>BSBN01000374.1:1200000-1595854 GCA_027924645.1 Cunninghamia lanceolata | reverse complement strand
TCTATCATGCTAGGCTTTTTGTCTTTTCCTTTCCAGGTTCATGTTATATGCTGCCATCAATCTATCCTCGTCCATTTTCTCTGATTCTTCAATCCTTTTTGTTAGAGAGTCTTCTTCACCCAACTTGAGAGTCCTTGATGTGCGGAAGTTTAGAAATATGAAGTTTACCGATATTGTAGCATCTATTCCATACACTAGTTCATAGGGAGTGAACTTTGTGGTTCTTTTGAAGGTTATTATGTATGCCTAGAGTATCGCAGGTACTTTTAGATCCCAATTTGTCTTGTTCCCATTTCACATCTTTGTCAATGCTACCCCAATGATTTTATTCAATACTTCACTTGCTCCATTTTCTTATGGATGGTATGGTGAACTCTTGTTGTGTGTTATCGTGAAGTTGTCTAGTAGCTATAAAATCATCTTGTTGACAAAATTTTTACCTTTATCACTGGTTATACTCAATGGGAAGTCGAATCTAGTAATTATATTCTCATAGATGAATTTGGCAGAAATTTTTGTTGTGCAATCTCTAGTTGGCTATGCTTCAACCCACTTAGTCAAGTATTCCACCCTGGTAATGATAAATCTAGCTTTTGACTGCTTTGTCGGTGGGTCTATAGGTCCAATAAATTCAATAGCCCATTTCTGAAAAGGTAATTGTGTTGGAACTAGTCTCAATGGCATTTCATCTCTTGCGATAGGTCTTCCTATTCTTTGACATACATCACAATTCTTAACATATCTCTTTGCATCTTTGAAAAGTGTAGGCCACCATAATTCATCTAGTTTGATTTTTCTTGTTGTCATGTCTCTATAATTATGTCCTTCTGCCATCCCTTCATGTGCTTCTCTTAGAATTTCTTCTCTTTCATGTTCATATACTACCCTTCTGATGATATCATCCTTTCCTCGGATAGGTAGATCTCCTTCAATCAATGTATATGGAAAAGACTTCCACATTAGGTTTTGTCTTTTTTGTGGCAAAATCTCTTTTATAAGTTCAATTGTAGCCAATAGGTATGCTATATCTTTTAGTTCTTCCAGTAACACATTTACTCTGAAAAGATTTGCACCAGGTAGCTCCTTTTCATGTATCTCTGGATCTTCCCCTGTCTCAATTCTAGACAAGCAGTCTAGACCTTGATTGTGCTTTCTCGGTTTCACCATGATTGAGAATTCAAACTTTTGAAACAAAAGTAGCCATCAGTAAATTATTCCATGAATAATTGGTTTGTTGAGTAGGTATTTTAACGGTTCATGATCAGTGTAGAATACTAAAGGTGTCTACAAGAGGTAATGTCTGAACTTTTTTAATGCATACACCATTGCTAGGGCTTCTCTTTCGGTTTTAATATAATTCTTCTATGCTTTTGACAACTTCTTGTTTGCAAATGCCATAGGATGATCCTTAGAACCCTAGGTTTAGTCAATATTGCTCCTACTGCAATCCCTGATGCTCAACATGAACATGTAATGTATTATCCCAATCTAGAAATATGAGCATGGGTGCTTCTGCTATCTTCTATTTCAATGTGTCAGATGCCTTTGGTGTTGCTCATTCCAAGTAATACTTTTGCCCTATTTTTTCTTTAGTAGTTCTTCTATAGGTGTTGAGATGGTTGCATAACTCTCGATAAACTTGTAGTGGTAACCGGTATATCCTAGGAATGATTTGACATCAGATGCAATTTTTTGTGGTGGTGAGTTTTTAATAATTGTGAATTTGAGGGGATCAACCATCAAGACCTCTTTGTGTATTATATGACCCAGTAGTGTTCCAAATGGCACCGCAAAAATATATTTCTTCAAGTTCAGGGAGATTTGCAAGATTCTGCACTTATTCACCATCAACCTTAATGTCTATGTGTGATCTTTTACTAGTCCAAATATAGTCCAATCATCCAAATAGAGTTCTAGGAAATCATGTATAAACTCCTTGAATGCATTTACCATGATTCTACTGAATATTGCAAGTGCATTTCAATCCAAATGGCATAACAATATACATGAAAGATCCTAGTTCAGAGGCAAATGTTCTTTTAGGTTGGTCATCTTCTCTATTTTTTACCTAGTGGTATCTGAAGAATCCATTAGTGAAGGAGTAGATCTTCGTGTTAGCAACTGGTTCCAAGATTTCCTATGTGAATGGTGTAGGGAAAGGATCATGAATACAAGCTTTATTCAATTCTCTATAGTCTCCATAGATGTTGATTTCTCCTATTTTCTTATTCTATACTCCCATTGGACTGATCCATTCTCCTTCCTTCACTAGTTTTATGATTCCTTCTTTGAGCATATTATCAAGTTCTACTTTAACTTTTTTCTTCATGTTTGGATTCAATCTGTATGGCCTTTTCTTGATTGGTTTACTACCTTCTTTTAGCTGAATTTTCATTGTTCCAGCTTCCTCTTTGATTCCCTTCATCTCTGTGAATTTTCTAGGAAACAAAACCTCATACTCAGACAAAATTTCTACTACTTGTGCCACTACCTTCACATCCCAATAGTCTCCTATTTTGGCTAGCTTAGGATCTCCTTCTTTGGCAATGTTTTCATCTCTTAGCTAGATGGGCTTATTGTAGTATTTTTCCTTGATAGTTGTGGATTCTGCCAACTTTATTTCTCCTTGCTCAATCTTTTTTTTTGGTTCCCTACTCCCTTCCTCCTCTTGTTGTGTTGTTTTGTAGCATTTGTGTTTCTTCGGGTATGATTCATTATCCATCCATTATATGATTTTCCATCTGCCTTATGTTCTTTCCGGTAGTGAGCTTTGTTCCAGTTCTACTTCCTCTTCTTCCGCATCTTGTTGAAAGATGATCTCCTTGATTCTAAGGAGTGTTGTGTATATGTTCTTGTCTAGACTAAAGAATGAGAATGTGTGAATGAAGTCTTTTTGTAGTTCTTCCCAATATCTAGTTTCTTTCCTTCGATCCTAATTTATGTACCATGTTTGTGCAATTGGCAATAATGTCCAATAAAAGAAATGGGTATACAGTATCTCATTATATTCATTTCTTTCTCTCCATACCATTATACACCTAGATAAATGTTCTTGTAGTGAGATCTGACCTAAGTATTTGGGTATGATGTCATATTCTCCTTCCCCTGGCAAATATCTTGTCTTGATGAGTATATTGAATGTTGGCTATCAATTGATTATATCTTTGTGTGTGTTCCACCAATTTGTGGCAGTGCATACTAATGTGTGTTTTATAGCTTGTAACCTTATGTCTTCATCTGAAAAAACCATCTCCATTTTTGCTAGATATGTATGTAGATTCTGTACTCCTTAAAACCTATGCAACTTGATATGTGAAATCCCTTTCAAAATGTGACGTACCCAGCAAGGTATTTGATCCATCTCTTTCATATCCTCCATGGATACGCTACATGTGATCTTTGCTGGGTTTTGATGAAGTGCAAAGGATTATGGTATGTCTTCCTCGCCCATTCTAATCATAAATATCCTCTAGTAACTGACCATTTTCCATTTTTTCAATTTTGGTTCTTCTCTCAATAGGCTTTTACAACTTCCTCACTATCTGTATTGTAGTGATCATCTTCTATCTCCAATTCTCTCTCAGAGTTAGGTTCTTCTATTGTTTATCTGCTTCCAACCTTGAAATTGTTTATATATTCTTTGAATTTTTATCACTCTCTTATGTCTGATTGACTTCTTCTATGTATACTTCTTCCATTGATGATCCCAAAGGAATATTGATAATTTTGTTGTCATTAGCAAATGATAGCTCTTTTTCTGGGAGTCTATGATACTGTTTGCATCTACAAACCATCTCAAACCCAAAAGTGCATTGAAAGCTTCTCCTTGATCCTTCATGGCTACAACAATAAAGTCTAAGACTTGTTTGACCCCCATTAGGTTAACTTCCACTTGATTTCATGTTCCCATTGTCTGCATGTTAGATCCATCTTCAAAGATTATGTTGTAAGTTGTCTCTGACAGTTTAGGTCTTCCTAACTATTCCCAAAGCTTCTTTGTCAACATGTTAACATCTGTTCCCAAATCTATCATGACATTCTAGACTTTTCTATGATTTATATGAACATCCACCATAAGTGGCTTTGTCTTCCATTCTCTATCTATTCTTCCCATCCTCCAAAGTTGACTCTTTTGACCTTACTCCTTGTTCCAATATTTAGAAAATCGTTTCAATTTCTCAATGAGTCTGTGTTGTTGTGTCAATTGGGCTAACTGCTAGAGATATTTTACTTCTTCGGTAAAAAATTGATTGTATTGTTTCTCCTTTTCTTACTCCTTCCTTATTGTTTGTTTAGCTTCCTTCACAACTTCCTCATGATGTTTCTTAGTAGGAACAAATTCTTCTTCCTCCTCACCATCTTCCTCTTATGTGTCAATGGTGTAGTGTCTTCCAGTATTCATTCCTTGTCTTGTCAGTACCGCAGATTTCTCCTTCCTTCTTCTTCTATCTTTTCCAGTATGTTTTGAATTGCTTCTATGGTAATACTCTTCTTCTTCTATAGATTATGTTGAAGATGTGTTTGTTTCCTCCCTGTTGTTCTTTCGGCAAGTTCTTCCTCCTTGGCCCTTAGGTTCCTTTCTTATGATCCTAGCCCCTTTTTGTGTATTCAGGTTCTGTAACTCATCACTCTTAGATTGTGGTGGTGCATTCCTGAAGTATTGTTGTGCTCTATCATAAGAAAATAGGTCATGCTTTGTATTGTTATAGAATGAACACTGTGTTTTCCTTTCACCCCGACATTCATTAGCAAAGTGTCCTAGCTTACCAAAATTGAATCATGTAGCATCCTCTCCTTCTTTGACCTCTTCCACAGCCTCATCCTCCTCTATAGCCTCCAAACTACTCTATGTCATCATTATTATAGCTATTCCCATAGGATGGACTGCTAGAGTTTGAATTTTGTATTGCATTGACATTCCTCAGATTTCTCCAATTAGGTTGCTTGTAGCCTTGATCATATGAGTTTCTTTCTGCTATGCCCTTCACATATGACATGTTGTTACTCTCTGCCAAGTTTGTGTTACTAAATACCATGTTTCATCTTCTTCATCATCAATATCTCTTTTCCTCTAAAAGTTTTGTGAAGGACAATCTAGTTTTTCATGGTCATCCCATTCTCTGCACCATCCGCAATATATTAAATTTATTCTTTTTTGTTGTCTTCATTGTATCACCTTTTATTCTAGGGCATTCATTTATAAACTGACCTTCCCTTGTACAATATGAGCACCAAATATGAGGCCTTTTCTTCTATGTATTCTCCTCCTTCTTGGCCAAAATCTCATCTTAGCTTTAATTGCTCTAATTCCAATTTCAACTTATCTAGTTCTAGTTTTTCCTTCATTTTGTCTTGTCTGCACCATGATTAAGACTCTATCCAATAGGCTAGTGTCATTGCTTCTACATATGTTTCAAATGTTCTTCCATCCAAGGTTGATCTTATTTCAGGTCTTATTCTGGAAATGAACCATTCTATCTTTTACTTCTCAGTCAGTGGTTCCTTCAACTTCCTAGTTGTCTCCTTGAATCTTTTATCAAATTCCTTTATTGATTCTTTGTCTAGTGTCATCAAATCTCTCATCTTACTAACCCCTTTTGTAGGAATATCCGAAACTCCAAAATTCTCCAAGAATAGTTTCTTGATTTCATCCCATTCCTTATCACTATTCAGACATGTCTTTCTATACCACTTCAATGCTTCATTCCACAAGGTGCCTATGAAGTCAAAGAGCTTGATTTCATATCTTGTTACCCCATTCCAATTCCAAATAGACTCCAAAAAAAATGTGCTTTGTTGCTTCAGTAACTTGTCCTTCTCAAAGACTGGTAACTTGATATGAATATCCATGATTGGTCTTCTCAAAATCTCTGGTACTTTGCAATAGGTTTCCTCTGGTTTGCTCGTTCGATTAGGTTTTCTTCTATCAACTCAGTTTCTTTCTCTTCCCTTGTCTCTTTGTAGTCAGATATCAAAGTACTCCTCTCCTAAAACTTCTATGAAATTATTCTGGATCTCTTCTATTATGTATGATTCCTTGTTTTCTTGAATATTTTCCTTCTCAACTAAAATTATATTTACTTTGTATGGCACTCAAGGTGACTCATGGTCTAGGGGTTGTGTCTCTTTATAGTGTCTCTTCAAATTAGGGGATATTCTTCTATTTGTGAATGACATCATGTCAGTATCCAGTGATGATTGAAATAACCTTCTAAAACCCTCAGAACTCCTCTCAATGTTTATCGCATCTTATCCTCCTCCTTGTATCTCCTTTATGCTTCAGCAAATTAGCTCGTCTATATATTCCTCATCCATCTTCAAAATTTCCAGTGTTAATTCAAAATTTCTGGCAGTCTGTGGCTAACCCTAATTTGCCTCTTTCTTCCTTTTCCCTTCCACTTTCCTCTCCGGCAGCACCCACCATGATGCGCTCTATTTCTTCTCTTTCTAATCTCCTTCCTCCAGCAACACCCACATTAGTGTGCACGGCAACATCTTCCTTGACGCACTTGTCTTCTTCTTTCCTTTCGACAACACCCTCCATGGTGTGCTCAATGAATTATTCTTCTTTTCCTTCCGCAACTTATTTTGTCATATCTTTTCTCATCTCTTGTGCCCTTTTCATTCTTCTACAATAACATTCATGTTGTTCCTGAGTTTGTTTCATTCTTTCTTCCTTGCTTATCTCTATTCCAGTTCTAATGCCTTCATCGATCTCTCTTTTCTTCTGCTTCTCCCCTTCTGCCATGGGTTTTCTTGATTTGGTGTTCCATTAGTCCTTTTATATCCCATGGTAGCCTTGTTTGAAGAGTCACATCATTTGAAAGATCCTTGTGGATCCTACCCCCTTTCCACTTGTCATCCCCTTAAGTGTCTGCCCCCTCTCGCAAAGGTAGGAACTTAAGGAGACTCAAATGTCTCTGCAAATTGAAAATTTTCTATGTCAATCTAGTCTTCTCTTCTTTTCGGTACTCTACACTACTCCTTTGAATGTTTTGCCCCTTCAATATTTAACTACCCTCTTCCAAGGTCCCAGCAATGGAACCAAATGTTGGCAAGAAGTGGGGAGGGATACCGATATGGAGATCCGATCCTCAGCCAAGTCTTTGTAGTCAGTTTATACCCCAATCAGGTAGTTAGAGATTCGTAAAAAACACAAAGAATAAGATAAGCAGAGTATCACATACAGATTACAACCATAAAACAATAAAGAAAAATATGGTACCAGCAGATCTCCATATTATGTATTGTAACGTCAGAAAATGTCCCCTTGGGGGCCTTTCCCTCATAAGGTTTAGCTCCCAGGTCTTTAGCATGCATTTAGGACATTTTAGTTCATATTTTAGCATCCCGATGGAATGAGATCTGGGTTTCATGACAAATGGGACCTAGGAGGACCCCTTGAGCTATACCCTACCTAAAATAGGTGGGGAGGACTTGGGCGCCCATGCCCTAGTCCTGCCCTATTTTGGGCAGCCCCAATTTCTAGGTGTCGGTTAGTGACCATTAGTTGGTTCTTTGTCCGACACGGTAAAGTTTGATTTTTAAAATCTTGGCAGGAATGCTTGTACGTGCATATATATGCATGTGTAGGCATGCATTTAGAAACTAGATGATTACTAGCAAGCTATTGTGTTCTCAAGGTGATTCAAGGCTTTCTATTGTGTTGATATTTGCATATTTGAGCATCAATCTTCTCATGGCATGAAGAGCATCTTCCTCCATGAGAGCTTCACTACAAGGTGACATATCATTGTGTTTTTATCATTTATTCCTTTGGTTTTTGCCTCTACCTCACAAGGGCATGCACTCTTTGTCTGACAACAGTGTTCAGAGACTTAAGTGTCCTTTAGAGCTTGACTGAGGCAAGCCTCTAAACACCACAAACCCAAACCAAGTCTTGTGATTGCAATTTACAGGTGTCACATCTAGAAAAAGTGGAGTTGTAGGAAGGGTTGGCAGGCATCAAGGATTCAAGATCTAAAGAAAAGTCAGACAAAGGAGCACTTCTAGGACTAGGGCACCCGCAATAGTGTCCTTCGTAGATAGATCTCAAGAAACAGAAGTTACAAGTCTTATCAGTGTCAAAGGAGGTCCAGATTCCTTGAAAAAGAAGGTACCTTGGACTTGGGCACCTGCACCTTAGTCCCTAACTGTTCCACCTCAAAACCCCTAAAATAGGTATTATGTGATTTGCCATTTTACTCCCGTCTACAAGAGCTTTTTCCGTTATTCGTTAATTTGTTGTCGTATTTGCATAATTAGGGTTTTAATGGTTAATTAGACATAAGAGAAGGAAAATTTGATAATTAATTCCCTAATCCAAGTTTCCCTACATCTTCAAGTGACCTAGGGTATGATAGTGCTCGCCACTCAACCCTAGATCCTTCAATGTTAGGGTGAAAGGAGGATTTTAACATCTAAACAACAAAAGATTTGCAAAATCTAATTTTACCCTAAACATTTTGGTGAACCCATGTTTTTGGACTTCAATTTCAACTTGCTGAATGTTTTCCTTTAGATTTGGTGTGATTTCATTCATTCATTTGGTCATTTATTTTATTGCATTGAGAAAAAAATTTAAAAAAATTGAAACATTGGAAAAATACAAAAAACAATTGCATTCTTTGGCTTACTAAATTGCATCAGTTCTTCCTAAATTTTCCTAATTCATGATTTTTGCATCAGATCTGATATAAACTATAGAAAAATCCAAAAAAATAGAAATTTACATTGCATTTCCATCATTTAATTGCTAGGGTTTTGTGGAAATTTTGACAATTTTATATAACCTAGTAATTCCAAAATCTAGGGTTTGTAGGAAAAATATTTTATGAGATTTTTCTATTGATTTTAGAGGCTCATTAAAATTTTCATTTGGCTGTAGTCTTGCATTTTAGTGTGAATTTGCATTTAGATTTAAAATATCTGCATTTTTTCATAGAAAATTTCAACAAAAAACTAGCAATTTTGATGCATTTTCATTAAATTTGCACAGGAATTTTGCATGTTAAGGATTGAAAATAATTTTCAGCTCTAAGAGTAAGTCAATTTCATCATAAATTAGACTTCAAATCATTCACATAGAATTTTATCCCAAGATCTCAAACCTAGGGCTTCAAAAAGAACGATTTTTGCTAAATTTGGCCTTATCGACTCTTCAAACTTGCACTATAGGTGTGTTGTGAAGGATATTTTTGCATTAATTTTCTGTTATCAGGGTAATAATTTGCTTCCCCTCATAAAAATCTTCACAACACCCTTTTATCGGGCTCTTGTAGTGAAAATTTTACAAAAAACCACACATTTTGGCTATTTTGGCCCTAGGGTTTGACCTAGTTTGCACTCAAAGTGTGTTGTGAGCAATTTTATAGATTGAGGTGACTGATATTATTGATATTATTTTCTGTACCTCCTGAAATTCATTACAGCACCTCTTTTGCTAGGTCTTGGAATTGAAAAACCATGAAAAATAGCCTATTTTTGCTATATTTTCACTAGGGTTTTACCTTAAGTAGCACTAAAAATGTGTTGTGTTGGGTATTTTGGCACAAAATGGGTGTTATTACTGATATTATTTTCTACCCCTGATAAAAATCCTTACAACACCTTTTCTTTCATATATTTGCATTGAAAAAGTACAAAAAAAATCAAGCATTTTCGGTCATTTTGCATATAGTTTGCACTTATCTTTTGCATACTCTTGGAAAATTGTTAAAATCTAATTTTGCATTTCATTATGGCATCTTCATGTTATTCATCTCTGAAATCTTTACATGAGTATATCCTAGATTTTGAAAATTTCACTAATTTCACTAATGAGAATCCTCATGTTCTAGAACACATAGCTTATATCAGTGGTATTGATGCTTCTATATGTTCTACATATGAGTTGCAATTACTTTTTATACACGTGATTTTAGTAGTTTCACTTTACTCATAGGAGCATATCCTTTAATATTAGAAGATTTAACCAAATACATCTCTAGGAATACTCATGAGAAAGACGAGAGTGAAACACCCTTTTCCACCACAGAGTATGATAATGATAGTGATGATGTACTTTCCTCTCATCCCACTGCTCTCCTTGGCCAAGATGTAGCATTAGTGGATGATAAAAGGTCTCTCACATTAAATCCTTTGGGGATGGATATTGGGTGCAATCAAGAGGAAAACAATGTTAATTCAATAATCATTAATAGACTTCATAGAAATCTTCCTAAAATGATTGTTCGAGGGGCACTTAGTGCACCCTCTTGCTTAAAGTTGGTGATTATGGTTCAAGGTGTTCAAAATGTGTTACAACAACCACACCACAATGTGATTGCTCACACATACAACACTCATAATAACAAGCAAAGTAACCAAGCACCGCATATGCCTGTCTCTCTTCCATGTTCTCAACCTATGCTCCCTTAACCACCTTGTCTTATGCACAAAAGTGGTCAAGAGTATGATCATGTCAAACAACTTCACGCTACTCCAGCTAAGATCTCTCTTTGGGATTTAATACAAACATCACCTACATACCATGGAATGCTCCAAGAAGCTTTGCAAATGGTGATTGTCCCACCTACTGCTAAGCCTAATGATGTAGTAGCCATATTGGATAGTATGCATGTGACAAAAATAGATATTCTCTTTCAACCATAGGAATTACCATCAATTGAAGTTCAAAACCAATATGATCCTCTTATAATCTTTGTCACAATAAATAGAACATTGGTAAAACAAATTATGATTGACACTGGATCAGCTCTTAATGTTTGTAGCATTGACCTACTAGACAAAATCAAGGTTGACACATCACAAATCACACCAAATGGCATTAGCATTCGTGGTTTTGATAATGTTGGACGGCAATCCGTGGGTACTATAACTCTACCTATACAAGTAGGACATGTGCTTTTGCCTACCCTGATTCATGTCATGCCTTGTTCTTTATCTTACAACATGATTCTTGGTAGACCTTGGATTCATTCATTGGGGGTAGTTCCTTCCACCTTGCATCATTTAATCAAATTTATATTCAAAGGTAAACTTCATACTATTCATGCCGATCCTGAACTAGATAACTATATACACATTGAAAAACAACAACCAGTTTACAATCATATGAGCTTAAACACTTTACGAGGTGGTTCATCAATGTCTCTAGCCATGAATAATGTTGTGCAAGACTCTTAACCATCGAATGAACTTGTTGGTGATGATCGGGGTTCATTAGATTTTAATCCTTGCAGTATAAGGGAATATAAAATTAATAGCCTTGACACATCAAAAGTGGCATCGATCTCACCTAAGTAATCTTATGAAGCACCTAAGATACCTAAAATCCCCTTAGTAGAAAATAAAAACAATACCTATGAGGCCTCACCTTCTTCTAAGGAACTAGACTCTCTATATGGTTGTGGATTTCAAATTTTGTACAAACATAATGACTATGTAGGTAAGGGATGTGGTGTAAATCAACAAGGAATTAGAGTACCTATAGAATCCGCTTCAACACATTACTCAAGTGGCATTGGATATAATCCTTTTAAAGAAAAGAAATCCTCCCGTCGTCCTACACTTAATATCAATTCAACAAGATCAAAACAACATAACAGATATCCTAGATATGCAGCTTCTTAATGATGGTGCTACCAGGTAAGTATCTCTAACCCTTTATTTCTCTGGTGATGTGCTTCCCCTGTAATGTGTTATGTGTTGTTTAGGCCTCCTGGGATGACCCTTGACTCTCTTGTAAGGTCTGGGATACCAAGAGACCGCCTCTGTTGTGACCTTCTATTTGTATCATCATTCTTCTATATTGCCTCTCTCTCTGATTTCATTGTTGAGTGTTGTGTCTAACAGACATAGCATCGCGATTAGTGACCTAGGGGCACCCTCCTACATGACTATCCCTAAGACATTTGTTTCTTCTCTCTTATTTATTGTTTCCCTTCCTCTAGTGTTTCCATCTAGCGGGCGGATGACGAAAAACATTTATACTGATGCAGACCTAATGTCCCTTTCGAGAGCAATCAAAAAATGGACTTAGTTCCTAATATGACGATGGGGTTGTATTTCTTACGCTTGGCTAGTGGAAGCATTCGTGTTTTCCATGTAGTGATGATTTTGATGGTGTTCTATCTCATTTATAAATCATAAACAATACTGCTGCTCCGTGCACTTTGTCTACCTTGAATCTTGCATACCTCAAATTTCATATGCATTGATGTTGTTGTTTATCATGATGTTGTAGACAATAACATGTTTCTTGCAGGGATGTGTTTGTGGGAACATTTGGTGATCATAAAATACATGTCACCTCTGGGGGGCATGGGCTTTGTGAAAGTTGGTGTTCCCTTGTGTGTTTTCTTCCTACCTTAACATGCTTGATATCGATACATGATATCAACCACCTTAAGGTGGGGGCATATATAAGGTAAGCTATCTATTGTAGATGTTAGCAATGTGCCCCTCCTCAGGTGTAGGCTAGTACAATGAGTACTTCCTACATCCTGAGTTTGTTTTCAATCAATCAATCTATCTATTACGTATACCTCCTTTTCACCATAAGGTGTCTCCGTGATGCGAGTGGGTTGTATACTTTTGAGCTCATACCTCGTACCTCCTTTTCACTATAATGCATCTCCATGACATGGGTGGGGTGGTATGACATGCTTTCTTTTCACTGTAAGGCATCTCTGTGACACGGCTGGGGTTGCATTTTCAAAAGTCCTCTGCGGAGGCGGGGAGCGGTTCTATGACTAACTCAACCCTTAAGCGTGTCTTTGGCGATTGTTGTGGCGAAGACCAATCGTCGATGTGTGTCTATAATGTGCCTGAGATGGTTTTGAGCCTAGAAATAGGAACACACCATCGCTTGTCTACCGTGTTTTCTCTGTGTCTTCAAGTGTGTGTGTTGGCGTGCTTGTTTTGTTTGGCGTCTCTGTTGCCCCATATGCAGTATGCATTTTGGGAGGTTTTGTGAGTCTTGCATGTGTGTTGCCTCATCTATACAAAGACCTGCATGATGAGTGCATCATGTATTATGGGAGGTTTGTTTACTTTCCAGTACTTGCATTTGCATTTCATATATATGAAAGAAAAAGAAAAGAAAAGAATCATGCATGTCTTCTATGCATTAATGTGTCTTCTATGCATTGATTGTCTTCTTCATTTTCTATGTGACTGTAACTTTCTTCTCCGTGTTTTGCGTGCCTGTTACTGCGGTCGGTGTGTCTCCTCCGCGTTTGATGTGTTTGTTGTGTTTGTGACCTTACTTTAATGCATGTATTAGCCTTGCGTTTATACATACATTAAAGTGGGGACTAAGTGTAACGTCATAAAATGTCCCCTTGGGACCTAGGAGGACCCCTTGAGTTGTACCCTACCTAAAATAGGGGGGGAGGACTTGGGTGCCCACGCCCTAGTCCTGCCCTATTTTGGGGCGGCCCTAATTTCTAGATGTCAGTTAGTGACCATTAGTTGGTTCTTTTGCCGACACAGTAAAGTTTGATTTTTAAAATCTTGGCGAGAATGCTTCTAGGTGCATATATAAGCATGTGTAGGCATTCATTTGGAAACTAGATGATTACTAGCAAGCTATTGTGTTCTCAAGGTGATTAAAGGCTTTCTATTGTGTTGCAAGAGCAGACTTGTATGTTTTATGTGTTGATATTTGTAGATTTGAGCATCAATCTTCTCATGGCATGAAGAGCATCTTCCTCCATGAGAGCTTCACTACAAGCTGACATATCATTGTGTTTTTATCATTGATTCCTTTGGTTTTTGCCTCTGCCTCACAAAGGCATACACTCTTTGTCTAACAATGGTGTTCAGAGACTTATGTGTCCTCTAGGGCTTGACTGAGGCAAGCCTCTAAACACCACAACCCCCAAACCAAGTCTTGTGATTACATGTTACAAGTGTCACATCTGGAAAAAGTGGAGTTGCAAGAAGGCTTGGCAAGAATCAAGGATTCAGGATCTGAAGAAAAGTCAAACAAAGGAGCACCTCCAGGACTAGGGCGCCCGCAACAGTGTCCTCCACAAAAAAATCTCATGAAACAGAAGTTACAGGGCTAATCAGTGTCGAAACGAGGTCCAGATTGCCCAACAAAGTAGGTACCTTGGACTTAGGTGCCTGCACCTTAGTCCCTGACTGTTCCACCTCGGAACCCCGAAAATAAGTATTCTGTGATTTGCCATTGTACTCTTGTATGTAAGAGCTTTTTCTATTATTCATCAATTTGTTGTCATATTTGCATAATTAGGGTTTTAATGGTTAATTAGACATAAGAGAAGGAAAATTTGATAATTAATTCCCTAATCCAAGTTTCCCTACATCTGCAAGTGACCTAGGGTATGATAGTGCTCGCCACTCAACCCTAGGTCCTTTAATGTTAGGGTGAAAGGAGGATTTTAACATCTAAACAACAAAAGATTTACAAAATCCAATTTTACCCTAAACATGTATATATAAACAACAATCAAACATCATACATCTATCCTCTAATAGGTCTAAGTTTATGCCTCATCCATCTACATACATCATCTATCTAACTTCTATGTCAATATCATATCATCATCTATCACCTATCATACCACATACTATCTTATCATATATATAGGGATGTGTCTTCTAGCATCCTAGGTCGGCTCCAACCTTCGCATGATGTATACGCCAACTTCTGGTCAGCTCTGCTCCATGCCCTGCATCCTGCTAACACATAACATCCCATGCTATATTAAAGTAGGTGCTCACCACATATCAACATAATACCTGCATTGGCTTTGGGTGAAGAAGTCATTGGTCAAGCTACAGGAATGACCTGTAAAGGGAAGAAGCTAAAGAGGAAGAGCAACGTGCCTAACACAAAAAGTATAGGCATTTTCTTTAAGAAAGGTGAGGAACTAGTTAAGCTGCAAGGTGGGTTTGAGCAAGAAAAACTACTTGAACCTTAGGACAAGGTATACTTCATTCTCATGAAGTACTTCACTTTGGTGGGTCATTTTAAGTGTTATTACCATTACCATTTTTCTCTTTTAAATCACTTCAGGCACAAAATCCTATTAAACTTTCATTTCTATTTATCCCTTGAGTATTCTATTAAGGGAGATAAAGATGTGCATGCTAAGAACTCTAATAATCCCTCCATCCCACTTTACTAGGGTTTGATTATGTGTTTATATCATTTTCATTTAGTACTGTGTCTATCGAAACCCATCAAAGTTTTCCTTATTGAGAATACTCCGCCTGGAAATCAAGTTAAGAATGTTGTTCCCCTTGTTGTAGTTGCCTCCCCCTCTTCTTTGTCTATAGGTAAACTGAAGAATTCAGTGTCCCTTTAGGAGGAGACTTTGGAGAAACCCTTGGAAACTGTTCATAAAATTATCCAACACAAAAGTTTTGTGTTGAAGGCTGAACCCCCTGTCAAAAATAAATCCACCCACAAGTCCCCTAGTTCTAAAACTAAATCCCAGAAGGAGGTTGTTGTTGGCCTTTGCTCCCTCAAGCTTGTCCCCTCTAAGAAGCATGGGGTTGTTAAGATGCCTACTAAGACAAACTTGGAAGATGACTTAAGCAATAAGGGCAAAAAATCTAAAGGTTTATCTGAGGAAGGAGAAAGCAAGTTTGTCGGGGCTGGTTTGTTCATTCCTAAGGTTAAGATTATAGATGAGAAGGAGGCTATTTTGGTTGAGAAGGAGTTTATGGTGGTTGATAAGGAGGATCTATGGATGATGGTGAATGTTGGTGAATAGACAAAGAAGGTGATGAGAATTAGGTCTAATAAGATTGTTAGGCTTCAAACCCCTAATCTCAAGGACATTGATGTGTAGTGACTCACAGCAGGCTGAAGATAAGGATTTGGAGGAAGAGAATATGGATGTTACACTTGAGATCTCTAACCAAGGAAGGGAAGGTAATAGTCTATTTGCTGAAATGAATGCCCCTAACTCATTTACTAAAATTGCTAGCCAAGGAGGGGAAGGTAATAGTCTATTTTCTAAAATGAATGTCCCTGACTCTGATACTTAAGTTGTTGATCCTCCTTTGGAGCCTGAGTCTATTCAAAAGGGATATTTGATTTGTGATCCAACTACCACTAAAGTTACTTCTCTCAAAGCTAAAGTTTCTTAGTTGGTAGAGAACATGAAAGTGATGACCAGATTCAACACAAAAATAATGCACAGATCTGCCACTACACTTTCTGTTTTGTAGGACCTAGAGCTCAAGAAGCATGGTGTTGGCATAGATAAGATGATCAATTATGAAGAAATACTTAAGTTTCTTACGGATGATTGGGGACAACTATTCTCCTAGTTTTTGTTCTATTAGGTTTTGGTTAAGACTATTATCGACACTTTAATGTTTAAGGATTGATAGTCTACTATTAGTGTGTTGTTGTTGGCCAGTTTGGGGCTTGTTTTTCTTTACTCTAGGGGCTATTTTGTAAAGGTGTCATTACCCTTGTTTGCTGCTTATCTTAATCAAAAACATAATACCTGCATTCAAGATCACTCACTCATTATCCCAAAAACATGTTGTCCATTATCATTTATCTTTTATCACTTAATTAGTTCTATTCTTCTATCCTTCTATCCTCTTATCCAATCAAACTAATCCTTTCATCCATCCATCCATTCATCTATCATTCTCTAGTTGTATATTAGCAACATTCATCATTCATCTTTAATTTTCATATCTCACTTTTCCATTCCCCTTTTATTCACTTCTGTCTATTAACTTTTAATCTATTTTCACCATCCAATGTTCTATCTTCATATTTTTATTCCATTCATCACTAAGCATTTTTACCAACATATTTTTCATCCATTTCAAGAGCACACACCTATTCTTCAAACCCATATGCCCTCTTGAGGGGGCATCCCTAGTTAATTCCTTCCTCCTCCAAGTAATTGGGGCATCTTCTTTCTAAATCCTCATATTTTATTCTTTTTTGAAACAACATTATTTCAACGCCGTCTCAAAGAGAGTAAAAATGTAGACACCTAAATTTGACTACATCCTATGCCACCTAATTCCTCCCACATCCCCATGTCTTACCATTAGCTAATTATCAAACCAATCATTTTCCTAGCATTAATTAAATAATTTATGATTATTTAATTACTTAATTAATCAATTCATTATTTAAATAGTAATTAATAAATTAAATATTTATTTAAATACTAATTAAATAAATTAAATATTTATTAAATTATCTAATTATCCATTCATATATCCCTCATGATTTCTTTCCATTTCTACCTCGTGAATCTAATTAATTAAAATAATTAGATAATCCCATTAATTATCTTATCACATCCTATCTTATCCCTCTTGATTGCTTTCCTTTTCTAATGCATGTGCAACTAGTTAAAAGGAAACAAATCAAGGATCTTATCCTTATCCTATGTTTTTACAAAATCAATCCATCAAAAATCTATAAATTGAACCTCTCGCAAGCCATAATCATTGGAATCATAATTTTGACTACAAATTTATGTTGTTGAGTTGAGTACCTTGTATTTAATCATATTTTTAATCTATCTCGGAGCACAACCACCATTGTTGGTGCAAAAAGGAAGAGTTGGGTGAGATCTATTGTTATTTCATTCATTGTTTTTTTCTTTTCCTTACACTTTATCTGAGGTTTGCATTTTAGATTTGAAAGTAGGATTTATCTTTTGGTTTGAGTCTTATATTTGCATTTCAAATTTACTTACTTATAGTAATTATAAATTTGTTTGTTCTACTTATTGTGCTTGTCATTTATCTATGTATCATTAGCACATCATTTCCCTAAACCCTATCCATTATGTGTCCTTATGTGGTCATAGCATATAGGCAATAGGCATATTTAATGTTGAGGATTGCATCCAGATATAGACCAAAGTGGAATGTGTGTCTATAGGTACCATGTCAAAGTAAGACTTTCCAATAAACCCTTATTAAATTGTATTGAGGTTACATGTGATAGCCTCCATAAGCCTTCCTTCCAAAGGAGATTTGTATCATCTCCCTATGATGACTAGTTTGCCTCCTTGATCCACATGAAAGCATATATAATGTAAGTTGTAGTTATTGTACCCATCTCCATTGTGTTAGGGGACTTTATCCTTTCTATTCCTCCCTATGCCCAACATTTCTCAATGATCATCACACCAAAAAACTAATAAGAAAACATCAATAAATGATAATTTTGGGCTATCATAAAATAAATTCCAATGCAAATATACATTTTTTAGATCTTATAAAAATATACAACACCACTACTACTTTTTTGGTGCCTTGGTATTCCTACCATATTTTTCCCATAAAACCTATGACGTTATGGTGCAATTCAACATGATGCACTAGGGAACTCTAAATTATGAATTAAATTGGACCCTATGCAATGGATTCTCATACACCCATGCCAAAACAAGCTTTGTTTATATCAAGTCATTGTGTCTCATTGCTTTAATATGGTTAAGATGTGTGCATACCTTGCATAGTATATTTATGCCCATGCAAAAGCATGGTCCTATCTATTATTTTTATCATCCAATTTTAGTTTACTAAAAATGATAAATATACTTATAAGGTTGAGAATTGCCTATTTTACACCTTTCACCTTACATTTCTACACTCATTTTGGTGTTCATCTCCTAGTCATGTTTTAGGTCCATCTGACTTAATTTTTGGCCTTTTACCTTATCACAAAAAGATGAAACATCGAGAACAGGCCTTATAAACACCATAGTAGTCATCGGGCTAAAAGTTTAATAACTTGACTCCCCAAAGACATGAGTACCCAGTAGGCACCCATATCCATGTTCAAATTTTAAAATTGGACTTTTGACGACCATTCTTGCCCTAGTCCTTACTACATTTTCAATGGTTGCCTCACCCAAAAATCACTATAAAACTAGTTTTACCCTCCTTTTGGAAAGTTGGAAGAATTCAATTGGAAAACTTAGTAAGCATTCTCTCTCTCTGTTAGGAACCTGTGTTTAACCCTTCTCTTTACTTTGTTAGTATATTAGTTGCTATGGAGGCATATGCTTTGTAAGTCATCCCATGAGCATATTGTATTATCCCACATTCATGGGAAGTAGTAGTTGTTTAGATTAGACTTAGTATATAAGTAAGTGTTGATACTAATGAAGGCATCCACAAATTTATTGTATTGAGCTTGCTCAAAGGAGGTTGCCCCCTCGAAGTGGCCTATGATCAATAAATTCCTTATGTGTTTCTACTAATTATATAAATCTATTATTTCATGCATTTTTCATTATATTGTTGCAGGAGGTTCCTCTCATTCGGTATCAGAGCACTTTCTTGGGCTCGTTGGGTAGAATTTTTGCTAAAAAAAAAGTTTTGCGGTGACCCTCCAGGCACTGTGATTGTTGCAGTAGTATCTTTTTTCGCATATGTATTGTTCATTTAGATTACAGATTTAGATCAAAGAACATCCCTATCCACTTAACTGTGGGAAGTACTTGGGCATATAGCCCTAAAACTCATTGTGAGGAGCACCACAGGAACCCTAAAGTAGCTAGCCCATTGAGAGGATCTGCCAGCGAAAAGGGCAACAGCCCCTACCTGATTGACTAGTTCCCATCCATGAGGTAAACCAAGAGCTTTTATTTGTGGCAAAGCGGTTATCAGTTTTACCTGAGCCATGGAGTGAGGGTAATGCCCCAATACGAAATTCGTTAGACAACATTGGTGGCTAGAGTGACTCCCTTGAACCTTTAGGAAGCCAAACAGACTTGGGGCCCATATCTATTAACAACAGGAAAACCACAGATTAAATCCATCTAGAATAGTTGCCAAAAAGTTTCCCAAAAAAAATTTGTTTTTTCGACATATCTTTCTTGTTTTAGCTTTGTTTCCTCTCAAAATTCACTAGAACACTTGAAATTTCATTCCGCACATTTCCTTCCTTGAGGACTCTATCCTAATTCCACTTATCGAAGCCAGAATCCCACATTTGGTTATTTTTAGGGTTTTCCATAACTTCTTTGAATCTCACCCAATAGCTTTGAGATTTACCACAGTGTTCCTTTCATATTTATCCTCCTTTGTACCTCTTGGACAAATTTTCCCATTCTTTCACCCTGCTTCTAAAATCACCATTTTCTTCTCCGCTTTCCCTTAGAAAGTGTCCAAAATCTAGTCAAAACCCAATTACCCATTGCAATTTTCCCCAAATTAAAATTCATGTTTACTAAACATGTTTTAGCACACGTTTTAATACCTATTCCCAAAAAAAAGAAAAAACTTCTGGCTATGATAGTAACCCGAATAGGAGAAAAAAACATGGAGGATGAAATTACCACCCTCAAGACCAAACTCCAAGATCTTGATGAAAAAATTCTCAGAGTCAATCTTCAACATTCATCCATGAACAACAAACAGTAGCCAGAGTCTTCTTCAGACACTGGGTTTTCTTCTTCCAGCAATTTTCATGGGCCAAAGCTTGATTTTCCTTGATTCAAATGGTGCAGATCTGATTGGATGGATATAGCAGGTAGAACAATATTTTAGTCTGCATAATAATTTTGATGTCAACAAAGTCCCACTTGCATCCTTTCACTTATAACATGAAGCCCTTCAATGGTTCCGTTGGTATCTCAAGGCTCGTGACAAGCCACAATGGACTGATTTTTGCAAACTCATTTTGCAATGGTTTGGCCCTAGTGCTTTTGATTACTTCTCTGGAGCACTCACTAAACTTCGCCAAACAGGTATTGTGAGAGAATATCAAACATAATTTGAAAAACTGGCCAATCACATGGAGGGATTGTCCAATGAATTCTTCAGGAGTTGTTTTGTCAGTAGTATGAAGGATGTAATTCGATCTGAGGTTAAAATGTTTCATCCCAGCACAATGATGGAAGCCCTAGGGTTGGCTAAGTTGGCAGAGGACAAGATCACAGCTTAGCAGTGATCCAAATCCAATTTTGTTATATTCGGAAATACAACTCCCCAAAGATTTCAAACAATGCCAACTCCTAGGACAACTCCTATCAAGCATTTGACTGAAGCAGAGATGCTAGCACATAAAGAAAAAGGAATTTGTTATAATTGTGATGAGAAAATCACTCAGGGACATCAATGTGTTGAGCAAAAGCTCTACCTATTGGATGTGGACTCTCCACCTGAAACTAAAGTTTGGGTAGATGTTCAAGATATAGCAGATGATCAGAAAGAAGCTCAGCAGCTCCTTGTTCAACCTACTTCTTAGGAAGACCACCCAAAGATCTCTCTCCATGCCTTAACAAGAGTCACCACCCCACAAACCATGCGGTTCAATGGTTACTTCAAGAAGCTCCCTCTTACAATACTCATTGATTCTAGTAGCACTCATAACTTCATCAACCCTTGGATCGCCAAACAGGCTAATAGTTTTGTCCATCCTTGCTCCAACTTTGAAGTCATGATTGCTAATGGGGGCACATTACCTTGTAAAGGGAAGTGTCGCAATGTGCATATCTCTATTGGAGATTATAACCTGCTCTGACATGTTTGTCTTTCCCTTAGGTGGATGTGATGTGGTTTTGGGTGCCCAATGGTTACGCACACTTGGACCCATCTTATGGGATTTTGCTAAACTTTGGATGCAGTTTTCAGACAATGGGCAAAAACACACATTGAAGGGCTTAGAACTAGGGTCTCGCAACATCATAAGTTCACATCATATGGAAAAGATTCTTAAGAAGAATTCACATGGCGTCATTGCCCAGCTCCATTCCATTTAGATGCAACCATCAACGGTCTCCACTACTTCTGATCTACAACAAATTTTGGACAGGTATGCATGTGTCTTTGTCAAACTAGTGGGATTTCCACCTTCATGGCTAGAGGACCACCGTATTTAGCTCCTTCCTAAAAGCGTTCCTCCCAACATCAGGCCCTATCGCTATCCATTTCACCAAAAGATAGAGATTGAAATGCTCATTTGAGACTTACTAAAGCAAGGCATTATTCACCCTAGTACCAACTGATTTTCTTCACCAATTCTTCTTGTCCAGAAAAAAGATGGGTCATGGCACCTCTGTATTCACTTTCGAGCACTTGATCACATCACAATCAAGGATAAGTTTCTAATCCCTATTATTGATGAGCTTCATGGCGCTCATTTTTTCTCCAAGTTGGATCTTCATTCTAGGTATCACCAGATCCAGGTTCATGAGGATGGTATCCCTAAAATAGCTTTCTGCAAGCATGATGGCCACTATGAGTTTCTGGTCATGCCCTTTGGCCTCACTAATGCTCCTTCAACATTCCAAGCATTGATGAATAAAATATTCCAGCCCTACCTACGGAAATTCATTATGGTCTTCTTTAATGATATCCTCATCTATAGTAAAACATGGGTTGAGCATCTCACACATCTAGATCTCGCACTGCAACTTCTCTCTGATCATCATCTGTGTAAAATAGTCTAAATGTGTTTTTGGCCAAGATGAAGTGGAGTATCTCAGGCATATTGTTTTAGCCCAAAGGGTTCAGGTGGATCCCGCAAAAATAGCTGCCATGAAAAATTGGTTGCTTCCTCAGACATTCAAGAGCCTCCGTGGTTTTTTGGGGCTGACTGGCTACTATCTCAAGTTTGTCAAGTATTACAAGAAGATTGTAGCTCCGTTGATAGCTCTATTGAAAAAGGATTCTTTTACCTAGACACAAGTTGAGTGTGCATTTAAAAAATTGAAACAAGCTATTTGTACTACACTTGTTCTAGATATGTCAGATTTTTCCAAGACCTTCACTATAAAGAGTGATGCTTACGACAATGGACTTGGTATTGTTCTCCTCCAAGAAGAACACCCCATTGCATTCACTAGCAAAGCCCCTTCTGGAAAGAATTTAGTACTCTCTACGTATGAGAAGGAAATGATGGCCATTTTGCATGTAGTACGGAAGTGGTGGCCATACCTACTGGGGAGTCATTTTTGCATCAAAATTGATCACTAGAGTCTAAAATATTTCCTATAACAATGGGTCTCCTCCCTAGCACAATAGAAATGGGTTAGCAAACTCATGGTTTATGACTATGAGATCACTTACAAGAAGGGTAAGGACAATTTTGTGGTGGATGCTCTTTCTCGCACATTTGATGACCAAGCTTCCCTTTCATCTATTTCTATGCCTATTCTGAATTGGTTGGAATTTGTATAGCAGGGCTAGTCAATGAATCTTCATTATCTCAAATCATTCAATAGTTGGCCACTAACCCCTCTATTGTACTGCATTATTCTTGGGATGGTACTTCTTTGCGATACAAGGGTCATCTGGTGCTCCCCCAAAGCACAGATCTTTAGAAGGCTATATTCTATGAACTCCATGCTTCTCCATAAGTAGGGCACTCAGGGTTTCTCAAAACTTACAAGAGGGCATGGTGTAACTTCTTTTGGAAGGGAATGAAAAGGGAAATTCAACAGACGGTGGTTGAATGTGATACTTGCCAATGCAACAAGTGTGAAACAACACTCATTCCTAGGTTGCTCAAACCCTTGCCCATCCCTACAAGGATTTGGATAGATATTTCTATGGATTTCATTGAGGGTCTCCCTAAATCTGGAGGGAAGACGGTGATCTTCGTTGTGGTTGATTTCCTCTCCAAATATAGTCATTTTTGTGCCCTCATCCATCCCTATACGGCCTCCTCAGTCGCAAAAATTTTCTCAGACCAGATCTTTCATCTTCACGGCATACCTTCTTCCATTGTCTCAGATCATGATGCAACCTTCACTAGTCATTTTTGGATAGAACTATTTCAACACACCAGCACCAAACTGAAGATGAGTTCCGGGTGTCATCCACAAATGGATGGCCAGACTAAAATTGTCAACAAATGTTTGGAAACTTATCTTTGTTGCTTCACCTCAGAACAACAACATCAGTGGGCAAAGTGGCTCCCTCTCGTTGAATGGTGGTACAATGCCTCCTACCACACTTCAACTAAAATGACTCCATATGAAGCAGTCTATGGTCAGGCACCGCCAATGCTCCTTCCATACACCCCTAATATTTCACCAATTCGGGTAATTGACAAGATTCTCCAAACCAAGGATCAGATTCTTAGCATCTTGCAGGACAATCTTCACATGGCAAGAAATAGAATGAAACAACAGGCTGATCAGCATTGTTCTAAGTGCACTTTTCAAGTAGGTGATATGGTTTTTCTTCACCTGTAGCCATACAAGCAATCATCCCTAAAAATCAAAGTGCATCATAAGCTAGCACCAAAATTCTATGGGTCATATAAGGTTCTTCAGAAGATTGGGTCGGTTGCTTATAAATTGGAGCTCCCACCTTCCCAAGTTCATCCAGTATTTCATGTCTCTTGTCTAAAGAAAGTTCAAGGCACCAACATCAAAGTGCAAACTGTTTTACCAAAACTTGATAATGAAGGATCTATCCTTCTAGAGCCAGAGGCAATCCTCGACAAACGTACTCATCAACTTCACTCTTGATCCATCACATAGGTAATAATTTAGTGGCACAAAATGCAACCAAAAGATGCAATGTGGGAACCACTATTTTAGATTCAACAACAATTCCCATGTCTTAAGCTTTGAGGACAAAGATTTTTAAGAGGGAGGGGATGTTAGGAACATGTGTTTAACCCTTCTCTTTACTTTGTTAGTATATTAGTTGCTATGGACGCATATGCTTTGTAAGTCGTCCCAAGAGCATATTGTATTATCCCACATTCATGCGAAGTAGTAGTTGTTTAGATTAGACTTAGTATATAAGTAAGTGTTGAGGCCAATTAAGGCATCCATAAATTTATTGTATTAAGCTTTCTCAAAGGAGGTTGCCCCCTCAAAGTGGCCTGCGATCAATAAATTCCTTTTGTGTTTCTACTAATTATATAAAACTATTATTTCATGCATTTTTCATTATATTGTTGCATGAGGTTCCTCTCACTCTCAAGTGAGCATACTCCTGTTGGTAATTAAAGTGTCTCAACCATGGTAATTCTCTACATTGGTAATGTTTGTATTTATTATTCAATTGCCTATGTTGTAAATAATTAGAAATTCCACTTTGTCATATTGTGGGATGTGGCATGGTGATGTGTTAATCCTACATGGATTATGACAACTTGTTATTTTGTCGTCACATGAGGAGATAGGCATCCCACTTAGTGGTAGGAATATTCTACGATGTGTCAGCATCTTCTATGTTGTGTAAGGAATGTTTGACCGAAACAGTTATGACAGATTCCTATGACGAATCTATGACATGTAAGAGTCGAGAATAGAAGGTTGTAAGACAAGTAATGACATGTGTCATGAAGCATCTTTGAATGAGGTATATTTGGACGCCCCAAGCTGGAATATGATGTGTTTTAAGAGAATATGCTATTTATAGCATGTGTATGATAGATTCTCTTATAGCTGAAAGTTGTAACTGCTATGACAGATTCTATGACGGTCGTAAGTGTCGTAAGAGCATCTGTCATAGCCCATTTTAGAAATATGTGACCTCTTTGGGATGGGAGATATGGAGAAGTGTCAGATACATTCTACTATGTTGACCAAGTGTCCCTAGGCATGGGTTTTGGTCCAAGATGCCATATTGGACGCCCATTCTAAGAAAGGTCCAAAATTGCCTTGTATGTTCTATTTAAACAGGTGCTTGGAGATGGAGTTTGCATCACAAGTTTACAGGTACTGTTATGCTGCCAGATTGACTCTAGACATGAGTGTCAAAGAGCATTGAAGCTTGCATTGCAAGTGTATTGTAAACATTCTTTCAGATTTGTTAATACATTGTGCAGGTTTCTGAGTGTGGGGTTTTTCACCCGATAAGGGTTTTCCCCACCGTAAATCTCTCTCTCTCTCTTCTTCTATCTACATTGTGGTTCTTGTGTTTTGCTGCAATATCTCATGTTAATGGTTTAACATTGTTGTAATAGTTAGGATAAAGTTGAATTTGCATAGCCCTCTCCTCAATAGATTAGTGTAGGAAGCATTTCTGCACACCTAGCTTCCTTTCAGTTGGTATCAGAGCTTGATCACCTTTGGTCTTAGTTGTTGGGTAGGGGTTTTTTGAGCTAATCTTAGGTTGAGTGGGAGTCTGTGCAGAGCATTCTGTATCTTATTACAGCAAGGAGATGGCAAGCACATCAAGAAGGTTTGAAGTAGAGAAGTTCAACGGCAGTAATTTTGAGCTGTGGAAGCTCAAAATGGAAGACATGTTAGTTGACCGAGACCTTTGGGAAAATGTGAACGGAACTAAACCAGCTACAATGACACAAGCTGATTGGGATCTCAAGGATCAGAAGGCTAAGGGTCTCATAAGACTTAGTCTTGTCGATTCTGTGTTGTTAAATGTCCATGAATAGGCTATTGCAAAACTCCTTTGGAAGAAGTTGGGGGATGTGTATCAAGCCAAATCCCTTGTCAATAATCTTTTCCTGAGAAAGACGTATTCTCTTCAAATGGAGGATAGAGGATCTGTGGCTGAGCATATGAATGCCTTTAACATGTTGGTTGCACAATTGACATCTATTGGTGTAAAGATGGAGGAGGAGGATCGGTGTATGACCCATGGAGAAAGGGATCATCTTGTCATGGCAATCAGAAGCACCACATCCACATTCAAAATGGAAGAGGTGGTTTCTTTGCTGTTATCTGAAGAGATGTGGAGAAAGTCTTCTAAGGCAGCCAAAGAAGCCCTTGCAGTTCATGGAAGACCCAAGGAGAAAGGGAAGAAGAAGGACAAGAAAGCTGAGAAGGGTAGATCCAAATCCCGAGGGAGATCCAAATCTCCTAGAAAGTCCAAGGCTCTTTGTTGGAACTGTGGGAAGACCGGGCATTTTTGAAAGGAATGCAAAGAGGAGAAGAAGAAAAAGAAGAAAGCTCCTGATTCAGATTCTGACAAATCACAAGATGATGGTGATGCCTTCATCACAGCCCTGGCAACCCATGCATCTGATGATGTGTGGCTAATTGACTCTGGTGCATCATTCCACATGACCTCGCATCGAGATTGGTTCACTAAGTATGAGGAGTTCGATGGTGGAAAGGTGTATCTGGGTGATGACTCTCATCTGAAGATCGTTGGTCATGGAAGAGTCTCTACCTGATTCCCTGATGGTCGAGTGCAGGGGATCTCTAGGGTTATGCACATCCCAGGCTTAGCACAGAACCTGCTTTCTATAAGTAGTTTGAATGATGCAGGTGTGCAGGTTGTCTTTTCAAAAGAAGGATGCAAGATGACTAGAGGATCTATGGTGCTTGCTAAGGGTACTCGGAGAGGTACTCTGTTTCAGCTGGAGGCATGCATTTCACAATGCAATATTTCTTCTAACTCAAGGAAGAGGGCAAAAGTCACTTCATCCCCACCATCTAAACAAGCAGTGAAGAAATCTGTTGTTTCTAGTCTTGATGGTTGTAATCGTGCATTAGAAGTTAAACTTCCTGCAGAAAAGACAATGTTATGGCATAAGAGATTTGGCCACATTGGTGAGAAGGGTTTGCGTACCCTAAAAAATAAGAACCTCGTTAAGGGGTTAGATGATTGTAATCTTGAGTTTGACTTTTGCGAACATTGCATTTATGGAAAACAAAACCGTGTTCAGTTTTACTCGAGTTCTCATAAGTCTTCTGGTGTGTTGGACCTCATTCATTCTGCTGTGTTTGGTCCTGTTAATGTTCCTTCGTTATCAAAATATGTATACTTTGTATCTTTTATAGATGATTACAGTAGAAGGACATGGATTTATTTCCTCAGAAGCAAATCTAAAGTCTATAGCAAGTTTAAGGAGTTTAAAGCCTTTGCTAAAAATTAGACTGGTAAAAAGATTAAATGTTTGACAACTGACAACAGCGGTGAGTTCTGTTCTATAAAATTCGATAAGTATTGCAAGGAACTTGGGATTGAAAGACATATGACAACTCCATACACACCGTAGAAAAATGGAGTTGCAGAGAGGATGAATAGGACACTAATGGAGAAGGCTAGGAGTATGCTTAGTGGAGATGGTCTAGAACAAAATTTTTAGGCTGAAGTTGTTGCCACTGCTTGCTATCTGGTAAACAGATCTCATACATCAGCTCTTGTTGGAAACACACCCATGGAGGTGTGGTTTGGTAGAAAGCCTTAGTAAGGCATCTTCATGTTTTTGGTTGTGAGGCATATGCATATGTGCCTAGGGAGAAGCAGTCAAAGTTGGAGAACAAAGCTGTTAAGTGTATCTTCATCAGCTATGGTGTTGGAGTGAAAGGATACAAGCTTTGGGATCATGTGGCTGAAAAAGTGTTGTATAGCAGAAGTGTCATATTCAAAGAGCTTACACCTTCTTCCACTGTTTTGCAGCCAGAAGAAAAAGAAAAGAAAGAGGATGTTGTATAGTTTCCTCTCACCCCTGAGAAGACTGAACAGAAAGACAATGTTGGACCTGATGATGAGGAGAGCTCTAGCAGCTCTAAAAGCTCAGAAGAAGAAGAAGTTGAACCTCAACCTCAGCTCTTGAGGAGGTCTACACAAATAAGGAAGAAACCTGAAAGGTTTGGTTTTACATTGCTTGATTCTTGTTGTGCTTATGCTTTGCTCACTAACAGTGATGAATCTAGAACTATATCAGAGGCTTTGGATATGAAGGATGCAGGTTCCTGGAAGGAGGCCATGGAGGAAGAAATGGCTTCTTTGGAAAAGAATCAAACTTGGGACTTGGTAACTTTGCCTCCTAGACAGAAACCCGTTGGATGCAAATGGGTGTTCAAGAAGAAAATTGGTGCAGATGGCAGTATTGAGAAGTATAAGGCCAAATTGGTTGCGAAGGGGTATTCACAAGTGGAGGGTATAGATTATGGTGAGATCTTCTCTCCCGTTGCAAAGCTGACATTCATTTGATTCATGTTGTCTCTCACAGTAGCTTATGACTTGGAGGTAGAACAGATGGATGTGAAGACAGCTTTCCTTCATGGTAACTTGGAGGAGGAAATCTACATTTCACAGCCAGAGCATTACATGGTCAAAGGTAAAGAAAATTTGGTTTGCAAACTTAAGAAGTCTTTGTATGTTTTGAAGAAATCCCCTAGGAGATGGTACTTGAAGTTTGATGCCTTTGTGTTGTCAAATTAGATTTGTGAGATCGAAATCAGATCACTGTGTTTATTATAAGTTTGATGGTGATCGTATTCTCATTGTTGCATTGTATGTTGATGATAAGTTGCTCATTGGGAAGGGTAAGAATATGATTTCTGATTTTAAATCTCAATTGTCAGCTCAGTTTGAAATGAAAGATTTAGGGGCAGCCAGGTACATTCTAGGAATGGAAATCAGAAGAGATAGAACCAACAGAAAACTTTGGTTAAGCTAGAGTAAGTATGTTAAGACCGTGTTGGATAGATTCAGCATGGGAGATTGTAGACTATTGTGTGTTCCCATTTCCTTGGGGACAAAGTTGTTTGTTGAGGATTGTACAAAATCTCCTAGTGAGGTGGAGGACATGAGCAGAGTACCTTATGCTAGTGTTGTTGGCAGTTTGATGTATGCTATGGTCTGCACAAGACCAAGCATTGCCCAAGCAGTGGGAGTCCTTAGTCAATTTATGGCTAATCCTGGACGAGTTCATTGGGATGCAGTTAAGCAAGTCTTCATATATTTGAGGGGTACTTCTGAGTATTCCATTTGTTATCATGGTAATGTTTCAAGACCTCCGCATTCTATTGATATTCATGGATTTGTGGATTCAGATTGGGCAAGTGACATTGACAGCAAGAGATCCACCAGTACTTATGTTTTTACATTGTTTGGTGGTGCTATTAGTTGGATGAGTAAGCGACAACCTGTTGTTGCTTTGTCCATGACAGAGGCTGAGTATATGGCAGCAACTCATGCTTGTAAGGAAGCCATTTGGCTTAAGAGATTGTGTTCCAATATTGGTGTTGATGCAGGTCAGATCACAATTAGTTGTGATAGTCAGAGTGCAATTTGCCTTGCAAAGAATCCAACTTTCCATGCTAGAACCAAGCACATTGATGTTCAGTTTCACTTCATGAGGGACATGGTTGAGGATGGAAAGATAAATTTGGAGAAGGTAGATACTTTGAAGAATGTTACAGATGCATTGATGAAACCAGTGGGCACAGAGAAGTTCAGATGGTGTTCGGAGTCTATGGGCCTCTCGGCCTATAGCAGTTAAATCTTATTTTTCTATTGGCTCTTACAAGGTGTTCGACAAGTGGGAGAATGTTGGGAATTAAGGTGTCTCAACCTTGGTAATTCTCTGAATTGGTAATGTTTGTATTTATTATTCAATTGCCTATGTTGTAAATAATTAGAAATTCCACTTTGTCATATTGTGGGATGAGGCAAGGTGATGTGTCAATCCTACATGGATTATGACAACTTGTTATTTTGTCCTCACATGAGGAGATAGGCATCCCACTTAGTGGTAGGAATATTCTATCAGCATCTTCTATGTTGTGTAAGGAATGTTTGACCGAAACGGTTATGACAGATTCCTATGACGAATCTATGACATGTAAGAGTCGAGAATAGAAGGTTGTAAGACAGGTAATGACATGTGTCATGAAGCATCTTTGAATGAGGCATATTTGGGTGCCCCAAGGTGGAATATGATGTGTTGTAAGAGAATATGCTATTTATAGCATGTGTATGACAGATTCTCTTACAACTATAAGTTTTAACCGCTATGACAGATTCTATGACGGTCGTAAGTGTCATAAGAGCATCTGTCATGGCCCATTTTGGAAATATGCGACCTCTTTGGGATGGGAGCTGTGGACAAGTGTCAGATACATTCTACAATGTTGACCAAGTGTCCCTAGGCATGGGTTTTGGTCCAAGATGCCATATTGGATGCCCATTCCAAGAAAGGTCCAAAATTGTCTTGTATGTTCTATTTAAACAGGTGCTTGGAGATGGAGTTTGCAACACAAGTTTACAGGTACTGTTATTCTGCCAGATTGACTCTAGACATGAGTGTCGAAGAGCATTGAATCTTGCATTGCAAGTGTATTGTAAACATTCTTTTAGATTTGTTAATACATTGTGCAAGTTTCTAAGTGTGGGGTTTTTCACCTGATAAGGGTTTTCCCCACCATAAATCTCTGTCTCTCTTCTTCTATCTACATTCTAGTTCTTGTGTTTTGCTGCAATATCTCATGTTAATGGTTTAACATTGCTGTAATAGTTAGGATAAAGTTGAATTTGCATGGCCCTCTCCTCAATAGATTAGTGTAGGAATCATTTCCGCACACCTAGCTTCCTTTCAACTCCTCTATTAATTAAAAGGATTTCATTATAGAGTAGGGCAACAAGAAAGGTCACAAAACATTAAATATTTGGAGCATCTAAATCCATCCAGACCATGGATTCCTTATGATCTTCTCCTCCACTCAATCTTTCTCTTCTTAAATCCTCCATTGTCCTTCTTTGAAATCTATAGATCACCATTTCATCTTTCCCTCTTAAATCCATATCACAAAACCCTTGTCATAGCCTTCTCTATCCATATCTGAGTTCTTTCCCTACTCTTTGATGGTTCTCCAACCTGTATCTCAATGATTCCTAAAGATCTAGAAGAACCTATGATTGGAATTACTGGAGGGTTGGCCAACGAATGGGAGACATATTATACATTGTTCTCCCCTATGCTTTAGGCTGTAAAGGACCTAGGTGGGTTCCCCTTAAGGCACTATTTGAAAATAAAAAACAATTTTCATGCTATAGTTCCGAGCAAATGTAAGTTCTCACACAAAATGACAAGGAAGTTTAAGATTAAGCACCTCTATGATTCATTCCTTGTGATCTTTGAGATCTTGTGTGAAGAGTACAAATAATTATAAATAAATTACTACGGATTTGAGATTTTCCATTTTAGAATGTTTTGTGGTAGGCAGAAATTTAAAACTACACCAATGCCTATTAGGAAATACAGAGTTGATACTTTATACATTACTTCATTCAAACATTACATACACCTAATGGTAAATTTAAGCTTTGCTAGATATTGTTTCTTTTGGAAACAATAATGACCCATGTAAGGTTGTTACAGTGCATTCATACTTAATAATCCATTTGTATTGCAAACAACATTACCATCTCTTGTGAAAGATTTACCATATTCCTCAAACATAAACTAACATGGAAAGCAATTCGTAATAGCAAATATGAATGAATAAATAAAAAATCCTTGCTTATTGGATTCAAATGAATGATTATAATAAAAAATGAAGACAAATAGCATAGTACTACATGTTTTTCGTATATGTTCAATTAGAGAAATCATGTTATCACAAGGATGTTACATATGTCTCATACAGAGCTACTCCTAATACAGACTATGGCAATTCTAACATCCCTTTCAATGTTTTCCAACCCCTTTGCAAATGAAGCTCATCCCTTTTATATAAGAAGGGAACACAAATGTGTCGATGACTAACACATGTCACTTTCACATTTTTCCCAAATGGACCCGTCCAACAAACCGGTTGTAATAGTTGGGGTGTTACTTGAGGGCAGCTTTCCACATCTTCCAATCAAGATGACACACCAGAAGATCTTGATTTTGTCTTGATCCACCCAACCTGAGATGCTGGCTCCTACTAGTAATGGAGCTGGAAATGGGCCATTTGAAAAGTACTCCTCTTTTGAATCCCTAAGGATTTCAAACAACAATCAAAGACTAGGATTCAACGGATGCAACTGCCTTGTGCTCTCTTGATGTTGAAGGTGGCATGAAAGAAGTTGTTCACTTTAGGATGCACCAGGAGAGGAAAAGACTCCATCCCAATAGTACATCACATGTTTTTCCAATGGGAACTCCACACCAAGCTACGGGTAGAAGCAGAAAAAGATTAGATAGGTAAGATTACACTATTTGCCCACATAACCAGGGCACTAGGAAGCAATAGAAGGGACCAACGAGAAAATGATTCCTCCTTAAGAGCCAACACACTCCCTTTGTCTATAGGAATAAATTAAAATACACTAAAGGATCTAGGGATGCAATTGGAATGTTTCCACCCCAATATGAAGCTAGGATAAATGACCAACTTTAATAGGGAATAGAGGGATCATATGTCACTCTAATTCTTCCCATGAATGCTCTACTCTCCATCAGAACCTTGTGTCATGGTTTAAATTTTCCCTTAGAGGCAAGTGAACCAAACATTTCTCATTCCAATTCCACCCATCCTAGGGAGGAATTCCACTTTTCCCTTTAAGTTTGCATGGTTGTAGGCATGAAAAGGATAAGAAGCCCCAAAGAAACAAGAGAATCATTGTTCACCTTTTCTAAAACATATAAATTTCCCATTTTCAAACAAGTTGAAGGATTCAAATGATCTCTCCAACGTCACGCTTCTTTTTATAGGTAGATCTTAAATTGTTTTAGCCCTCAAGAGTGCACACAATCCTAACTTAATCCATCAGATCATTCGTATCTAAACTCATGTCATCCAACTATATCAGGCATTAATGAAGAATTATCACACGTGTAGAATATTTTCTTAAAACTCCAGGTGATGATGTATATCCACATCATGTCATGTATTTATGTGCCCATGTAATATGTTCCATTTTCAATCTACTCACCTCCTAAAAACCTTGCCCACTTGCTGACATGGACCTCATACTCAACACTGAATTGTGTTTCAATTTTCCTCATGAGACTACCTAATTTTGATTTGACTCCAAATAATTCATCTATCCTAACACCACACTAAACTAGATCTACTCAGATCTCATGTGCGATAGATGCAATTAAGGCTCGAGGTGATGTTGCAGAATTTTACATCCAAATCATGTCATGATGTCTTGCAACCACCGTCACCAAGAATCATGGTAGCAAACACGCTTCAAAGGCTTCAAACTACTTAACCTCTCAACTCAACATCATATCTATCTAAGATATTATTTAATGTGTTTGTCAATTCATGCATGCCTCATAGTTCAATTGGGGATTCGAGCTCAATTGCAATCATTTCAAATTTAATGCCACATTAGTTCCAACAATTAATCTTCAAGCAAGACAAATATCGCTTCATGTACTGCAATCTAGAGAATATTTTGAATATTTATTATTAATTCATCATGAAACCAAGATCCATGGCCCATGCATGCAACAACTTCCAATGCTCGATCCCATCTCTACACAAGGGGCAGGTGACAAGTCACACACCCATGGTCTTTGAGAAACAACTACATAGTGAGGCTCCATTTAAAGTGAATCTTGGTACCATACCAAAGTGTCACCACGTGTTCGTAGTCACAAGATGCAACCCTTTAACAAAAGGGGAGTTCACAAAAAGTGGCTAACAAACCTCATAAAATATCTCCTCTTTAGATATCCCAATGGGTCCCATTGACTTGTGGCAACACGATGCTCTGTTATCGAATGTCAAGTTACCAAGTGCTAAAAATGAGTACAGGATCGACAAGTGCACACCTTCATAGAACTCCTTCAAATGTCATGGGCCCATCTTAGGATTACAATACAACTTTTGGTGCTTGGGCATATTCATTGGGTATTAATGAAAACAAAGGTGTTGGCTGGTAAAACTAATGGAGGGTTTGGTTGACACACGGTGAAGAGGACACAATTCAGGTAACTTAAGAGAATACAACCACCTATGTAGGTCATAGACTAATTAGACCCTTGACTCTAAAATTTGAGGATTAAAACTTAAGGTTGCAGAACGCAAAAAAATAATTCAAAACAAGAAGCCTAAACCCTAAAGATTTTGCAGATTCTAACAATGGTTCTTGTTCAGGAATGCATATACTAGTGGGATATGGTAAGGATTCAGAAAACTCAAGAATGTAGACCAACACACACAACATAAACAAACACACTTCACCGTGGGTCATAGACAACCACGATTGCACAGACACAACACAAGGACAAGAAACTCAAACCTAATGCACATGGAAAGATGAGTTGAGGCTCAAGAGAAGTAGTGCTTTAGGAATTGTCCATACACAAATAATTCCTAAAATTCTCTAGTTAGGCTCTAAATAAAATATGAATCCCCCCCATGAGTATTCATAATAGAGTATGGCCCTAACCATAGGGGATCAAATTTCCCATGTTTCCCCTTATCTTGCAATTAGGCATTCCATACTAAAACCAAGTCACCACACTTAAACTTCCTGGACTTAGCCCTTTTATCAGACAAGTATTTAACATGTTTCTTTGTGTTGGTAACTTGAGCTTTTCTTCTAGTTTCATCTAGTTCAACCAATTGATTAATTTGGCCAATCATAGCATCATCAATTTCTTCAACAAACTCATGTATGAATTTGTATATTGGCATCAAACTATTAATGGGCATTGAAGCATTCATACCATAAACTAGTTCATATGGTGACTTCCCAATTGATTTTTTAGGCATGACACAATCAGCCCAAAATGCTAGCCTCAATTTTAAATCCTAACACTTCTTGTTTTTTCCCAACATTATTTCAATGATCTTCATGAGGCTCTTGTTGCTTGACTTAGCTTGACCATTTTCCTAGGGATGATATGGGGATTAGTGAGATAAGTTTATTCCATAATTGGAACAGAGATCAATAAACTTGGCAGACTTGAAACACATAGCATTGTCAATTATGAGCTTGTTCGAGATTCCAAACCTTGTAATTATATCAGTAACCACTTTGTTGGTTGCCTTCCTAATAGGGATAGCTTAAATCTATTTGGTGAAGTAAACCATTTCTACCAGTATCCATTTAAACCACCCACTAGATTGTTTTGTGATTTCACCAATGAAATCTATTCCCCACTGCTGAAATGGAGCCTCCACTATTAAAGGTCTTAGGGGCAAGACTTCAAATCCCTTTAATTTACCAAAGAATTCTAGCATGTGTCACATCTTATCACCAATTTATGAGCATTAACAAATAAGGTAGGCCACCAATATCCTACCCTGAGGATTCTATGAGTCGTTGTTTTGGCCATGAAATGACCGCCACATTATCCATTGTGCATTTCACTCAGGACCTTATTTGCCTCATCTTCATTCACACATTTCAAAATAATGTCATCTCTATTTTTCTAATACAGCTCATGGTTGACAATGGTATACTTTATTGCATGCATTTTTAGAGTTCTCTTCTGACTATCATTCATCTGGATTGGACAGTTCATATGATATAAATAGTAAACTATGTCCCTATACCAGGGAGAATTTTCCAAGTTACATTTCACCACTAGGACTTCTTCCTCCAAATAATTCACCTTTGCAACCTCCAAATTGGATTCTACCATGATTTTAGCCAATCCCTACCCCTAACCAATTTTGTTATCTGAACATCAATATTAAATTCTTAGATCTTGTTGATCCACCTACATCTCCTTCGTGTTACTTCTTGTTGAGTTAAGATTTCCTTGATGGGCGAATTGGTACATAGGCTACAATCTTAGCACCAACCAAATATGGTCTAAAATTATTTACTGATTTAACCAATGCATAAGTCTTTTTTTCCATAGTGTCACATTTCAACTCTACTACTTGAAGACATTTGCTGAAAAAAGAGATAGGTTGCTCAGACCCATCATCATTCTTTTGTAATAGCATAGCAACAATTGTGTGGAAAGATGCAAAGAAAAATAGTTGGAAAGGCTTTTAAAAGTTTGGAGAAGCCAATATTGGAGCTTTTCTTATCACTTCCTTAATACCTTGAAAAGTCATTGTAGGTTCCTCTCCCCAGGCTATAGTTTGTCCCTTTTTAAGCATCTTTGAAATGGATTTGGTTTTCTTAGAAAAATTTGGAATAAATCTTTGGAGAAAGTTAACTTGCCCAAAAAATGATTGAATTCCCCTGATTGTCTTCACCTATGGTATTTTTTTATAGTAGTGGCTCTCTCTGGATCGATCTTCACCCCATATTTTGATATAATATGTCCCAACAGCTTTCCCTCTATGACACCAAACATACATTTTTTTTGGATTCAAATAGATCTTGACTTCTAAGCATCTCTTGAAAATTTATTATAAGTGTCCACGGTGTTCATCTTCCTTTTTAGAAAAAATTGTGAGGTCATCCTAGTACACCACCATAATAACATCAATTAAACAGAGAATACCACATCCATTGCTCTCTGGAAAGTGCCTCAAGAATTTGTCAGACCAAAAGGCATTCTTATGTAAACATAGGTTCCCCATGGAGTGGTGGAGGTTGTTATGTATTGTTCTTACTCTTTAACCATGACCTAGTTGTATCTTGATAAACCATCCATCATAAACAGGAGCTCACAACTTGTCACTCTTTGCAACATAGCTTCCATGTTCAATAAGGGATGGTTGTCTTTTAAAGATGAAATATTGAGGTTCCTAAAATTGACACATACTCTAGTATCACCATTATTTTTATGATAGGAACCAGGTTGGACACCTAGGTGGAATGCCTAATAGGTTTAATAATACCTCCCTCCTTGAGCTTGATTAATTCCTGCTAAATTTTTGGGGCTAGTGTGGGATTGATTGGCCTTTGTTTCTATTTGAAATGCTTTGCATCTAGCTTCAATGGAATCTCATGCTGAAAAAGATCCTCCCTGTATGGTTTTAGGTCATCATAAGACCACACAAAGTGTTAGTGTAAAATGAAACTTTACCTAGCTAGTCATTACTAGGTCCTCTTCACACTAGTCTTCTTAAGTTTACTTAGTGTATTTTGGAGCATTTAATAATGTACAAATATGTGTATTTGATAGTTTTACATTAGTTGTCTCATGTCATAGCATTAAGACACTTGTCATCTTACAAGCTTGTCTTATATGCTTTATTTATTAGTGGTGTCTCGGACATTTATTATTGGTGTCATCTAGAAGCCATCTTAGCCTCTAGTTGTCATTTAATATTGTGTCTATGTTGGCCTACATTTAATTTTGTGCTCAAGTCCTATCACTCCAGCTTACCTATATAAGGGAGGTGTCACATTGTATATTCTCAATTCAATTGTGTGAAGTCAAGCTCTGCACCATTTTTAGCATTGTTGTTTTGTCTCTTGTTATGGAAGGTTGTTGTGTTTATAGGTGTTCTTGGGCCTTCTTGAGTCCACCATTGACTTTTACACAAGACTCTACAATATTTTCCCAATAGAGCAATCAACATTGTTCTGACCTTAAGGCTCATTTTCTTCCCAATATAGACTTTCTTCAATGTAGAGTCGGTCCCTCTATTAAATTCCTCCAAATTTTCATTTTGCATAACAATGGGCTTAGTCAAGCCCCTATCTGCTTTGTCAAAAACTTTTTCCAAAGCAACTAGCCCTCTAGGTATCTTGTTTATTGTTAACTGGATAACTTCATTTTTTAACACAGTTTCTCTTCCATCCTCCTTTTCAACAAACCGTTGAAAATCAATTTCCTGAGTATGATATCTATCAACACAATTCAAAAACTTAAAAATATAATTGTCATCTTCAAATACCTACCAGTGTTGGATATTATCTGGTACTGAAGGCCTTGTCAATATCTCCACTTTTGATATTTCCTACTAATTTCAAGTCTTCAAATTGAACTACTATGTTAGATAGGAAGTCTGCTATAACATTCTTGCCTCTTTTTCATCCATGGGAATCATCACATAAAAGGAATCCATTTGAATGCTTACTCCCACTGTTGATGCCCACTTCCTTGACAACAGCATCCCATATTGAGAAGGGATGTCCATCACAATCACATTCATCTTATAACTTTTTCCCTAGGAAAGCAGCAAGCTTAAAGTCTATATTCTTCATGACACCAATAATAGGCATTTATGCAATGTAGTTCCCAGATACACCTCCAGTATTTTAGCATTTGGCTCCTTGTATTTATTTTTTGAAGGCTCTTCTTTCTTGGCATGCCATGATCTAAATTGACATCTTGATGCCAGGATGCTATCTCGCCAATGAGAGCTAAGGTTATGTCTTTGTTTTTAGTTATCCTCATCATTTCTAACAGAGGTATAGAAACCTTAATTTGGCTGAAGACTTGAGCCATATCTAATGAAACCTGCTTAGACATAGGAATATTAGAAGCATTATTCATAGTAGTGAAAGAGATAGATGTAACATCTCCCCTCTCCTTTGTTGCATCCTTCTTACTACTGCTTTCTTTATTAGCAACATTTTTATCATTTGACTCCATTGCCTTGTGGGTAGAGTCAACCCTAACTATTTCTTTATTCTGAACTTTTGATTTTCCTTTTATTCCCCAATTTGCAGAACTGAGGGTTTCCTATCTCTTTTATCTTTCCTTGATAAATAAAACTTCCTGCAACTCTTGTAGTACTACTTTCACTTTGGTTTTTTCTATTTCTCAAGTTTTAGTTGTTTTTAACTTGATCTATAGCAACTATAGTGAGGGATCTTATTTCTTCATTTGATGGTCTCCTTAAATGAAATTAACAAACCTCTAAGTTCAAATTGAAAACATGGTGCTCTTCTTCTTCATCATTCGAGAAAACTTGTTGATGATATGAACATTCTACACATCTCTTATCTTCAACATCTAACTCGACACCACCTTCTTCTGTAGAAGAATATTTGTCATTGCTTGCATACGAATGTGATGATATCATATTTATATTCTGATTTTCATAGTCATCAGGATCACTACAATCATCACGCAGTCCATTCGAATTCACTACTAAGAATGCCACTGTACATTGAGAAGGAGAATGAGGTAATTGACAAGCGAGACACCAAGGGCTATCCTCAATAGTATGTACTCCTTTTTCTCAAGGGATTCAGTGTTTCTCTATTTACATTTCATTTGTGATTCAATGGAGTTAGCTTGCCATTATGCCAATTAGTATTATAAGGTTCATCATACAATCTACGAATTCTCTTCTACTTAACATAAGTTGGTTTTTCATTTGTAAGGCCCCTCTCATTTCTATCTATTTTGTAGTTCATATCCTTTAAAGAATGCACTACTTGATCTAATTTATCAATTGAAGTAGGAGCTTTACTATTTTGTCCTTTTTCATGAGGTAAAACTTTGATGTCACATCTTTAATGAAACTTACCAAATGCTCTCTGATTGCTTTCTATATTAGAAGCTATTTTGTAAGCATCTCTTAAAGTCTAGGGATCCATGTCTCTCAACAAGTACCCCATATTTGCATCAAACACATTATATAGAACAAGGCACATTAGCTCATTTGGTCTCATTACAGGAGGAATCCTATCCATGATCCTAGCAAATCTTGTATTAAACTCTGATACCAATTCATTTGAGCCCTTAGCAATGCTAGTGAATTCATTCATTACAAACCTTGCATTTGTCTTGTCACCATAATGCTCTTTAAATATTTGTTGGAACTCATCCCAAGATCCTACACTAGCTCTTGATAAACCCTTATACCATTCTATAGCAACATCATCAAGAGATTGCACAAACAGCTTCATAAGGACATCTTCACAAATGTCAAAATCATCAGTGATGTTAATAAAGGCCCTTAAGTGATCTTCTCTAGAGATGGCATTATTCCCCTAAAACTTCATAAGGCAGGACCTAACCTCAACAGGGGCAGGATTTGGATACCTAGGAATCCCTATAAAATTTAATTGCCTATATATATCCATATTTAATGGGGATCTTGCAAGAAGTTGTCCTCCAATTCTTCCACCATGATTGTGGTGATTTCTTACATTAGCATTTCCACATGCTACCCTAGGGTTATTTACATAACCCATATTGTTCAAGTTGTCTACCCTTCTTCTTAAGAGCTCTAAAGCTTTCTCAACCTCTAACCTTGCCAACTTTGCCTTAAGAGTATTCAGTTTTTGGAGAAGATTTTGATCTCTGGGAGCATTACCATCATTCTTTCCTTCTTCATCAAATTTTTCATCATCCCCTTCTTCATCAACTCTTTCACCATCCCCCTCTACGTTATAACCTTCATATGTTAAATCCCTATACCAATAAGGACGTTCACTTCACCCAAAAGGGAGTAATTCACTATCTTCACATGAAGGTCTATTTATTGGATTTGAATTTAAAGGGGTAGCTCTAGATAGAAGTGTTTCATTGAGTCTATCCTCCATTTCTTTTCTTTCCTTTTCTCTTTCTATTTCCTTTAACATTTCATGACATCTAGCAACATACCACATTTATTCTTCTCTAGATTTGTTAATTCTAGATGTAGACACATCCCTATCATAGCCTACTAATCTTTCCTTTGCAGTTTGATATTCATTATCTTTACCATAATCAGCATTCAGGCTAGATGACTTACCTATTTTTTTCACTTTCCATGTGGATGGCTCCTTATTTATTTTTCTTTCCAACCTTTTGCCTAGGTCACTTTGATACAACGACCGTCTCCCATCCATTATGAATAATTCAAGGTTCTTTCAATGAAGAGTCTCCACCCTTTAAAGGGATAGACAGGAAAGCTTTACAATACAGCACCAGACACTGGTTGACTATAACTGTCGATATTTGCACTTATAATTTAAATCTTACAAAGAGGTACAAAAAAACTACAAAGACTCAAGATTTGTAAATTAAGGAAATAAAAGACTTAGTCATGACTCAAGACAAGACTTAGATTATGGCTACTCCCCAACAAAGTTGACAATATGTTGGTTCCCCCACTTGTATCTCAGCAATTCCTAAAGATTTATAAGATCCTATTATTGGAATTATAGGATAGATGGCCAACGAATGAGATACAAATTATGTGGTGTTGTCTTCTATGCTTTAGGCTCTACAAGACCTAGGTGTTCTCTTCACACTATAGTGCCGAGTAGCTATAAGTTCTCACACAAAATGACAAAGAAATTTAAGAATCAAGCACCTATATGATTCATTCCTTGTGATCTTTGGGGTCTGGTGTGAAGAATGCAAATAATTATAAATAAATTACTACGGATTTGAGATTTTACATTTTTGAATGTTTTATGATTGGCAGAAATTTAAAACCAGACTGGTGCCTATTTAGGGAGTACAAAGTTGATAATTTATGCACTACTTCATTCAAACATTACATACACCTGATGATAAATTTAATCTTTTCTAAAGAGTACTGCCTTTGGAAATAATAATGACTCGTGTAAGGTTGTTACAATGCATTCATACTTAATAATCCATTTGTATTGCAAACAACATTACCATCTCCTGTGAAGTATTTACCCTATTCCTCAAATAGAAACTAACACAAAAAGCAATTTGTAACAGAAAATGTGCACGAATAAATTGACAATCCTTAATTATTGGTTTCAAATGAATGATTACAATACAAAGTGGAGACAAATAGTGCAATACTACATATTTTTCATATACGTTCAAGCATAGAAATCATGCTATCAAAAATATGTTACCATATGTATCAGAAGAGCTAATCCTAATACATACTATGGTAATTCTAACATCCCTTTCAATATTTTCTAAACCCTTTACAAATGAAGCCCATTCCTTTAATATAAGAAGGGAGAAAATACAAATGCATTGATAACTGACACATGTCACTTTCACGTTTGTCCCAAATGGACCCATCCAACAGAACAGTTGTAATAGATGGGGCGTTGCTTGAGGGTGGCAAGTTCCCCATCCTAAAACTGAGATGACACAACAGAAGACTTGATTTGGTCTTGATCCACCCAAGTTGAGATGTTGGCTCCTGCTAGAAATGGAGGTGGCAATGGGGCATTTGAAAAGTGCTCCTTTGTTGAATCCCTAAGCATTTCAAACAATAGTCAAAGACTGGGATTCAATGGATGCAACTACCTTGTGCTCTCCTAATGTTGTAGGTGGCATGAAGGAAAAGACTTCATCCCAATGATACATCACATGTTCTGCCAATGGACACTCCACACCAAGCTACGAGTAGAAATAGACAAAGATCAGATAGGCAAGATTGCATTATCTACCCACAAAACCAGGGCACCAAGAAGCAACATAAGGGCCCAAAAAATGAATTATTCCTCCTTAACAGCTGACACACTCCATCTATCCACAGGCATAAATTGAAAGACACTGAAGGCTCTGATGATGCTATTGGAATGTTTTCACCCCAATATGAAGCTGGGAGAAATGACCAACTTCAATGGGGAATGGAGGGATCATATGTCACTCTGATTCTTCCCATGAATGCTCTACTCTCCATCAGAACCCTATGTCATGGTTTGAATTTTTCCTCGAAAGGCAAGTGAACCAAACACCTCTCATTCCAATACCCATCCTAGGGAGGAATTCCACTTTTCCCTTTAAGTTCTCACAGTTGTGAGCATGAAAAGTCTGAGAAGCCCCAAAGAAACAAGTGAATCGTTGTTCACCTTTTCTAAAACATAGAAATTACCCCTTTTCAAACAATTGAAGGATTAAAATGATCTCTCCAGTGTCATGCTTCCTTTTATATGTAGAGCTTAGATTGTTTTAGCCCTCAGAAGTGCACACATTTTTTACTGAATCCATCCAATCATCTATATCTAAACTCATGTCATTCAATTATTTGAGGAATTAATGAAGAATTGTCACACACGCATAGAAGAATTTCTAAAAACTCTAGGTGATGTAGTATATCCACATCACATGTCATGTATTTATATGCCCATGTGATATGTTCCATTTTCAAGTCACTCACCTCCTAAAAACCTTGCCCACTTGCTAACATGGACCTCATACTCGACACTGAATTGTGTTTCAATTTCCCTCATGAGACTGCCTAATTCTGATTCGACTCCAAATAATTCATTTATCTTGACACCGCATTGAACTATATCTACTCAGCTCTCTCATGTGACAGCTGCAATTTAGGCTCGAGGTGATGTAGAATTTTGCATCTTGATCATGTCATGATGTCCTACGGTCGTCGTTGCCAAGAATTAGGGCAACAAACACGCTTCAAAGGCTTCAAACTGCTCAACCTCGCAACTCAACATCATATCTATCTAAAATATCATTTAATGAGTCAGTCAATTCGCACATGCCTCACAATTCAATTGGGGCTTCAAGCTCAATTACAGTCATTTCAAATTTAATGCCACATTACTTCCAACAATTAATCTTCAAGCAAGCCAAATATCACTTCTTGTGCCACAATTTGGAGAACATTTTGAATATTAACTATTGATTCATCATGAGATTGAGATCCATGGCACATGCATGCAATAGCTTCCAGTGCTCGAGCCCATCTCTACATAGGGGGCACATGTCAACAAATCACACACCCATTGTCTTTGAGAAACAACTGCATAGTGAAGCTCTATTTGAAGTGAATCCTAGTACTGTACCAAAGTGTTGCCACATCTTTGCAATCATAGGATGCAACCCTTTAACAAAAGGATCATTCACAACAAGTGGTTGACAACCTTTATAAAGTTTCTCCTCTTTAAATAGCCCAATGGGTCTGATTGATGCGTGACAACACGGCATTCCCTCACCAGATGTCAAGAAATGAGGATAGGCTCGACAAGTGTACACTTTTGCAGAACTCCTTCAAATGTCATGGGCACATCTTAGGATTACAATACAACTTTTGGTGCTTGGGTGTATCCATTAGGTATTAATGAAAAGAAAGGTGTTAGCCGATAAAACTAATGGAGGGGTTGGTAGACACACGGTGAAGAGGAAACAAACTTAAGTGAATACAACTAACTATGTAGGTCACCGACAAATTAGATCCTTGACTCTAAAATTTGAGGATTAAAACATGAGGCTCCAAAACATGAGAAAATAATTCAAAACAAGAACCTTAAACCCTAAAAAGTTTGTAGATTCTAACACCCTTCCCATATCCATTCTCTCTTTTTATGATCTTCATTTCCCTTTCTCTCAACTGCTTGCACCGACCATTATAGCATAGTTTTCCTTATAATATTTGTCTCAAGTAGATCACAAAATATCTACACACACCACATCCACATTATCACTAGGCAAGAACACACTCTAAAATTTCCATTGTACTACTATGGAGGTTGAAATATACCATTATAGGGGACTAACTGAGGCAATCTCCTAAATATCACACCACTTTTCTATTTTCCCCTACTTTAGCTTAGAATATCTTAGATTCGAAGAACAACGTAAAGATTATGCAAGTGAAATAGATATCACAAAATTTGGGCAAGTGACTAATAAAATTTTCAAAGGCATCAAGAATTAGGACTGTAGCACCCACATTATGCAAGCAACAACACCTAGCCATTACAAGCAGTAGCACTCAATCCTATCAAGGACATGCAACTAGATTTTTAAAGCTCTCTATTCGAGCTAAAATTCACACTATACCATTTTCTTGGCCTTTTGACACTATTTCTAGCATCAGTTTTTACATTTTCTAGGTTCCTCTACTCTAATTTACACTTTCCTTTCTATATCCTAGATCTTTTTACAATTTTCATTTTCTAGCTCATGTACTTGCTTTTACATATTAGATTTATATAGTTTTAGTTCTATATTTATGTATTTTCAATGAAAATATAATTTATTTTTTAGTACTTGTACAAAAAAAATTAATTTACTATCTTTTAGGTAAAAAACTTAGGGGTGGCTCAAAAACCAATTTTTCATTTTGTCAATGCAACATCTTTCATGCCATAATTCTAGTTTTTTATCTCAATCCAACAAACCCATCATTTTAAAAATCATTTTTCTATTTCTCACCTCTTGAAAATTCTCTTCTTCCAAAATCCTCTTTTTATCTTCACCAAACACTAAGGTATCACTTTCACCACTTTTATTGGTTTTAATCTATCCCTTCACCCACTCACAAAAAATGTATATCTTATCACAACACTTTTATCTTCTTTCACTACTCTTAGATTGATCGTCCTCACCCCTAGTCTACTCCTTCCCTTAGCTTGAACCCCTTTTCTCTAGGCTTCCAACACCTTCTTGTTACAAATATGTGCTTAATCGATGTTGTCATTGATGTCAACATATTCTTGTTGCCATTGGTGTCAACTGTATCCTATTCTGTTAGAAGACTGGAATGTTGAGGATATTGAGAAAATTAATGAAGCTCAATGTATGTGGACCATATGGTTGTGTAGAGGATTGTCTGAAGTAGCTCTAGTCAAGATTTGAGAGATTCGCATGACGATTTGAAGAAGCTATGGCCATCTGGGTAGAACAGGGTTTTTCTATGTTCAGAAGAGACATAGTGATAGTAAACTAGTCTGGATTGCTCCGCATTGAAATATTATGATCTGCAGATCTAGAGGCATGTTTGGGAAGTCAGTGTGTATCATCAACTCAAGTGGTTAGTGGTTTGGAGGTCTGCAAGCAATCTTTCTTGTATGACAGTCATGACAGACAGTGTTCTTGAGGTTTCAGATGAAGATGCAAGTGATTCTGATGATTTGAAGGAGTGCGGATGTTTTTGTTGAATTCAATGTGCTTGTGGAGGTCTCAGGATCGTGTGACTGCTATGTTGGAGGGCCGCATTGAAGCTTGAGCTCATTGGTGAAGATTTCCTTCTTGGTGTTGCTATTCTTCCTAGTCTTGGCCAACCGGATGATTCAAGTGTTGCAGATGATCTAAGAGCAATTCGATGGAGCGTGGCACGTTGATCAAGGAATATTTGAGTCCTAGTTATGTTTGGCCGACAACTTAGTGATTCATATTAAGTCAAATGCTTGTAGTGCCGACCTTGATGTTTATTCCAAGGTTGATGAAGCATATAAAGGCATGTAGTTGAGTTGTTGAAAATTATCCTTGTGCGAAATAATAAAATCTAAAGAAAGGATCAGAGGTTGAGAAGAGAAGAGGAGGAGCAAAGGAGCAAGAATAGTAAAGGATGGACTGATAGTGAAGAAGTATTTGGGAGAAGAGCAGAAGTCTTATGAGCAATCAATGAGACTAAACCAGGCATGAAGAAGATGCTATTTCTCAATTAATTCTTTCTGTATTAAACATAAATTCTATAGGCAGTGAGCCTCTCTTGAGCAGTGAACTCTGGGCAGTGAGCTCGAAGACAAGTGCCTTCCCCTTTTTAAGTACTTTTAACAGGGTACAAATCTTGTGGGTTAACCCCCATCGTGGTTTTTCCCTTAATCAGGTTTCCACATCAAAAATCTTGGTGTCAAATGTGTTAATTATGTTTCTACTCATGTGTTATTGTTCCATGCTTTAATGTTTGTATCATTAACTTGTTTGTAAGTTGTGAAAGAAGATTAAAAGGAGGAATAAGTTAAAATTGTGGGACAATTGATTCACCCCCCCTCTCAATTGTCTGTCCTAATTCCAATATTTGGTATTAGAACCAGATCCTCTGAAAGAAGCATGAACGCTTGAGGAGATCCAAGATGTCGACTTATAAGAAGGAAAGTTCAAGATTGATGGAACAAATTACTCCCTTTGGAAGGTGCGCATGCAGTGTCATTTGGAATGTATAGGTGATGCCTTTTGGTCAATAAATGAGAAAGAGCATAAAATTCTGAAGAATGGACCTACAACTCTAGACGAACTCAGGGAAGGTGAATGCAATATTTGAGCTAAAGAAGCATTATTGAGTGCACTGACTGATACAAAATTGGCAAATGTCCTAGAATTGAAAACTACCAATTAAATCTAGAAAAAATTGGAAAATATGTATGAGGGTGACCAATATGTCAAATGTGTCAAACTACAAAGCCTGAAGGGTAAATACGAAAGGTTGATGATGAGCGAAGATGAAAACATTACTTCCTACATGCAGAAAGTGAATGAACTTGTGACTGGTATCAAGAATGCTGGTGGAGTATTGGATGAATCAGAAATTGTTGCCAAAGTACTCAGATCCTTACCTGCAGCATACAAGCATAAAGTTGCCACCATTGAAAAAATCAAGACTGTGACAACTGTTACAAGGGATCAGTTAGTTGGGAAGCTTTCAGCATTTGAAATGAGTGAGTTTGGTGATTCTCTTCCCAAGTCTAAATATGCATTTAAAGCCAGTGTGTATGGAAAACAAAGATATGATCTGGGTGAAAGTTCTTCAGGAAGATCAAACAGATCTGTGAAGGCAAGAAAGGATCTTGAAGATGATGAAATTGAGACTGCAGATCTTGAAGCTCTTATTGCCAAAAGAATTCCAAGAGGATCTGGTAAGTATGAAGGAAAGTTGGCATTCAAATGTTTTGCTTGTAATAAGATTGTTCATTTCACCTCAAGATGTCTGGAGAGGGTTTCAAAGCCAAACCCAAATAGATATAAAGGTCAAAATAAATGCTACTATGTCAAAGAAGCTGGAGAAGGAGTCATAGATGATGAATCTGATCATGGAGGTTCCACTGAAGGTGATTGGGTGTTCATTGCTATCAAAGAAGAAGATCCGGTGTCTACCAAATCTGCTAGATGTGCAAATGTGGAAAGTGCCTTGGCTGCTCAGGTTGTTGAAAAGGATGAATGGGTGATTGATAGTGGATGTTCTCATCATATGACTGGTCATAAAAGTAAGTTTGTAAGCTTTGAAAAATATGAAGGTGGAATTGTGAAATTTGGAGACAACTTAGCTGGTAAAATCTGTGGCAGAGGATCCATCTCTTTTGATGGTAAGAATAACACTAATGATGTTCTGTATGTGGAAGGACTAAAGCATAATCTTCTCAGTGTTGGACAGTTGGTTGACAAGGGTTATGATCTCTGATTCAAGGATGGAAAATGAAGAATCTTGGAAAGCTCTGGAACTAAAATTGCATCTTGTACTGAAACTAGAGGCAACATATTTCATTTAAGTAGTTCTGGAAAAAGTTGTTTGATTACTCATACATATCAAAGTTGGTTGTGGCATAGGAGAATGTGTCATGTGAATTTTGATAACATTGTCAAGATAAGTTCTACTCAGGCTATGAGAGATCTTCCAAAACTTGTCAAACCTGATAGCATGTGCAGAGAATCTCAATTGGGTAAGCAGAACAAAACTTCATTCAAAAGTAAAGAACAATTTTCAAGTCGACGGTTGGAACTTGTGCATACTAATCTATGTGGTCCTGCTAGAATCAGGAGTGTGCAAGGAGACAGATATTTCATGTTGCTGATTGATGATTACTCCTGGATAATGTGGGTAACTTTATTAAAAGAAAAATTAGAAGCTCTTGACAAATTCAAGGTGTTCAAATTTATGGTGGAAAATGAGATTGGTGTGAAGATAAAGTGTCTAAGATCTAACAAAGGTAGAGAATATACCTCTGGTAAGTTTGATTCATTTTGTGAAAAGCATGGAATAAAAAGACAATTATCTACTCCTAGGACTCCTTAGCAAAATGGAGTTGTGGAAAGAAAGAACTGGACCATTCAAGAAGCTGCCAGGACCATGATGATGGAAACAAATGTTCATCAAGTTTATTGGAGAGAAGATGTGAGTACTATTGTCTACACTCTTAACCGGGTGTAGATCAAAGGCAATTCTAGTAAGACACCTTATGAACTATGGTTTGGTCATCCTCCTACTGTGAGATATTTAAGAGTTTTTGTAGTAAATATTATATCAAAAGAGATGAGGATCTAGGCAAGTTTGAAGCAAGAAGTGATGAAGGAATATTTATGGGTTACTCTACTCAAAGCAAGGCATACAGGTGCTTTAATAAAAGATTGAAAAAGATTGTTGAAAGTGCAAATGTTAGAGTTGATGAGAGTAAAGAAGGTCATTCCAGGTCTTGCGGATATGATTCAAATGATCAAGATGAAAATCAAAGTCAAGGAGGACAAGTTCAAACCTAGATTCAGATCCAGATTGATCCAGAAAATTTAGTGACTCAAGAGGATAGCGTAAAAGTTGAGGAACAAGTTCAAGCAAATCCCAAAACTCCAAGGTATGTAAGGATGAATCATCTTGAAAATTAGATCATAGGAGATAGAAATAAAGTTGTTTGAACTAGGAGAAGAATTTTTGAAGATCAAGAAGAGATTTATTTGATTTCAAAGATTGAGCCAAAATTAGTAAGTGAAGCCTGCAATGATGAAAACAGGATAAAAGCAATGGAAGAATAATTAATGCAAATTGAAAAGAATCACACTTGGGATCTTGTTTCTAGACCAGAGGACAAAAATGTGATTGGAACTAAATGGGTCTTTTGAAATAAACTAAATGAAGATGGTGAAGTTGTAAGAAACAAAGCAAGGTTGGTATGCAAAGGATATTCTCAAGTGGAAGGAATTGATTTTGAAGAAACTTTTGCTCCGGTAGCAAGAATAGAAGCAGTCAGATTTTTTCTTGCATTTGTTGCTTTCAAATATTTCAAGGTATACCAGATGGATGTCAAGTCAGCATTCCTAAATGGAGAGCTAGAAGAAGTCTACATTGAGCAACCAGAAGGATTCCAGTTGTCTAATCAAGAAGATATGGTCTACAAACTGAGAAAAGATTTGTATGGACTTAAACAAGCCCCAAGAGCCTGGTATGCAAGATTGGATAAGTATCTGCTAAAGATAGGATTTAGCAAAGGCACTGCTGATAGTAATCTTTATTTCAAGATTGATCATGAGCACATATTAATATTTGAGGTATTTGTTGACGATATCATTTTTGGTGGAAATGGAAGCATGTGTAAGAAATTTGCTGATCAGATGCAAAGTGAATTTGAAATGTCCATGTTTGGTGAGATGAATTTCTTCTTAGGTCTGTAAATCACTCAGTCAGGTAAAGGCATCTTCATATCTCAATCTAAATATGTGAGAGAATTGTTGAAAATTTTTAGAATGGAGGACTCAAAACTAGTAAGTACTCCTATGGTAACCAAATGCAAGTTGAGTAAAGATGATAATTCACCTAAGGCAGATCAGAAAAGGTATAGATCAATGATTGCGGGATTGCTCTTTCTAACTCAGACCAGACCTGATATCATAAATGCAGTTGGACTTGTTACTAGATTTCAAGTTGATCCTTAAGAATCCCATGTAGTAGTAGTCAAAAGAATTTTTAGATATCTTAAAGGGACACTTGACTATGGCTTGTGGTATCCAAAGGATAATGACTTCATTCTTCATGCATATACTAATGTTGATTGGGCAGGAGATGTAGATGACAGGAAAAGTACTAGTGGTGGTGCATTCTTCTTGGGAAGAAGATTAGTTTCTTGGTTGAGCAAAAAGCAAGAGGCAATATCTCTGTCTATTGCAGAGGCAGAGTACATAGCAGCAGCAAGCAATTGCACTCAAGTTTTGTGGATGAAGCAAATGTTGAAGGATATCAGAGTAGTATTTGAGAAGCCTGTTGCAATCTTCTATGATAATTCAAGTGCAATAAACATCTCCAAGAATCTGGTGTTGCATTCAAAAACAAAATACATATCCATCAAGTTTCATTTCTTGAGAGAAAAAGTAAGTGAGAATGAAGTCAAAATGGAGTTTGTTTCTTCAAAGGATCAGATTGCGGATATCTTCACTAAGCCTCTTCCCAAGGATACTTTTGAGTATCTCAGAGAGAAGCTAGGGGTTATTACTCCTCCTGATCAAAATTAAGATGCACTAGAGTGCATCAGTCTGGTGGAATTCACAGTCAAATCTTGTGATCCGGATTGATGTTAAGGATGTACTATGTAATGTGTCGTACCTGTTGGTGTATTTTAAAATCTTTTATCTGTGATATTTTTTTATTATTTTGTGTGATCTTTTAGATAAATAGAAGATGCAGAAGGGGTTTTATGTTTTCTTGCAGATGTGGTGTCGGAGCACATAATATATTGGATAATATAGAAACCCAGAAAATCTACAATAGATATAAGGAAACTATCAACTACCCAGATAGCCGAATGGCCAATAAACAATTATCAAAACATACCCCTATGTAGATTTGAAACTTTAGTTTTTGTCTATTGCCAGACTAGCCAAGGGTATGGCTAAAAGTCACTCCACACTCCAAGGAAAGATAGGAAATGATCATACAATTATTAGCAGCAATGAATAGGGCTCCAAATGCCTCTCTAAGACTCACAGAGAAGTTACAATGTAAGAAGAAATTCCTCTAAAGGACCCACGTCATGGCTGGAGCAAGTACGGCCATGGCTGGAAGTGCTAACAGTAGCAAACAACCTTCTCTAACACACTGAAATCTACCTTCTAATCCTTCCCTTATCAGTATACATCAACAATGAGAGATATATCAATCAGCTCCAAACAAAACTTTGAATAACTCCATTGCAAGCACATTTGTGAATGTTGGGTACATCCACCTTCAATGGCACCATTGGGTGATCTTTCACACCTATGGGATACCATTAGTCAGGGAGGTTTCCATCTCCAAGAGTCTCTGGTTTGAATCCTCAAACCCCAAACAATATGAAACGCTAACAGAGCTCAAAATCAGAAATATTATAAACATAGCATAAATGAAATGAGCTCACAAAACTCCTTATATTCTCCCTCCAAGATGGGCATTGGATTTCAAGAGGGGACTTTGTCTTTTAAAAACAACTTTTACTTGCCTAGGGATGGTGCCCAAGGTCACAACTTGCATTAAGTCTTTATTTTCTATAAATTCACTTTTCCCGCAAAATATAATAAAGTCCATATTAATATAACATTAATAAATCTTCGGACTTTAAAATAAATATAAAGATCCAGTGTCGAAATTCAATGATATTTAGCTCACCGGAAAGGTCTTGACGAAACGCATCTAATCCAACTCTAAAAATCCTAAACTGACATAGAACCTAGACTTACTAAAAATAGTAAATAACAACCAAGAGCCCACTAAGCCAACCACGAGGGTGCCAACTAGATCCACTGAAAGCAAACCACAACTCCAACACGAACAAAGACCTCTAGAGTCAAACTAACCACAGTTCCCTAACCAAACTGCTAGCCCACGAGAACTCCTTGATGCACTAACCATGTGTCTAGAAGGGGACATTACAGTCCGCCCAAGCAATATTAGATCAGGATGCTCCAATATCCTCTCGTCTTCCCATGTAGCATCCTCAACCGACAGGTTCTTCCATTTGACCAGGTACTCTAATAATCCTCAAATTACGATCCCTGGTGTCGATAATTGCTTTGGGTACCAATATCAGCTTCCCATATTCATCAAGAGGAGGCAACTCAACTGATGGTGTCACATTGTGCCTCAGTGCCTTCTTGAGGCGAGAAACATGGAACACATTATGTACCCTGCTCCCCGCTAGTAACTCCAACTCATAAGCCACCTCTCCAATCTTCCAGGAAACCCTAAAAGGCCCATAATACCGTGGCTTCAACTTCTCCACTCCACTCTTCTTGAGAGTATACTGCCTATAAGGCTGCAACATGAGGTAAACCATGTCACTGACCTCAAATGATTGCTCAGTTCTCTGCTGATCTACATACTATTTCTGCTAATTCTGAGCCTTCTGTATGTTCTCCTTCAGTGACCTCATGATATCTTGATTCTCCTAAAGGAAGTATTTGGCCTTTAGCACTCTGCTATCACCAAATAGTAAATCAACAAAGCTTGGTGCCTCATAACCATATAATGCCATGAGGGGTGACATCTGAATGGACATGTGGTAAGTGGAATTGTAGCAGTACTCCCCCATGTGAAGCCACTTAACCCATACCTTTGTCTACCTTGAAACATAGTTTCGGAGGTATCCTTCCACCCACTTATTAACTATCTCCGTCTGACCATCAGTCTGGGGGTGGTAACTAGTACTGGATGTGAGCTCTGTCCCTGACAACTTGAAGAGCTCCTGCCAAAAATTACTGAGGAACCTATTGTCCCTGTCACTAACAATACTCCGAGGCAACCCATGGAGTCAAAATACCTCACGAAAGAACAACTCTGCAACCTGAGCTGCAATGTAGGTGGTAGGAATAGCAAAGAAGTGTGCATACTTCATCAATCTATCCACCACCACATAAATACAATCCTTGCCATTGACTCTAGGTAGACCTGTGATAAAGTCCATAGAAATGCTATCCCACTTCCTATCAGGAATGGGAAAGGGTTGCAATAAACCTCTTGGAAGTGAGTGCTCCTGGTTGTTCTGCTAGCATATTGGGCATTCTCTCACATACTACATCACCTCGATCTTGAGGCCCTTCCAGGTGAACCTCTCTCTAACCTGCTTGTAAGTTTTGAAGTATCCTGGATGCCCTGCCATAGGAAAATCGTGGAATGCCCTCAAAACTTTTTGCTTCATCTGAGAACCTAACAACAAGAAGATCCTATCCTTGTAAATGATTAAATCATTTACCACTGTGTACTTGTCATCTTTAATGGTGCCATCAATCACTCCAGTAGCCCACTTATCTTTGGCATACTCTGTTGAAATCAATTCTCTCCAGTCATCTGCAATAGCACCAAGTGCACACAAATGGGGCCTCCCAGATAGAGCATCAGCAACAACGTTCTTCTTCCCCTTGACATAAACAATGTCAAAATCGTAGGCCTGTAGCTTGCTAACCCACTTATGTTGCCTCTCGTTCAAATCCTTCTACCCAAGGAAATGCTTCAGACTGTTGTGATCTGTCTTAACCACAAATTTGCTGCCCACAAGGTACTGTCTGAACTTAGCCAATGCATGCATGATGGCTAACATCTCCTTGTCATATATGTTGTAACTCCTCTCCATACCCCTCAACTTCCTACTCTCAAATGCTATGGGGTGCTTATCCTGCATGATCACTGCACCAATGCCTTCACCTGAGGCATCACACTGTAGCTCAAAAGGTTTACTGAAATTAGCTATAGCTAATACAGGGCAGGTACTCATGATCTATTTGAATTTGTCAAAACACTTTTGTGCCCTATCCATCCAACTAAAAGAATCCTTACGAGTCAAATCTGTAAGGGGAGCAGCCGACTGAGAGAACCCCTTCACAAACCTGTGATAATACCTACAAAGGCCAAGAAATCCCTTAAGATATGAGAGATTCTTTGATGGTGGCCAATCCACAATTGCCCTAATCTTTTTCGGGTCTACCTTCACACTACCAGCACTGATGATATGACCCAAGTACAGCAACTCAGTCATCCCAAACTCACACTTTGACATTTTGGCATACAACAACTCCCTCTCCAAGATGCTCAAAACAATGTCAATGTGTTTTAGATGTTCTTCCCATGTCCTGCTATAAATCAATATATCATCAAAGAAAATTAGTACAAATCTCCTCAACTGCTCTCTAAACACCTTGTTCATGCAAGACTGGAAGGTAGCTAGTGCATTGGTCAAACCAAATGGCATGACCAGGAACTCAAAGTGCCCATAATAACACCTAAATGCTATCTTCTTCACATCCTCATCTCTGATCCGAATCTGATGTTAACTGGATCTCAAATCAATCTTGGAGAAGTAATAGGCCCCGTGCAACTCATCAATCAGCTCATCTATTCTGGGAATTGGGTACCTATTCTTGATTGTTTTCTTATTGAGTTCCCTGTAGTCAATACACATTCTGAGAGTCCCATCCTTCTTCACCAATACCACGGATGATGCAAACAGACTCTTACTAGGTCTGATGTGACCCATCTTGAGAAGCTCTTTGATAGCCTTCTCGATCTCATCCTTATACCTCTTTGGGTGCCTGTAAGGTGTAGTTATTACTGGCTTAGCACCCTCCTCCAACTCGATCACATGCTCAAAACCTCTATCAGGAGGTTTACCTGGTGGAATATCACTAAACACTTTGGTGTGTTTAGTAAGTATAGATTGTATGTCAGGAGGATATGTATGCTTTTACTGATCTGTTGCAGGCATCACCATAATCTCTGCTGCCCACTCCACCTGATCATGACGAATCAATCGCTCTATCCGCTTGAGAGAAACCACTCTCAACCCACCATCTAAAATGCCTTTGAGCACATGTCTAACTCCCTCCACCTTAAACTTCATTTCCATCATCCGCAAGTTGAGTGTGAACTCCTCAATATCATTCAACCACTTCATACCCAACACAACATCCATCTCACCCATGCCGACAACATAAAATTCTGATTGGCAAGTGTATTTGTTCAACTGGATTGATAGATTGGGTATCCTCCTAGTGCAAGTGAGTACAAAACCATCTGCAACCTTCACCTTAAAGCCCTCAAATTCCTCAGTTTTTAGCCCTCTCTTGGTGACCAAGCCCTCATCTATGAAGTTATGAGTGGCACTTGTGTCAAGTAATGCAATACATCACTACCCACCCAATACTCCTCTTATCCTAAATGATCCCTCCCTCTAGATACTCGAGATACGTGATGTAGGTAGGGTTGTATCATCCTCTCTATCTGATGCTTCCTCAAGGCCTTTCGATTCTGCATCCTAAGCCTCGAAATGGTAGTCTGAATGGGGCTCTAAATCAACAGACTCATCGGCTAAAAAATACTCTAATTGGTTAACCTTCCCTTGGGCAGCACACTTGTGCTTAGGATCCCAAGGCTCCCGGCAATGGAAACAGAGCTTCTTCCACCTTAGGTCATTCAACTAATCATTGTCCAGCCTGGAAAAACTCTTATGTGGTTGTCCTGCATATTTCTAGAATGGTCTCCTATCTCTCTCCTTATCCCTCCTTTGTGGAAACCCCTTGGATTGAAACTTGTTCCTCCATGTTGATGACTCCAAGTCCTGGGCCTTCTTCATGGCCTCCTGAAGTGTAGGAGGGTCAAAGCCTTTAACCCAACCACGAAGTTGATCCGATAATCCATCAATGAAGAGAACAACCAATCTGCGCTCAATAATATCTAGAACCAAACAGATATGTCCTAGAAATCAGTGATGTAGGAGTCTACTAAACTATTCTATCTCAACTGTGTCAACTCCTTAAACTGTAATTCTGGGTCCTTTTTATTGAACCTGTCGATCAGTATGGCTGTAAACTCCACATATGAAGTGACCTAATCATGACCCAGTGTGACCTTCCCATTGCTCCACCATTTGTGAGCAGTCCCCTCCAAATGTAAAGTTGCATATGTAATGGCATCCTCCTCTGGCATGGGACTAATTTGCAAGTAGTTGTCCAATTTCTGGACCCAAGCTATCGCGGTGGTCTTACCCGATCCGTCGAAGTAGTGAAGTGTCATCTCACTTACTTTCCTTTGCAATTCCTGGTTCTAAGGTCTACCTCCCCTACGAGGTTTACACTTAAGCCTAATTTCAGAATATTCACCAAATGTCATCTCATTTCTGAAAGCATCACTGGACGCTCTCCAATCCCTCAGAATTTCCTCCTAAAACTCTGCCTGTGTGGGGTCATCTTCAGGAACTTGGTTCTTGGGAGCAAATATAGGGATGCCAAGTCTATCTCCAGAAGTGAACTGCAAAGCCCTCCAATGTGTAACTGATGCCTCATCCTCATCATCTCTGTCCTTGTGTCTATCATCCCAGTTCTTGTCACCGTTTTTCCTATCACCCCCATCATTCCTATTTCTATCTCCTCCATCATGTCTATTTCTATCACCGTCCTAGTACCTATTCCTGTCACCTCCATTGTACCTATTCCTATCACCTCCATGGTACCTGTTCCTGTCACCTCCATTGTACCTATTCCTGTCATGGTGATTATCCTCGTCATTACACAACCTTTCGATGGCATGTGTCATCTCAGCCTATGCCTCTACCATCTCTCATCGAGACTCCCTCATCTCTTGAGTGAGTGCAATCAAAATATCACGTGCACTATGTTCTAGTTCTTCCCTATCACCCATCTCTCCTGTAGGACCTGTAATTGGTGGTAGCTCACCGAAAAAGGGGTCTGTTCGCAAGACCTGCCAATCATCCTCAGTAGCAGCAACTTCTACCTCTATATCTATCTCAAATGGATCTACTGGTGGTGTTGGATTTACTAGTTCAACCTGCTACGGAACTTGTGTTGCTTGATGTAACTTGTTTCTCCTAGTATTATAAGGATGTGAACAAGATGCTGAAGGATTCATATCTCAAACATAAAGCATGCATGCTTCATTTTTATCTGCATGTTCATACTTTCAACTGCATGTTTGTTCATCCTCACAGGATGGCAAGATCATAGCTCTGATACCACTGTAATGTGTCGTACCTGTTGGTGTATTTTAAAATCTTTTATGTGTGATATTTTATTATTATTTTATGTGGTCTTTCAGATAGATAGAAGATGCAGAAGGGGTTTTATGTTTTCCTGCAGATGCGGTGCCAGAGCACACAATATATTGCATAATATAGAAACCCAGAAAATCTACAATAGATATAAGGACACTATCAACTACCCAGATAGCAAAATGGCCAATAAACAATTATCAAAACATACCCCTATGCAGATTTGAAGCTTCAGTTTTTGTCTATTGTCAGACCAGCCAAGGGTATGGCTGAAAGTCACTCCACACTCCAAGGAAAGACAGGAAATGATCATACAATTATTAGCAGCAATGAATAGGGCTCCAAACGCCTCTCTAAGACTCATACAGAAGTTACAATGTCAGAAGAAAGTCCTCTAAAGGACCCACGTCATGGCTGGAGCAAGTAGAGCCATGGCTAGAAGTGCTAACAGCAGCAAACAACCTTCTCTAACACACTGAAATCTGCCTTCTAGTCCTTCCCTTATCAGCATACATCAACAATGAGAGATATATCAATCAACTCCAAACAAAACTTTGAATAACTCCATTGCAAGCACATTTGTGAATGCTGGGTACATCCACCTTCAATGGCACTGTTGGGTGACCTTTCACACCTATGGGATACCGTTACTCAAGGAGGTTTCCGTCTCCAAGAGCCTCTGGTTCGAATCCTCAAACCCCAAACAATATGAAACCCTAGCAGATCTCAAAATCAGAAATATCATAAACATAGCATAAATGAAATGAGCTCACAAAACTCCTTATATTCTCCCTCCAAGATGGGTGTTGGATTTCAAGAGGGGACTTTGTCTTTTAAAAACAACTTTTACTTGCCTAGGGATGGGCGCCCAAGCTCACAACTTGCATTAAGTCTTTATTTTCCATAAAGTCACTTTTCTCGCAAAATATAATAAAGTCCATATTAATATAACATTAATAATCTTCAGACTTTAAAATAAATATGAAGACGGTGTCGGAATTCAATGATCTTTAGCTCACTAGAAAGGTCTCAACGAAACGCATCTGATCCAACTCTAAAAATCCTGAACCGACATAGAACCTGAACTTACTAAAAATAGTAACAACCAAGAGCCCACTGAGCCAACCACGAGGGTGCCAACTGGATCCACTAAAAGTGAACCACAACTCCAACACTGACAAAGACCTCCAGAGTCAAACTAACCACAGTTCCCTAACCAAATTGCTAGCCCACGGGAACTCCATGATGGACTAACCATGTGTCTAGAAGGGGACATTACATACTACTCAGGGGGAGTAGTCAACATGCAAGTTTTGAGATTGATCTAAAACAAAAAAGAGAAAAGACTACAAATATGTGCCCTTTGCCATTGATGTCAAAGGGAGAGAGAAGTCATTGAAAAACTAGTTCCTCATGAAAGAGGGAGTAGTGAATATAGTGGTTGCAGAAGTGATAAGAGAAAGGGGGAGTTGTTGTCTTGATGGTTGAATCAGTTTTTCACATCTTATGCTGCCATCAATGACAAAGGGGGAGATTGTTGCAAATATGTGCTTAATCGGTGTTGTCATTGATGTCAACATATTCTTGTTGCCATTGGTGTCAACTGTATCCTATTCTATTAGAAGACTAGAATGTTGAGGATATTGAGAAAATTAATGAAGCTCAATGTATGCGGACCATATGGCTATGTAGTGGATTGTCTGAAGTAACCCCAGTCAAGATTTGAGAGGTCCGCATGACGATTTGAAGAAGCTATGGCCATCTAGGAAGAACTAGGTTTTGCTATGTTCAGAAGAGACAGAGTGATAGTAAACTGGTCTGGATTGCTCCGCATTGAAATATTATGATCTGCGGATCTAGAGGCATGTTTGGGAAGTCAGTGTGTATCATCAACTCAAGTGGTTAGTGGTTTGGAGGTCCACAAGCAATCTTTCTTGTATGACAGTCATGACAGATAGTATTCTTGAGGTTTCAGATGAAGATGCAAGTGAATCTGATGATTTGAAGGAGTGCGGATGTTTTTGTTGAATTCAATGTGCTTGTGGAGGTCTATGGATCATGTGACTGCTATGTTGGAGGTTTGCATTAAAGCTTGAGCTCGTTGGTGAAGATTTCCTTCTTGGTATTGTTGTTCTTCCCAATCTTGGCCAATCAGATGATTCAAGATTGTTACGGATGATCTAAAAGCAATTTGATAGAGCGTGGCATGTTGATCAAGGAATATTTGAGTCCCAGTTATGTTTGGCTGATAGCTTAGTGATTCGCATTAAGTCAAATGTTTGTAGTGCCGACCTTGATGTTTATTCCAAGGTTGATGAAGCATATAAAGGCATGTAGTTGAGTTGTTGAAAATTATCCTTGTGCGAAATAATAAAATCTCAAGAAAGGATCAGAGGCAGAGCAGAGAAGAGGAGGAGCAGAGGAGCAAGAATAGTAAAGGATGGATTGATAGTGAAGAAGTATTTGGGAGAAGAGCAGAAGTCTTATGAGCACTCAATGAAACTAAACCAGACATGAAGAAGATGCTATTTCTTAGTTAATTTTTTATGTATTAAACATAAATTCTATAGGCAGTGAGCCTCTCTTGAGTAGTGAGCTCTGGGAAGTAAGCCCGAAGGCAAGTGCCTTCCCCTTTTTAAGTACTTTTAACAGGGTACGAATCTTGTGCGTTAACCCCCACCGTGGTTCTTCCCTTAAGCAGGTTTCCACGTCAAAAATCTTGGTGTCAAATGTGTTAATTATGTTTTTGCTCATGTGTTATTGTTCCATGCTTTAATGTTTGCATCATTAATTTGTTTGTAAGTTGTGAAAGAAGATTAAAAGGAGGAATAAGTTAAAATTGTGGGACAACTAATTCACCCCCCCCCCTCTCAATTGTCTATCCTAATTCCAACATTTCTTTCCCATCCTGACACTTTTTTATTTAACCCCTACACCTAGGTTACTCCTTCCAATAGCTTCCCCTTTATTTTAGGCTTTCCTCACACCACCTTTACTCATCCCAACACTTTTCTATTTATCCCTTTATTTTAGGCTTGCCTCTACGAGCCATCCCTACACCTACCCTCGCCTTTCTCTTAATTTATGTTTCTATACTTAACACCTTTATCTCCTATTTTATCCATAGAACTTATGTTTCACTCTTGGTTCATGTACCCTTCCCATCATAGCTCTCATGTACCTTTCTCTAGTAGTCTCCCTCTTCACCAAATCTTTTGTATTAATCTCACCATGTATTATCTTCCTCCCACTTATAACACTTATAATAAGGTTGTTGATTTCTTCTCTCATTAATGACAACTTTGATCATAATGTACATGTCACCCATATGGACATTCAATCACATAATAATATTATCTCTCAATTTCAATCCATAAATCTTTATGTTGACCCTAATGATGGCACTAATCCTTATGATCTTGTTAATGTCTTTAGTAAAAAAAATTCACTAATGTATTAAGGTTACATATTCTACAATGCATATGGTACATATGCATGCAAATGCACCTTCTTCTCTTCTTCCCTATCTCTCTCACCCCTTTGATGCATGTACTTCTACCACATCCTTGGTTTGTCTTTCCATTTCCATCAATCCCATTGTTAAGCCACACACTCCCCATCATCCCCCACCATCTAAAGCTTAAATAATTTTCACTTCTAAGTCCCCATTCCCTCTTATCTCATAGTCATGGTAGCATGTCCCTCCACCTTCACAACCACGACCCCATATCGCCATCCCATGAATGGTGTAGGCCCCCATTTCCTTACCTTTCCCTTCCCTTTCCACACACTTTTGTTGCTCCCTCATTTACCTTATCATTTATGTTCCAACCTATAACACATTATGACCCCATTCCTTCATATACTCATCCATTCCTTGCTACTTCATCTATTACATACACTTCCATATAGTAGCCAGTTTATGTCCCATGATTTTATGTCCCATTTCCTCATTCCCTGCAATCCCATTTATGGCCCTTACATCCTTCCCTACATCTATGCCTCCCTCCTATGGTTCCTTTCTTCCCCCATTACCACCTCCCAAATTCCAATAGTCATCTAAACCAACTATGCCTTACATCCTACACCACTTGAGATAAATGTAGCAGAAATTAGATGCTCTTCCCTCTCATTCTCAAGAAATTGCCATGGATACCCATCATAATCCTCTTTCTCATGACATTCTCCCATCAAAATCATTTCATGTTTGTGCCCCCTTATTTTTCTCTAGATGATGGTAAAGGGAATCCCACGATACATGAGCAATTGTTCAATGCTACATGTATAGATCTCTATGTCTAGTGTCTATTGGCTAAATTATTTCCTTAGAAACTCGAGTATCACACACTTGAATGGTTTTAGTCTCCTCATGGTTCTATTAGGACCATTGATGAATTAGTGCAAGCCTTCATTGTTGGAATTATTACATCTTTAATTTAGTATTTAGGTTAGTTTAGATAATAAATAAATAAATAATGTTAGTAGTTTTTATATTGTTGTTAGTTTAAGTTTGTTAGGTTGGTTTTGGAAAGTTATATTCCTATAGGATTGTTTAGTCACATGTACGGAAAAAGAAAGGCTTTATAAAGCCAAATGTATTCAAATGTAAATCATCCTGAAAATATTAAATATTATATCATATATTATTTTAATTTATTCTTTCTATGCAAAAATGGTATAATATGAATATTTAGTTTGATCACCATTTCAATATGGTATCAAAAATTTATCTTTTCTATACTTGTGAGTAGTGTAGCACCATTTTGTTGTTGGTAGATTGTTTTAATTTTAAAATGACGTTTTTATACCATCCTAACACAGTCTCACTAAAACTGTCGTATATTTCTCGTTTTTAATGAAATTTTGAAATTCAAAATGTTTTGAAAAGAAGATAAAGAGGTGAATGAAAATCAAAAACGTTTCGAAGATATTATTAAGATTTAGCAAGCAGTTTGAAGCAGAAGATAGTGACGTGACAATTCATATTTGAACGCCATTACAAATGCATTTGAAGATTTCAATAGGGTGAAATAAAGATACATTGCAAGGCGTTCAACCTGTTTTGTTGGGCGTAATAATGTAGTTCGTGTGAGATTTTATATTGGTGATATTTTCAACGAATAGTATTTCATCTATGCGTAAGGATATATTTGTTGGCATGGAAGAATTGATGCAGTCCAAGAACTATTAGTAGTGTGCAAAAACATATTATTATTATGCATTCATTTCTACTCTGGCATGTAAGAGAAAAAGGTGTTTTAAATTTTTTGTTTGACATTTCTCATTATTTGTGGCAAAACTTATTATTCCAAGGGCATACGAACACCAATATGGGCAGATGTTCTTAAAGTGAATAGTTGGCAGGAGAAACGTGGATATGTTTGCTTGCAATGCATAATGGAAGGTGTCGGTAGCGTGAGCCCAAGACAACACAATCATATTTGGATCAATAACTTGCTTCTTCCATTACATTAATGGAAGGTGTCGGTAGCATGAGCCCAAGACAACACAAACATATTTGGATCAATAACTTGCTTCTTCCATTACATTCACCATTGATTTTGTTTGTATACACAAGCAACAATGTTTATACTTGAAGATTGGTGTGAAGAAGAATATTGCAATCTCTTGTGTGAAGCGATTGAAATCTGTGTTAGGTTGTGTGAAACGAGTAGTTGACAGAGGTATGTGTTAAGGAGAATAATTAGTTAATATCCATGATATTTGGCACTTTTTCAGGTCAGTATTTGAAGTGAAAGCATTTTAGTAAAAGGTTCAAATTTTAGAATTTTAACTATCATTGGGATTTTTGGAGGTAACTTGGCACTTTTTCAGGTCAGTATTTGAAGTGAAAGCATTTTAGTAAAGGTTCAAATCTTAGAATTTTAACTATTATTGGGATTGTTGGAGGTAACTGATATGTAGATGAGTTGGAGGAATTAATGGATGGTGTGAGAAGGTTACAAATTCAAAACATACAAAATTAATCACATCATAAAAATTATACTTAAAGGTAGTATTTTCTCTTGGAGATATAAGGTTTTATAGGTGTGGAGTTTTTTTTTGAGATATATTTTTTTATGGGGAGTTTATATCACATTGTATAAAGGTGCAATTTCGGTTAAACCTGACACCTTAAAATGAAATTTTCTTTTATCATGTTATCTTACGCTTGGAGTTTCGGGGCCATTTTTGCTACACTTGACATGGCCTCAAAAGTCTCACATGTAACATCAGGTGGCTAAAGTGTAAGCACATCGTATTGGAGGCTAGAGGCATCAGAGGTAATATGTATATTGTCATCTCAAGCTAGCTTCTTGCTAAAAGATGATACCTTGCATGAGAAGCACCAGTTTCATCATAAGTCCCTTTAGGAGCAAGGGGAGAATGACAGTTATTTGTTGGTTTGTGGATAGTTGATTATGTCTCGATCCATAAACTTGGTGAGTGATGATTATGGATAATTGAGTATGTCTCAATCCATAGTGTTATAGGTTTGTATTTATAGATAATAGAGTTAGTCTCGATCCACAAATGGAGGAGAGTTACTTTGGATGATTGAGCTAGCCTCGATTCATAGTTGGTTGGTGGTTGTGTTACTGTGGATAATTGAGTTAGTCTCAATCATAGTTGGTTGGTGTTTTACTTGTGAATAATTAAGTATGTCTTGATTCACATGTATTCTGTAAGTTTAACAATCAAGAGATCTGATTTGGTGTTTCTTGGGTGAGCGAGGAGAATTGGTGGATAATTAAGTCTCGATCCATCAAAGTTTCTAGAAGAGTTGTTGTGTTTAGTCCTTTGTTCAAATTGATGTAATAAGGGGGGAATGTTGGAGTTATTACATCTTTCGTTTAGTATTTAGGTTAGTTTAGATAATAAATAAATAAATAATGTTAGTAGTTTTTATATTATTGTTAGTTTGTGTTTGTTAGGTTAGTTGGTTTTGGAAAGTTATATTCCTGTGGGATTGTTTAGTTACATGTACGAGAAAATAACAGCTTATAAAGACATATATTCAAATGTAAATCATCCTGAAAATATCAATATTATATCATATATTATTTTGATTTATTCTTTCTATGCAAAAATAGTATAATCTGAATATTTAGTTTGATCACCATTTCAATATTCATTAGCCACTTCTAGGTCCAAATTGGCCCACAAGTAAATTTCACAAATCTATTCATTGTAAAGAAGGTCCTAATGAGTGTGCAAGTGATTGTATCCTATGATTCTAATTCATTCTATCTAAAATGGATTATTACTTGTCTAACATTTAAATTTAGCAATTTTTATGGAGAACCTATAGGCACAAATTATGGACAATGTCATGTTTCAAAGATATACAAATTTTGTGGACCTTTGTGCTAGTTTACATGATTATGATACAAAATTAGAGAAATTCAATCATTAATCTCATGATTCTACCTCTTCTTCTTCTTCTCCATCTACTTATTAGGCTCCTAACTATTCTTCTTCTAAATTCTCCAAAAACCTCTATAAGAAAAAAAAATAATAATAATTTCAACAAGATAGAGCCAAAGGATAGTGTAATCACAATTGAACAATCGATGTCTCCTCCTTTTACCTCCTCTAATGCTATTTTTATTAAGCAATAACCTAACCATTTTTTACAAAGTTAGTCCACTTGTTATTATTTGTAATGCAACAAGTGATTGTGGCTCACCTTCTTACTCTTCCTCCTATATGACCATCAAATATTTCTCTTCCCCTACCTTAGGGATATGATTCTAAGGCTTTTTGCCAATATCACTATGTGTCTAGACATGATACTAAGCATTGTATGGGATTGAAACATAAGATTCAAGACTTGATTTATTCCAATGTGATTCATGTGGAGGGATATAACAATAAAGGAAACAAGTTTGTGGTTCTACCAAATCAAAATTTATAGATCTATAATAACCCTTTTCCACAACACAACTAACCAAATAATATTGATCGTATCTCTAAGGTCATTGCTCCCCTCTCTTCTGAGGAGCCTTCCTCTATGACACTTTATGTTTTTCCTTCTTATATTGTTGAGTAGTTTTCCATGGTATCATTTGACAATTTTGTTGGTGTTCTTGATGTCAAGCATGTTTCTTCTTCCTCTTCTCCTTCTCCTTCTCTTACTTATTTCTCTCCTAATGAGATGCCAAATAACAGTTATCATGGCCCTTTGTATATTGAAGAAATGGTAAATTCTAGACATGTCAATCTTATTCTAGTGGACCCAACATGTTCTTTTAATATTATTGCAAAGGAGTTTATACTCAACACCCACTTTCAATGGAACCCTTATGTTGTTTTTAGGGCTAATTTAAAGTGTTATAATGGATTTTATTAATATCCTCAATTGTTTTATTATTCCTATTAATAATGATCTAAAATATTTGCTTATGTTGACTCACATTATTCCCACTTCAAGCTAATTTAGCATTATTCTAGGTCGTTATTGGGTTGAACAAGCCCAAGTCGCCCCCTTGATGATCCATCAGTGTTTGAATTTCATCCACAATAATGATGATATGCCCTTAACCCATTAATTGTATGGGGATATGTGTAGCTAACTTGTGACTAGCTTAACCCTTAATTAAGTTATATAATTATTTATATAATATTATATAGGTATTCTAGTCAGCCTAGATGGCATCCAAGGCATCAATATGGCATACGTAGGAGGTGGTGAGTAGTAGTTGATCATCATATCATGAATTCTATTTCTTATTTAAGACTTTGAGGTTTGCCCCCTCAAAGTGGCTTATTAAATTGTTAAGCATTTACAATTATTTCTATTATATTTATAGTTATTTATTGTTTCTTTCTTCTATTGTACAAGTTATTTCATTACAAGTGGTATCAAATCATGATCTTGGCATCCAGAAGGCAAGAATCAAGACAATTTTTTAATTTTGGAGGTCACATTGTGAAGTGCATATCTCTCTCAATTTAGCATTCTTGGAAATCTGGTGAGTTTATCAAGGTCACATTGAAGAAGCTATAGTTCTTATTTGAGTTCATTTGGAATATTTTTAGAGTTATTATGAAATTAGGGTTTTCACTAAATTCACTCCCAAGGCTACAAAATAGCAAATATTTTTCTAAATTCTAGAGGATTGATCAAGAGTACATTAAATCAGCTATAGTCCAAATTTGAGTTAAATTGAATCATTTTTAATAACTTATTGCAAAATTAGAGTTTTCACTTAGTTCACTTCCAAGGCTATAAAACAACAAATTTTTGGGAGATTTTTCAACAAAGTGAGATCTAGGCCCAATTATTGTGTGTATTATTTTAGTCGCATCATGGTGGAATTAGAACAAGAGGCAAGGGAAGGAACCCGATCACTCTAGGAAATACTCCTAACAAGGAGGATGTGCATTCAAAGTTAGGATTAAGGGAAACTTAGAGTTCATGTCTCCATTAGATGAAAAAATGCATGAGTTAGAAGAAGGTATGAAAAAGATGCAATCTAAACTTAGAGGAATTTTACAATCTAAAATCTAAGGAGTAATGGATAGCATAGATTCTAAAATGAAAGTATAATGGGACACTATAATGTTTTATCTCCATCATATGATACCACAAGCAAAGGACAATGTTTCGATCAATCAAGGTACATCATCCAATCATGTCAATCATGATCCAAATTCTAACATTCATTCTAGATCTCATAACCTATTACCAAAGGTGGATATGCAAAATTTTGACGATAAGGATCCACTTGGATAAATTAAATGGAGAAATGTTTTGATGAACATCAAATTCTCAGTGGGAAGAAGGTGACAATTGTTTCCTTATATCTAGAATATGAGCAATTCATCTGGTACCAATGGCTTTGTGCTCAAAGAAATAAAAAGGTTCTCAATGTCACTTGGTTAGCTTTTACACAGGAGCTACAATTGCACTATAACAATAGTGTTTCAGATAACTACTTCAGCTAGTTAGTTAAACTACAATAAATAGGATCAATCAAAGATTATATTCAACAATTCCATAACCTATCCTTGCAAGTAGATATAATTATAGAGTAGAACTTGAATGGTTTATTTTTTGGTGGACTCAAGGATCACATCCAACATGAGGTATGCATTTTTAATCCTTCTACTATATCTAATTCTTTTATCCTAGCATGCAGGGTAGACGAAAAGTTTTTAGCTCCTAGAAGGTAGGGGTTTAATGGCACAAGAGAGGATTTTTTTAGCATAACCATTCCCTCAATCCACCAGATTGACTCCTCAATAAATTGAAGAAAAAGAGTCAATTGGGTTATGTTTTAATTGTGATGGAAAATATAGTCAAGGACATAAATGTGTTGAAAATAAATTGTTCTACATTGAAGGGCCTAGTGAGGAAGAAGGAGATGAAATATTAGAGGTCAGCAATTAAGTAGATGAAGAATAAGGAAATACGCAACCAACTATTTCATATCATGCACTTTCAGTAATTAGCACCCCACAAACTCTCAAAGTAGTGGGTTTCTTGAAAAGAGTAATTGTGTTGATAGACTCAGGAAGCACTGACAACTTCATTAACAAGAAGTTATTTTCTCGTCTAAGTTGTTTTAACTATCTAGCTCCAAAAATTTTGGTCATGATTGCAAATGGGGTATTGTCAATTGTTAGGGGAAATTCCATAGCATTAAAATTTCCATGGGATATTACCAACTAGGTTGCCCTATGTTTGATAGCTCCATGGTTGCAACAAATATTATTTTTGGATTCAAGTGACTTACTACATTAGGGACAACTGAGATGAACTTAAAGGAGTTATTCATGTGTTTTCACTCAAAGTTTAGGACAATTGAACAAGGGTTGTGAGAAAATTCTCCATAGATGATAAGATAACACCAAATGTAAAAGATGCTTAACAAGGGGGCAAATGGGTTGTTGTCCCAATTATTTGCATTAGAATCTTATCAGTCAAATGTTCCTAGATTGCTAGGTCTACAAGCAGTTGTGGATAGTCACTCAGTAGTTTTTGGAGATATGCCAAAAGGATTGCCTCCTAAAATACATCATGATCATTCCATTCAATTAGTACCTAGGAGTCAATCACCCAACATCATTCACTATAGGTACCCATATGTAAAAAACAAGTGAGATAGAGAAGATGGTACAAGAGATGTTAGAGGGGGGTATTATTAGGCATAGTCAAGTGTGTACTCTCCAATGGTGATCTTCATTCTATTTATCATCAAATTAGAATTATAGATGAGGATGTATATAAGATAGATTTTTAAACCCATGAGGGCCACTATAAATTTTTGGTGATACATTTTGACCTCACAAATGCACCATCTACATTTCAAAGTTTGATGGACTCTATCTTCACACCATTTTTGTGGAAAAAAAATGGTATTTTTTATGACATCTTAATATAGAAAAACTTGGGAGGAACACTTGCAACATATGTTCATTAGGTTTTGGATATTCTTGAACAACATTAGCTTTATGCTAAGCCATCCAAGTGTATTTTTGGAGTCAAAGAGTTGGAGTATCTAGGTCATATTATTTCTCATGAGGTATTCAAGGTGGTCCCTCCCAATATCAAATCCATAGTAGAATGGAAAGTACCTAGGACCTTCAAGAACATATGCAATTTCTTAGGGGTTACTGGTTACTATCACTGATTTGTAAAAATTATGGTAGAATAGCATCCCCTCTCATAGCTTTGTTGAATAAATATTCATTCCAATGAAATGAGATAGGCACCAAGACATTTGAGAAGCTCAAAGAAGCCATGTGCACAATCCCAATTCTAGCTACCCCAATTTTTTCTAAAACCTTCATTGTGGAATGTGATGCTTCTGGGCATGGTATAGGACCAACTCTTATGCAAGAGGGAAGACCCCTAGAATTTGAGTCACCAACTCAAAGGTAAGAATATTTTGAATCCATTTTATGAGAAGGAAATGATGGTTATCCACCATGTAGTCAAACAATGGAGATCTTATCTAATGGGAAGACAATTTAAGGTCAAGATAGATCATCATAGTCTCAAATACTTCTTGGAATAGAGGATGTCATCTAAAGAACAAAACATGGGTCACAAAGATGTTGGGATATGAATTTGAGACATGATATATAAGAAAGAAAAGGAAAATTTTGTGGTTGGAGCTCTATCTAGGAGGGATGAGCCCACAAATTCACTATTGTATGTCATTTCCATATTGCAGGAAGATTGGGTGGATGATGCATGATAAGAGTGGAAGGACATGAATACTCAAACTCTCATTGAAAAACTCCAACAATATGCAAGTGTGTCAAACAAATATTCATGGAAAGGAGATGCTCTATAGCATAAGGATAGGTTGTAGATCTATGTAAGAACTCAAACCTTAAGTTTAGGGTTTTGGTAGAACTACATTCTTCTCCAATAGGTAGGCACTCAGGATTATTGAAGACTTATCATTTAATAAAGAAAGATTTATTTTGGGATGGGCTCAAAGAGAATGTCCAAAAAAAATTAGTAAAATTCATGGTATGCTAGAAAAATAAAGGAGGGACAATTAAGATCCTTAGTCCTCTAAAACCCTTATCTATTCCAGGCCAAAGGTGGGAAGAGGTATCCATGGATTTCATCATAGGTTTACCCAGGTTTGAAGGATAAATGTCATCATGTTTGTTTTGATTGACTCACCAAATATGCATATTTTTGTTCTTTGTCACACCCATTTGTAGAAAGTACTATAGAAACAACCTTTATGGATACCATTCATAAGCTACATGGGACTCCAAAAATCATAGTAAGTGATCGTGATCCTATATTTACAAGTAGTTCTTGGACTAACTTAATCTCATGTTTGGGTACTCAACTTGCTCATAGCTCATTATATCATTCCCAATCAAATGGATAGGCTAAGGTTGTCAACAAGTGCTTGGAAGGATATCTTTATGTTTTGTTTAAAATAAACAAGAGAGATGATTGTTGCCACTAGCATGATGGTGGTATAACACTTATTTCCACCCTTCATCCAAAATTTCTCTATTTTTAGCACTATATGGGTACCACCCACCATCAATCGTCTCTTCATTGTGAGCACACTTGAAAGTTAAAGCTAATGAAGAAAACATTTCGCACTAGAAAGAGGTACTTTCTAGTCTCAAGGAGAACTTTGCACTGGCACAGAACAGAATGAAGCAGCAAGTTAATCAACATCGCAGTAAAAGGACTTTTAAAGTAGGAGATTAGATCTTTGTGTGATTATATCTATATAAGAAAATGTCACTAAAATAATAGAAGGATAGAAATATTGCACCCAAGTATTGTGGCCCTTATAAGGTTTTACAAAGGATTGTAAATGTGGCATACAAATTAGAGTTACCTAAGTCAACAAAAATGCATACAATCTTCGATGTTTCCTACTTGAAGGTTATCAAACAAAGAGTTTTAGGCAAGATTGAGTTACCAGAACTTGATGAGGAGAGAATAATGATTTTAAAACTTGAGGGAAGAATGATTTTAGAACCGAAGGGAATCCTTAAAACATGGACTAAGAGGTTGTGAATGAGGGAAATCATAGATTATTTGATCATGTCGAAGAATTCTCCAATTGAAGATTCTATGTGGGAAAATGAAGATTTTATGCAAAAACATCTACAACTAATCCACATTAAGAACAATTATTCTCTAAAGATGGGGGCATTCTATTCCCTTAACCCATTAATTGTATTGGGATATGTGTAGCTGACTTATGAGTTTTTCATAATCCTTGATTAAGTTATATAATCATTTATATAGTCAATTATAGGTAGTCTAGTCAACCTAGGTGGCATCCAAGGCAAAAGTATGGTATATATAGGAGGTAGTGATTAGTAGTTAATTATCATATTGTAAATTCTATTTTTTAAGGCTTTTGGAGGTTTGCCCCCTTGAAGTGGCTTATTATTATTGAGCGTTTTCAAGTATTTCTATTATATTTCCAATTATTTGTTGTTTCATTCTTCCATTGTGCAAGTTATTTCATTACAAATGAAGTGATTACCAATGACATCATGAGTACCAACCCTTTTTAGATTTATTAAATTTCTCAATAAATTTCTCCATACACAAGACTAAGACTCTTCCATGTGAATGGCATGATACATTATTTTATTTATACAAATGTTGTGTGGAGAAAAAGGATTGCATTCATGCATGCAATCTAGAGTTTTCTATTTGCCCTTCTACACGTAATATTCTAGATTTACAACCACATAAGAGCCTAGAAATATGTCTGTTGGATTCTCCTACTTATTATTGACCTACCCCACATCCTTATAGACCTCCTCCACTTTTGCAACATCATTACCAACCTAAAAATAAGCAACCTCAAAACCCACCTCCTCAACCTAAGCCACAACCTCCTTCATCCCAACCTAAAATTGTTCTTGCCATTCCTCCTCCTTCAACACTTCCTCCATTGTTGCCTACTCATAGGATTTCTCCCATCCTCAGCCCTCCTACCCACTTCTACCATGCTCCTCCTGAATCCAAACATAAGCCATAATTTTCTCCTAGACATGACTTTTAGCTTCCAAAACCCAAACTACTTATCCCTGCTAGATTTTTACCCCCTCCCATGAAATTCCCTTATATACTTGATATTTTGGAGCCTTCCAAACCTTCTTTGGATCCTCCTATACTTGCCATGTCTGCTAGTATTTATGAGGCTCCTTGAATGTGAAAGGAAGCAAGGTACACGGAACACACTTCCTACGATAATCTAATGAGGGAAGTAGAGTGCAAATTCTTTTAAATCCTTACAATTACAGTGTTATGAACCTAATAACAGAGATATTGCAGCAAACAACATACACATAGAATGACACAGAAGAAGAGAGAGAGAGAGACAAGATTTAACGTGGGGAAAACCCTTTCGGGAGAAAAACCCCACACTCCAAAACCTGCACAATGTATTAACAAATCGAAAGGTTGTTTACAATACACTTGCAATGCAAGCTCTCAGGAGTCTTTGACACTTGCATCTAGAGGTATTTCGGCAGTATAACAGTACCTGTCAATCGCATAATGCCACTCCTCAAAGCACCTGTTTATATAGAAAATACAAGGCAAAATTACCTCTATCTTGGAATGGGCGTCCAACTTGGCCTCAAGGCCCAAAACCCACGCCTATGGACACTTGGTCAACATTGTAAGATGCTTCTGACACTTGTCCACACACCCCATCCCAAAGAGGTCACCTATTTCCAAAATGGGCTATGACAAATGCTCTTACAACTGTCATACAATTTGTCATAGCTGTCATAACATACAGATGTAAGAGAATCTATCATACACAGGCTATAAATAGCATATTCTCTTACAACATGTCATAGTCCACCTTGGGGCACCCAAAGATGCTCTTTGACACATGTCTTCACATGTCATAGAATCTCCTATTTCTGACTCTTACATGTCTTTACTTTGTCATAGGAATTTGTCATGATTGTTTCAGTCAATATTTCCTTACACAACATCCAAGATGCCAACACATGGCAAAATATTCCTACCACAAAGTGGGATGCCTATCTCCTCATGTGAGGATAAAATTACAAGTTGTCATCTTCCATGTAGGATGACACATCACCGTGCCACATCCCACAAGATGACAATATGAATTTACAATTTAATTTACAACATAGGCAATAAACAAATAATATAATAAAAATAATACAAGGAATTACAAAGGTTGAGACACCTTAATTCCCAACATTCTCCCACTTGTCAAACACCTTGTAAGAGCCAATAGAATTAACAAGCTTTAACTGCTATAGGCCGAGAGGCCCATAGACTCCGAACACCATCTGAACTTCTCTGTGCCCACTGGCTTCGTCAATGCATCTATAACATTCTTCAAAGTATCTACCTTCTCCAAATTTACCTTCCCATCCTCTACCCTATCTCGCACGAAGTGAAACTATACATCAATATGCTTTGTTCTGGCATGGAAAGTTAGATTCTTCGCAAGGCAAATCGCACTCTGACTGTCACAACAAATCATAATCTGTCCTGCATCAACACCAATATCTGAACACAGTCTCTTAATCCAAATGGCTTCCTTGCAAGCATGAGTTGCTTCCATGTACTTAGCTTCTGTCATGGACAAAGCAACCACAGGTTGTCGCTTACTCATCCAACTAATTTCACCACCAAACATAGTGAAGACATAAGCACTGGTGGATCTCTTGTTATCAATGTCACCCGCCCAATCAGAATCCACAAATCCATGAATACAAACTAAATGTGGAGGTCATGAAACATTACCATGATAGCATATGGAATACTCGGAAGTACCCCTCAAATATCTAAACACTCACTTAACTGCATCCCAATGTACCCATCCAGGATTAGCCATAAATCGACTAAGGACTCCCACTGCTTGGATAATGTCTGGTCTTGTGCAGACCATAGCATACATCAAACTACCAACAGCACTAGCATAAGGTACTCTGCTCCTGTCCTCCACCTCACTAGGAGATTTTGGACAATCATTAACAGACAACTTTGTCCCTAAAGAAACAAGAACACACAATGGTCTACAATCTTCCATGCTGAACCTATCCAACATGGTCTTCACATACTTACTCTGGATTAACCAAAGTTTTCTGTTAGTTCTGTCTCTTTTGATTTTCATTCCTAGAATGTACCTGGCTGCCCCTAAATCTTTCATTTCAAACTGTGCTACCAACTGAGACTTCAAATCAGAAATCATATTCTTACCCTTTCCAATCAGCAACATATCATCAACATATAATGCAACAATGAGAATACGATCACCATCAAACTTATAATACACACAGTGATCTGATTTCAATCTTACAAAGACTTTTTCAACTTGCAAACGAAATTTTCTTTACCTTTCACAATGTAATGCTCTGGTTGTGACATGTAGATTTCTTCCTCCAAATCACCATGAAGGAAAGTTGTCTTCACATCCATCTGTTCTACCTCTAAGTCATAAGCAGCTACAAGAGATAACAGAAAATGAATGGATGTCATCTTTGCAACGGGAGAGAAAATTTCACCATAATCAATTCCCTCCACTTGTGAGTACCCCTTCGCAACTAATCTAGCCTTGTACTTTTCAACACTACCATCTGCACCGAATTTCCTCTTGAACACCCATTTGCATCCAACGGGTTTCCATCCATCAGGCAAAGGCACCAAGTCCCATGTTTTATTCTTTTCCAAAGAAGCCATCTCATCTTCCATGGCCTCCTTCTAGGAACCTGCATCTTTTATGCCCATAGCCTCTTTCACAGTTCTAGGCTCATCAGTGTTAGTAAGTAAAGCAAAAGCACAACTAGAATCAAGCAATGAATAACCAAACCTATCAGGTTGCTTTCTTGTTCGTGTAGACCTCCTCTATGGCTGAGGTTGAGGTTTTGCTTCTTCTTCTGAGCTTTCAGAGCTACTAGAGCTCTCCTGATCATCAGGTCTCACAGGGTATGTCTGTTTAGTCTTCTCAGGGGTAGAAGGAAACTAAACTGCATCTTCTTTCTTTTCTATTTGTTATGGCTGTAGAACAACGGAAGATGGTGTTAGCTCTCTGAAGATAACACTTCTGCTATACAACACCTTTTCAGCCACAGGATTCCAAAGCTTGTATCCTTTCACACCAACACCATAGCCACTGAAGATACACTTAACAGCCTTGTTCTCTAATTTAGACCATTTCTCTCTAGGCACATGTGCATATGCCTCACAACTAAAAACACGAAGATGTCTAACTAAAGGCTTCTTACCAGACCACACCTCCATAGGTGTCTTACCAACAAGAGCCGATGTAGAAGATTTTTTTACCAGATAGCAAGCAGTGGCTACAGCTTCAGCCCAAAACTTTTGTTCGAGGCTTGCTCCACTAAGCATACTCCTAGCCTTCTCCATCAGTGTCTTGTTCATCCTCTCTGCAACTCTATTTTGCTGCAGCGTATAAGGAGTTGTCTTATGTCTTTCAATCCCTTGCTCTTTACAGAACTTCTTGAACTCTACCAAACAAAACTCACCACTGTTATCAGTTCTCAAACACTTCATCTTTTTACTAGTCTGATTCTCAACAAAAGCCTTAAACCCTTTGAACCGACTAAAGACTTCAGATTTGCTTCTGAGAAAATAAACCCATGTCCTTCTACTGTAATCATCTATGAAAGATACAAAATATACAGATTTTGAAATTGAAGGAATATTAACATGACCAAACACATCAGAATGAATAAGATCCAATAAACCAGAAGACTTGTGAGAACCAGAGTAAAATTGAACATGGTTTTACTTTCCATAAATGCAATGTTCGCAAAAGTCAAACTCGAGATTACAATCATTTAACCCCTCAATGAGGTTTTTATTTTTTAGGGTACACAGACCCTTCTCACCAATGTGGTCATATCTCAAATGCCATAACATAGTCTTTTCAGCAGGAAGCTTAGCTTCCATAGCATGTGCACTACCATCAGAACTAGTTACAACAGATTTCTTCATTGCTCGTTCAAATGGTGGGGATGAAGTGATTGTAGCTCTTTTCTTTAAGTCAGAAGAACTATTGCACTATGAAGTGCATGCCTCCAGCTAAAATAGAGTACCTCTCCGAGTACCCTTAGCAAGCACCATAGATCATCTAGTCATCTTGCATCCATCCTTTGAAAAGACAACTTGCACACCTACATCATTCAACATACTTAAAGAAAGTAGGTTCCATTCTAGGCCTGGGATGTGCATAACTCTAGTGATCCCCTTCACTCATCCATCAAGGAACCGGATTGAGACTCTTCCAAAACCAACAATCTTCAGATGAGAATCGTCACCCAGGTACACTCTTCCACCATCAAACTCTTCATATTTTGTAAACTAGTCTCAATGTGAGGTCATGTGGAATGATGCACTAGAATCAATCAACCACACATCATCAGATGCATGGGTGGCTAGGGCTGCGATGAAGGAATCATCATCATCTTGTGACTTGTCAAAATTTGAATCAGGAGCTTTCTTCTTCTTTTTCTTCTCCTCTTTGCACTCCTTTCAGAAATGCCCGGTTTTGCCACAGTTCCAATAGAGAGCCTTGGACTTTCCAGGAGATTTGGATCTCCCACGGGATTTGGATCTGCCCTTCTTAGCTTTCTTGTCCTTCTTTTTCCCTTTCTCCTTGGGTCTTCCACGAACCGCAAGAGCTTCTTTGGCTGCTTCAGAAGACTTTCTCCGCATCTCTTTAGATAATAGTGAAGATATCACTTCATCCATTATGAAAGTGGATGTGGTGCTTCCAATAGCCATCACAAGATGATCACGTGAGTCTGGCAAAGAACAACGCAAGGTCATACAACAATCCTCCTCCTCCATCTTCACACCAACTGATGTCAATTGAGCAATTAACATGTTAAAGGCATTCAGGTGATCTGCAACAGATCCTCCATCCATCTTCAGAGAATACAACTTCTTTCTCAGAAAAAGTTTGTTCACCAGGGATTTAGCCTGATAAACATCACCCAACTTCTTCCAAAGGTCTTTTGTACTCTTCTCTTCATGGACATTTAACAGGACAAAATCAGCTAAACTAAGTCTTATGAGACCCTTAGCCTTTCGATCTTTGAGATCCCAATCAGCTTGTGCCATAGCAGCTGGTTTTACACTGAATACAGTTTCACATAGATCACGATCAACAAGTAGGTCTTCCATCTTGAGTTTCTACAACTCAAAATTAATGCCATTAAATTTCTCCACCTCGATTCTTCCGGATGTGCCTTCCATCTCTTTTCCTGCAACAAGATTATAGAATACTCTGCACAAGACTCCCACTCAAACTAAGATCAGCCCAAAAAACCCCTACCCAGAAATTAGGACCAAAGGTGATCAAGCTCTAATACCAATTGAAAGGAAGCAAGGTACGCCGAACACACTTCCTACGCTAATCTAATGAGGGAAGTAGAGTGCAAATTCTTTTAAATCCTTACAATTATAGTGTTATGAACCCAATAACAGAGATATTGCAGCAAACAACATACACATAGAATGACACAGAAGAAGAGAGAGACAAGATTTAACATGGGGAAAACCCTTTCGGGAGAAAAACCCCACACTCCAAAACCTGCACAATGTATTAACAAATCTGAAGGTTGTTTACAATACACTTGCAATGCAAGCTCTCAGGAGTCTTCAACACTCATGTCTGGAGGTATTCTGGTAGCATAACAGTACCTATCAATCACATAAAGCCACTCCTCAAAGTACCTGTTTATATAGAAAATACAAGGCAAAATTGCCTCTATCTTGGAATGGGCGTCCAACTTGGCCTCATGGCCCAAAACCCATGCCTATGGACACTTGGTCAACATTGTAAGATGCTTCTGACACTTGTCCACATACCCCATCCCAAAGAGGTCACCTATTTCCAAAATGGGCTATGACAGATGCTCTTACGACTCTTACGACTGTCATAGAATCTGTCATAGTTGTCATAACTTACAGCTGTGAGAGAATCTGTCATACACATGCTATAAATAGCATATTCTCTTACAACATGTCATAGTCCACCTTGGGGTGCCCAAAGATGCCTTTTTCAAAGATGCTCTTCGACACATGTCTTCACTTGTCATAGAATCTCCTATTTCTGACTCTTACGTGTCATAACTTCGTCATAGGAATTTGTCATGACTGTTTCAGTCAATATTCCCTTACACAACATCCAAGGTGCCGACACATGGCAAAATATTCCTACCACAAAGTGGGACGCCTATCTCCTCATGTGAGGACAAAATTACAAGTTGTCATCTTCCATGTAGGATGACACATCACCATGCCACATCCCACAAGATGACAATATGAATTTACAATCTAATTTACAACATGGACAATAAACAAATAAATACAATGAAAGTAATACACAAAATTACAAAGGTTGAGACACCTTAATTCCCAATAGAATGCTTTCTTCCACTCCTACTACTCCAAGTTTTAGGTATGCTCCTATTCCCAATATTGATTTGATTCATTTAGAGAATCCCCTATTCCATAAGAAACAAAATCATCGATATATTCTCAATATTGATTTGATTCATTTTGAGAATCCCCTATTCCCCCTTCAATTTGGTGGTGATTGTGATTATATTAATGTTTTTGTTGCTTATACAACACACCCCATTTCCTCCTAAAATGGGGACCCACCTTTTCAACTTTCATCTTCCTTCGGCCCTCCACGATTGTTCATGGCCCCACTAATGATTTATCCAAGAAACTTTAGTGGTATGTGAACTTTTTCTCAACGAGCTCCCTCTATCATGTGCTTTGGTACACGAGCCCTTTGATAACCAATCAAAAAGCATCTCACACCCCTATGAACCTCGTCTGAGTTCAATTCATTCATGTCTACATTCTCACTCAAGCTCTATTCAGGTTTATGGCATCCCGTGTGTTTGACATGTGCCCTTTACGCTCCTACTTCCTTCTTTCAGTATGCTTAACATCTATTGGTCCTCTTACACCAATGATTAATCAATTATCACCCCCTTTTACATTGTCCATATGTCACATGAACTTGCATAGTGTTACATGATCTTCTTGATCTCCTAATGGCCTATAAGACCATTGGATGAAATCTTATCCAACAACTCATGTAATTCAATTATAACAAGACGCTCCTCATCTCCTTGGCATTGTACAGTCCATCAAATCCTCCATGCTAGATTTTGATCTCACAACCTATATTTATGATCCTGCATGCACATTATGAGCTCATGAAGTTATTAGCCCCATCTCACTAACATCTCATCATCACATAGCCAATGGAAAAACTTCCAAAAATTAGCACTATGATCTTTTGCCTTGACTTATGCCAACTACTAACCTTTCCATGACATGATCTCATCATGTGGCTCATGCACTTCCCACTAATAATGTGAGCCCTTTTTCTTTGCACTTGTGCTTGCTAATCATCTTATCATCTCAACTTTTGAGGGGCCAGTGATTACGTCATTTCTTGTGATCTACTGATATCACCTTCTCTACAAGTGCATATGGTCCTTGAGCCTACATTGTTCTAATGCATTCTCTATCAACCAATGGTATAATCTCATGAGTTTTAGAGCTCTGACATAATCATCGCATTGTGTTGACCATTGGGTAATTTTGATCCAACACTTTGCACAACACCAAATCTCTATGAGCTCTAACACTTCCTCACAATGCACCAACCTTCTACACCTCTTATTTATGTAGTTGAAAATAACTTAGCCTTCTTTGAAGGATTATTCGACCTTCTACACCTCCTATTTTTGCAGCTAACACTAATTTAGCCTTCTTTGCAGGACTCACTACAAATGATTCTAAGAATCATGACATGGTTTACTCAAATTCATTGGTTACAAATGTATTTTTCCTACTTTTGTTACCCCTTTCCTTGTAATAATCTTATGTATGCTTTTCATTATTGTCCCCACAATAGTGGATGAGGTATATTACCATTGGGTACATACTAAGACATGGTGAAATGGCAACATTTGGTGTTGTATATTATACTCTCTTTCCCTTCTATGTCACTGTAAGCACTAAAAACATGCATGACCTTCCACAAGGACCCTATGATGATGTTTAATCCTAATCAAGTACATGAAAGCATGAATATAATGCCCTCTCAGTAGTGCTTCTCTTGGCGATACATCAACATCAATTTCTCCTTCCATTGATTCTTCTCATTCCTAACTTTTTCTACACTTTTGCCCTCATCGACCATCCTTCTACATTGTCAACCTTGCCTCTATAGCCATTTTCATCTTAGTAAGCTAATTTCATCTTTTCCATGTTCATTTCATCTCACTCCACCCCCAAAAAGCCTTAGAATGACCTCCTAGACCAAATCCATCTTTCAGAATCAACTTAACTTTTTTTTTATTTTGGGTCTCCACCTGTTATTTCCAAATCTCTACTGGCAACCCTACTTGTGCAACTGGAGATCCTGCTTAACTCATTGTCTTAGCTCTAGTGACAGATGGCCTTTTCACTCCAAGACCCCTCTACAACTTTCAGTTTCCACTCAGACCCCCTCCTCTATGGGTTGCCAGTGGGTCACCACCGACGACCTGTCCTAGTGAAACCGGTGACCCTGTCGTGTTTTCATTCATGGGATTTCTTCCTATTTGAGCCTGAAAAAAGCTTCGTTTTTGCTCCAATTTACATGAGATTTTGACCTAAACATAGAGTGAACTATTCTTATCTCATATGATTTATACTTGTCACCTCTCTAACTCATGCTAACTCCATTTGTGCATCATGTGAAAGGCTATCAAGGCTTGTTCACACCCTAATCAATCCAGTTCACTCCTTAATCAAGCCTGTTAACTCTTCAATCAATTGAGTTAACTTCTCAATCAATTTCCCCCTCTTGTGTGCTCTTTTAAGCTATAAATACCCCTCACCTCTTCATTATTTCTAAAGTTGGAGAATGCTCTTCTCATATTCACAAGCTTTTTCAAGCTTCTTCACAAGCCTTTGAGCATCTTTCTTCATTTCTTTCTTTAGTTTTTCAAAGCAAGAATGATTTCATTTCATTAGTTTTCATTGTTGCAAAGCTTCAAAGCTTTCCCTTAGGAGGCAAATCATTTGTTGTAGCCAATTCTCAAGCTTTTCTTTGCTCTCCATTTAGCATTCTTATGCTCGTGAAGGATGTACGTGCCTTTTATTTATTGTTTTGTTGCCCAAGCCTTCAAATGCTTCATACAGCGTTGTTACACTAGCGAAATTCCCAAGCCCAAGTGCTTCAAAGCTTCCAAAAGCTCTCCCCAATTCATAGCTTGATAAAGCTCATTTGCTCTCTTCCCAATTGCCACCAAAAGGAGAACCTCGTTGCTGCAAGAGTATGAAGAGGTTTCCGAACAAGGATTCTTGAGGATAGTGTGGAGACTCGTGTCTTTCACAATCCAGGTTCTTTTATGCTTTCTAGATAATAAGTTCAAATTTTGCTTTTGGGAATGGTAATTTCATGTTGTAATTTCCTTGGTAGGTTCATTTTGAACTGATTAGATTAGTTTTCTTGAATAGTTTAAATTGCAATATTATATTTGATTTCTCATTTCGTACTTTCAATTATTAGAGTAGTCTTAAAATCTCTTCAAAAATACCAAAAACATAGTATAATTGCATTAGGTAAATTTCATACTAGTTTGCATTCATCTTTCAATTTCATAGTCAATTAGTTCATCACAAATTTTAATTCCAGAGAAAGAACCAAAACAAATTGTTTGCATACATACTAGTTGCATACATACATAAAACCCAAAAATACAAAAACATTAGAAACTTAGAAAAGGCAAACCCTCGATTCGATCATGAGGTAGAATTCAACAAGACAAGCATTCACAAAACTCCTCAATTTCATCATGAGATCAACAAAAGTTGAGAGAACTTAAATAAAACCTTAGATAACACCACTAAGTCAAAATTTAGCTCTTGGTCAACTCGAGTCTATTCTCTCTATCCAAGTATTCAAATGTGCCCTAGAATTAAAGGTGAGTGGGCGATGGCAATCTTTGAAGAGATTCAAGAATTACATCCTAGACCACAACTAGTGCAACAAACACAAGAAGAACAAGATCACATTCTTAGGTTGATCCAACACAAATATAACAACGTGTTCAAATCATAGAAGAAAGGTTACAACAAACTACGCTTATCAATGATTACAACAATCATCCATCTAGATGTTGTTACACTACAACCCCAAACAGGAGATCGATAACTAGAGACCCTTCGGGTCATATTATTATCTCCACCACAACGGTCATAGAACAATACATAGAAAACAACGACATGCCCTAGGACCACTCAACCGCTCTTCGCAACATTCTAGTCCCGAGAGAACAAAACCACCCCCAGGTCTCGCCTCCACTCAACTGGATTCTACCACGAGGGAGAGTGGCTTGGAGGTCTCCCAAGGCAAGGAGAGGGTCAATGTGCTTGTGTTGAGGTTGACTCATCCACGCCCGTGCATTGAGACATGTTTCAAAGAGTACAATCACTTAGCCCATTCTTCCTTGTGTATGTGTCACTGCCCTTTCCTAGAGATTTTGGGAGGATGCAAGGCATCAAAGTCTTCATACATTCTTCATGTTGAAACAAATATTTTAGGAATGTTATACGTTCCCTTTTCTAATAAATGTTGTATTCCTGCATGTCACCTCTACCATTTACCATTTACACTCTTTGCATCATTCCTCTTCATGTCTTTTGGGGATGATTCAAAGTATTAGGGAAGAATACCCCTTCTCATATTGACCCAATTATAACACATTTGTTCATCCTAGCAATTGTTGTTTCATGTTTTCAACTTCATACTTCCTACTTTGTGTATGTGATTTTATGTGAGATTGGAGGATGATAATCCCAGCCTAACAATCATACTATTACTATCCTATTTAGGATTTACTCCAATCTCATAGAACCCTTTATGCTCCTTTGTGTGTGTGTGGTCTTTGCTTGTCCTCTTTTCCACTTATTGATATTTACCTTTCTAATTTTCCATTTTGTATCCCATTTTCATCCTTTCTATTTCTACTACTTATATTATTATTCTACAAGATTAGTATACGCCTATATTTTCTCTCTTTCTTTCTTGATGTTTGGTCTCACTATGATCTATCTTCATCATCCTACATGGTTGCATGTCTCTTTCTATAATTTAGTTATTATTATAGCATTTCTATTGCCATATACAACCATCTACATATTCTTTATTCTTCTTTCCTTCACATATTTTTTTATATTATCTTAGATGTTATGATCTTAGGCATTTTCTTGACATCATATCTTCGCTACTCATAGCATTTTCCTTTCGATCCTATTTCATCATACTTGTTCTTTCCTTAGGGGCATCTCTCTTAGTTAATATGAATAGAGGCAACACATCAATTTGTGTGCCCCCTTTAACGGTCAACATGTCTTTTATTATTTATTATTACTATTCTACAACTCTTATATGCTCCTAAATGCCTATCTTATATATTGTGTGTTTGTTCCTCTTGCTTGGTGCAACATTTATGATTCTTGGGGCATTCCCTAGCACATCTCCCTACTCTAGTTACTCAATTACTATACCTTGGAAAACATTTTCCTTTTTACCCTATCTCACTTTACCTTAAATTGGTTGATTCTCTCCTTTTTTCAATCAATTTAAGGGGGGCATACTCTATACATTATTTACATGATCCATGTAATGTTATCACTAAGTCTTGTCTAGCCTAGCCTTTTTTACAATTGGATGGCTATCACATATTGTTGAACATGGTGTCCACATCACCACTTTTTTATTTGGATCTAACCTAATCCGTTGGTTGGCAACCTCATGTCGTCAAGTATTGACCACATCATTTTACCATTTTTACATTTTTGGCCTAGTCTAGCCCTTCTTTTGATGGCAATAACATCACCAATCTCTCTTTCTTTTTGCTATGTCTTGGTGGTTATGATATAACCAAACCATTGCCAAGGTGCTATCCTTCTTTTTAGCTCATTTGTAGCCTTCTCTTTCCTATCCCAACTTATGCAATCCTTCATTGATCTTTTTCTCTCTCTAGTGCTATTATAGTAGACATATGGACTTTTTTGAGTTGTGTATGCCTTTACATTTCTAGCATTTCATTTATATTTCTTTAGTGTAATCTTCTTTATCATATAGTAATTGGTTTCTTGTTTGTTTGGGTACATTGCAAGAAAGGAGCATGTATATGGAAGTGAAGGAAAGCGAAGAGGAGATCAGGAGTACTGGCTCCTACATATATCCTTTTTATTGTATCCTTTATGAAATTTCAAAATATTTATGCAATGTCCTTTACTTTATTGTATTTTACATTAGCATACTTTTTCATTTAGAGTCATCATCTAGCTAAAGTGTGAACAAAATGTAAAGTCAAAATTGCCTATTTTGTAACTTTCACCTTACATTTCTACACTCATTTTGGTGTCCATCCCCTAGTCATATTTTAGGGCCATCTAACTTGATTATGGTCTTTTTCCTAATCATAGAAAGATGAAACATGGATACCCAACCTTAGGAACACTTTACTAGTCATCCACAAAAGTTTGAGTACTTGGCTTCCCAAGGACACTACCTAGTGGGCACTCATGTTTGTGTTCAATTTTAAAATCTAACTTGGCAACCATTCATGCTTTAATCCTTACTACATTTTCAATGGTCACCTTGAACCCAAAACTCATTGTAAACCTAGTTTACCCTCCTTTTAAAAGGTTGAAATAACTCAATTGGAAAACTTAGTAAGCATTCTCTCTCAAGCAAGCATCTATACTCTTCGAATGATCACAAATATTTTGTTACAGAGCATGGTGGCAAGCAACATCATTGAACATTAAAGATTTGAATCCCCTAGAGCCATCCAAGCCATGGATTCCTTGTGATATTCTCCTCCACTCTTTCTTTCTCTCCTTCAACTCTCCATTATCCTTCTTTGAAAGCTATAGATCACCAGTTCCTCTTTCCCTCTTAAATCCATAGCTCAAAACCATTGTCATAGTCTTCTCTATTCAAATCTAAACCCTTTCTCTGTTCTTCCCCTCTCCATTGGCTCCATTTTGTGATCTCCATCTCCCTTTTTCTTCCATCACTTGCACCCACCTCTATATATTGTTTTCCCTCTAGGGTTTGTGTTGTAGATAATAAAATCTCTACACACACCACATCCACTTTGTCACTAGGAAAGTACACACTCTAAAAATTTCATTGTGCTACTCTGGAGGTTGAAGTATAACATTAAAGATGACTAAGGCATTCTCCTAAATAGCACATTTTCTCGTCCCCTACTTTAGCTTAGAATCTCTCATATCCGAAGCACAACTATTAGTGTAATAGACATCACATAATTTTGGTGAGAAACTAGTAAAAGTTTCAGAGGCATTAGGCACCAAGACACCAATGCCTAGGCTCTACAAGCAACAGTACATAGTCCTAGCAAGCAACAATGCCCATATTTTCAAAATTCTCTATTTAGGTTAAAATTCACAAGAAACCATTTTCCCAATCTCTTGAGCTCATTTTTGGCATCAAATCTAAAATTTTCCAAAGTTCCTCAACTCCAATTTGCACTTTCCTTTCTATAGCCTGGATCTATTTACACTTTTGATTGCTGAACTCATTTACTTGCTTTCACATATCATATTTATATACTTTCCTTGAAAGTTTAATTTATGTTTTAGTAAGTACAATGGAAGCAATAAATTTATGATCTTTTAAGTAAAACACTTACGAGGTAGCTCAAAAAACCAACTTTCAATATTCTACTATCCATGAATCCTGTCAACAATGGTGGTCATAATCACTTTTAAGTCATGGTACCCCTACTACAATCCTACCTTTAGCAATTCCAAATTTGTTTGTTTAGGCTCTCATTCTTGCCATTTATCTACATGTCATTGTCAAATTATTTCCCTACACCCTGTGCACTATGTGCCCTTGTGTGGTCACACCATATTGGCAATAGACATCTTTGATGTCGAGGTTTGCCTTTGGATCTAGATCGAAGTAGAATGTGTATCTAAGGGTGCCATGTCAAGGTAAGATTATCTAACAAATCCTTATCAAATTGTATTGAGGTTACATGTGCTAGCCTCCTTTAGATAGGAGATTTGCATCAACTCATGATGAGTGGTTTGCCTCCTCAATCGACTTGGCAACATATGTAATTCATGTTGTAGTTCTTGTACCCATCTCCATGGAGTTAGGGGTCCTCATCCTTGCTATTTCTTCTTATACCCGAAATTGCTCAATGGTCATCACTCCAAAAAAAACTAATAAGGAAAACATCATTAAGCCTTTCAGTTGTTACTTGTCCTTGTAGTTTGATGTTTAAAAAATTAAAGCAGAAAACTATTTAATGTAATCTCTACTAAAGCAATAACTATTTTAACATTGTAAACAATTTCCTTTGGCATGTCTATTGTGTTTTCTAATTAAAGCAGGAAACATTATTTTGTATAACAATTGTTTATAACTATCATTTCACATTTGATCGTCTCTAAGTAGCTACAAATTCTCACTTTCTAGTTCAAATTTATGTTTTCACTCCAACTGTAGTTTGTTTTCTGGGAACCTTTCATTTGCTTGCAAAAGCTCCAAAGGGAATTTTTATATTTTTGTTATTTTGTTGTCATTGTTGTAGGCATTTCCAGCATCAGCGTTGGTTACAAAGTGGTTAAATGAAACATGGCTTCAACACGCAAATGGTCTGATTTTAAATCTGCACAGGACTAGAACATTTAATTCATAAGGCAAGAATATGATAAGCATATGTTATGAGATCCCCCATCAACAAAGGCCATTAATCAATAAAATTATACAAATACTCACTCTGATCAGTACACATAATTTTTACTGCCCTGCCCATTTTATGCCCAAAATAAAGCGATGATTCCAACAATCATTGTCCGCACACGCTCTTCTCTTCCTTCCATTTTTTTTCAGTTCTGTATTTTTTGGGGTCAAGGCCCTTTATTCTGACATACAAAATTGACTTCCCCACAAAAGAATACAATATTTATGGAACACAAGATCAAGGTATACAAAACAAGTAGTAAAGTTTGCTCCATTTGGAAGGAACTTTGGACTAACAAAGTTCATAATGGCCATCAACTATGAGAAAATAAAACAACACTTACCTTATAGAGACATTATTTCCCACCTTCCAAGTTCGCTTGTAACTAGTGATAAATTTCCGAATGTTGTCACACTCAAAGCAATATATAGCTATGATACATTAGTTCCAAAACATTGTACACTAACTTACATTAAAAAAATACAGATCTAATACTTGTAGTTGTTGCACAACATATAGGAAGAACTACGAAAGCGAAAATTATTAAAGGGGCTCACCATAACTAAATTGTGAAGTGGATGGCAACGTTCTTTTTTAATGTAGTAATCACATTTGTTTTGCACGTTAATGTGCTGCGTAGTATGGGAAAATAAAGAAATATAGATGTATTTAAAATCGTTACAGCTTGTAGAAACATCAATTAGATATTCCACAGAAACAGTTCTTTGCCTGTTATCAAGTTGATTTGTTAGCTCCTCTTTAGAGGTGATTTGAGTGCTTTGTGGGTTCACTTGCCTTGTGATTCTTACCAATGCAAGCGGGAAAATTGAAGAAATGGCTATTTGTGGAAAAATAGGTTAGCAATGGATGGTATGACCACTGAAAACTCACTGTTGAAAATACCACTGTAAAATATCTACAGATGATCTTGGGGACAGTCTGGCATTAGATCTAATACCTTCTTAATCACATACCAATAAATACAAACCAAGCTCAAAAGCACACGGTTAGTTTTGGCATATGAAAACAGACCATATAAGTATAACAGCTGCCATTACTATTAATCTCAAATTTGACACCTGGGAGAAATAAAAAAATATTCAATAAATTCATTTATAGATGAAATAGTTAAAAATAAATATGATCTAGCATTGAATGTGAAGGTTGACGGACCAGAGTCCTGTTGAGATTTCAACATTCTATAAGTAGAGTTGATAACTTTAATAATAAAAAAGTTTTAAAAACTCAGCAATGCATTGCAATACTTCAGGACTAGTTGTAACACATTCTAGTGCATCAAGGCGGTATGCATACACTGACTAATACATGCACTACTGCCATCCTCGACTATTAGCAAAAACTATAAATGCAATGATAGATTATACGCAATAAACCCAAAACTGATGACAAACACATGTTTATGATATATAATAATAAAAAAGATGCCTAACAAAAGATATAATGCAAAGGATTTGTTAAAAATCCAAAAAAATTCCACAAGTAATCCTCCCACATTAAAAGCAAAGGGAGGTTCTCTATCTTTCACTCTATATTCTTTTAAGAAAGATTCTAGAGAGGTAAATTTCTACACAAACAATTAGAAGCATGAAACATGTCGGTTTAAATGGCCATAGAAGTCTCCAAGATATGATCAAATGACCATAAAATTAGCCTGTCAACAGCTGAGCTTGGAAATCATTTTGGCACCTTCTGAAAAGCTAGTCACACTCCGAGACCTGATGGTTTCAAGTTTTACAGCCATATCATCAGTAGCAGGTGATAAACATCAGGCTTGAACAGAAGGATGAAAATAAAACCTGTAAAACTTAAAACTGCCACTAAGATCGCTTATCATATTGTTGCTTCAAAAGTCTAACACCAATAGAACCAGAAGCTGCAATCAAACTTGGATGGACTGTTTGCCTCCTCTTCCCATCCTGCAGAAATTTACTAAGCAATTAATTCTTTGCAATATAAGGAAGAAATAGAAACTCCATCTGCACGAGGTATTACACACCAAGGTGGATACCAATTTGACCATAGAAGAATCAAAACTTCATAGATGTAAGATTAGAAAAAAGAGTCTAAGAGGTTAAACCCCTTCATTCTAGCAGCCAGTACATTGAAGATGAAAAAAGCATAGTCGAATGATGGCCCAATTAAAACCATAATCCAGACCACAGAACCTAAGCATATTTGTAGCAAAATTGAACTACAAATCAGGGGACAGACATCTTAATTCTTGCAGTCAATTAAAATAACTACTTGAAACAAGAGGATTAAATATCATTAGTACAACGAATGGAATGAAACATTTTATAGCAACAATACATTGAATGACGAAAATTAATCCACATATAGACTATAGTACCTACAGGGTGGGTGTTTAGAAGGAGGTAGCCAATAAGAAAGTAGTTTCTATGTAACTAAATTGTAGATCCATTACATTAACATGTTTGACCTATTCAATCAAATGAGTCCTACAAAAATTATTTATAAAGCTTGATGTATACATTTGAAACTCTTTGGGTGGGTGCTTGGAAGGAGGGTAGCTAATAAGAAAGTAGTTTCTGTGTAACTAAATTGTAGATCCATTAAATTAATAAGTTTGACCTATTCAACCAAATGAGTCCTACAAAAATTATCTAAACCTTAATGCATACATTTGAACCTCTTTACCTCAGTGTAGTAAGCCCTCTTTACCTCAGTGTAGTGAGCACTTTGCAGACACCATAATGAAATGAAGATTAATATGTGGAAAAGGAAGGTAGGTAGCAGCTCATGGTTACGAAATCAGGCTGAGCTATTTAGTTGATACTTCATGAAATGTACTCGTAGCCAACTGGAAAAGACATAGGTCACCACAAATTAGTAAGATTCCTTCTCCAAAATGACAATGGGATATATAGATACTACCATTCAAAGTTTGAGGCCATCATTTGGAAATACATACCCTGAACTGACAGAATGTAGGCTGGAAACAGCCATACACCATGGCTAATAATCCATATAGGCTTCTACATTGCCCTTAAAAAGACGAATTTCCTGCAAGAAAGAAGATTTTGAGACAACATGAATTAGTTTTGATTTGAATAATATAGCAAAATTTCTGTAACATTAAAATTAAAACCACTAGCAATCTTATTAGTTGTTTGTCATGTTAAGGTAAATAGCAACAATTACAGTTACAATGTTTGGCATTCTTCTCCGATCTTTGTTTGCATTTAGTGTAACTCATTAGTTTCCATCATATAATATTCTTCAGCTCAGATTAAGGAATCTGCTCGATAAGGATGATACCTAAAGAACCAACTAAGCGGGAGTAAAACTCAAGTCATTTCTACATTTCAGACTCGTCGGTTTTAAAAAATATTGAGCTCCAGCCAGAGACATACCAATTTGCAGATTAATAAATCCTAAGGTTCACCTTAGTTATATAATTCAACACATATCCACTGATCTAACTACATATGACGCTTTACCCTCAAGAGTCAAGAATATATTTGGAAGTTGAGTATGACTATTTTCATCTCTGGAGACTAATTCCTAGAAGCCATCTCATCTCAGAAGCATTTCTTTCTGAGAAGCATTATAAGTGCTTGAGATTATCACTAGGCTATGGCATAAGTTCCTATTTCTCAAAAAATTACTTTGTTCCAATATAGAAAACAATCAATTTAGGAAAGAATTCACCAAGAAAATTAAGGATAACTGCACTGAGAGACAGCAATAATCACACCATAATGTCAATCATGTTTTGTACTTAAAATACTATGGTCAGGTGATTTTTTCAGAGGGAAGTACTGTTACAATAGTTCAGCTCCTAGCAGTAAATTTGGTTATGTGATAGTAGATACACAATACTTTTAGCCGTAGTTACCAGGTTTGAAAGATTCGACTCATTCAGGAAGCCTAAAAAACAGTGTCCACATGTTTATAGTATTTTTTCAATGAAAAAAATATTTAGTTTTAGAATAAATTGTAAAAGCTTTGTTTGATTGTCATTTTTGGAATATGTATATGCCTAAGACAAAGGAGCGTACAGCATCATTTCAATCAACTTTTACTGTCTAAGACAAGATTTGTATTCGTATTTGAGTTCAGTGACGAAAAAATTCAGAACAAGTTCATCAACTGATTAACATGAGCAAAAAAATTGTGATTAAGTTCAAATATTAATAACTTGATAAATTAAAATAAGATTTAGCAAGAAAAATCTAAAGGCATAAAATGTAAAAAATGTTGAATACTAATAATTTGAAAGTAATAATATAAAAAATTCGCAATGACTTCATCTGCTGGAGCTCCTTCACTCGCTACCTTGTGCAAGGATTTCAGGCTTTGTGGTTCGCAGAGGGATTTGTCCGACGGCAATGGCAGGTCTGTGGTTGGCTTTGGGCATGCTCCTCCAGACGTGCACTCATCCTCTTCCGGCAATGGCACCTTGGATCCCGGCTCCAGCTCGCAGGCTTCGAAGCCAAGATCAACATCTGGTAGTTCTCCCATGCCCGGTGGGGACAATGTTGTGGATTCCCGACCCTGTGGTCCTGCTCTTAACCCTGCCTTTGGTCGGCCTCAGTTCCCATCACTAAATTTTAAGGCAGCTCTTAATCGGGATGCGCTAGGGTTATCTGCTTGCCCTTCTGGGCCGCCTGGGGCTGTTTCTCCTGGTCTTTCATCTTCCAGCATTGGGGCTTTCCAAAGCCCTCCCTTTTCTGTGAGCCACTCTGAGGTAGTCCCCGAGATTTGTTTGGATAATATTGCCTGCGACAGGGAGGACTTCCCGCAGGATCACGCTATCATATGTAGATTCATGAGGATTTGGCCTAAGTTGAGTGACCTACATTCCGGGATAAGCACAAATTGGAAGGATTATATGGAGTCAAAAATTAGCATCTACCCGTGCCAAAGGGTTTTTCATCTTGGAATTCGACTCGAAGGAGGATAAGGATTTGGTGCTCAAGGCGGGTCCGTGGTTCTTCCAAGAAGATTTTTTATGCATGAAGCCATGGTTTTCTTCTTTTGACCCACGTGCAGAGACATTTTCTTCAGCTTTTTTTGGGGTGCGTCTATCTTACCTACCTCTGCAATTTTGGGAAATTGATTGTCTGAAAGCTATTCCCAACAGTCTGGGTAAGTATCACTACATCTCAAAGGAAACAATTAATTATGAAAAATTCCACTTATGCTCGTCTCTGCGTCGAAATTGATCTATTGAAAGGTCTTCCATCTGAGATACTTTTAAAGGTAGGAAAGAGGCAGTGGCATCAACCTATAGATTACGAAAAAATTGCTTTCAGGTGCAGAAAATGCTTTGCAACAGACCATGTCACCTCACAATGCAGAAAGAAATTAGGTGTTGAGAGGGCTAATGGTGCCCCAAACAGCCGGCCCACTTGGTGGGATGGGGTTGAATCTCACCATCATGTTATTTCTCCCACAAACTCCGCCACTTCAGCGTAAAGTTACAACTTCAAGCTTCCCCCCCTCCAATTGTTGTTGATGCCCATCCTCGTGAGTTCGTGAAAGATAAGAGTCCTAAAGCAGCTTCCACCGAGGTCTCCTCTCTCTCAAAGGAATCTGACTTGAATTCCATGAACTTGGGGTTTTCAGCTCTATCATCGGAAACTACAGTGGCCACTAACAATGGTGGAACCTTGAATAAGGAAATCAGAAAAGGAGGAACCTTGAATGAGGAAATCAGAAAAGGAGGACATCTCTCCCCCGAGACAGAACAAGAGTGGACTGAGGTGACAATGAAAAAATCACCACCATTAAAATTAAAGCACTCGATGACTTTAAGATCTTCAAAAAAGGAGAAAATCTGAGTTGTATTTAGTTGGCACACCCATTTTGGGTTGATGCAAGGCCTATCTTTTGATCTTTGAGTTTTAAAAAATGGGAGCTGCCCCCCTCTGGCAGTGCTTATCTATCAAAAAATAATAATAATAATTTGAGAGTAATCATAAAACTTCATAAAAATATTACAAACTATTAATAATTTTTTAAGATTTTAGATTTTCAGACTTAATATCATGCATCCTGTTACCACTGTGTACTATTAATATTTTTTCAATCATTAAAAAATATATAATATCATGAAAATTATGTTTAAAAATGTAAAAGTAATATTGAAAAATAGAACTTATAAAAAATATTTTTTTAATTACAACAAAATCGCTAAATACAAAATATAAGACTAATAATAAAAAATAAATGAAATATATAACTAAGTTCTAACATAGCAAATTAAAATGAATATGATAAAAATAAAAACCTAATATAATTTTTTTTACTTAATAAAAAGTTAAAAGTTATTAAAAAGTTTAACTACTAATAAATTTGACTAAGGTGCTCAAATGGTTAAGCCATTGTATTCTTGCAATGGAGATCCAGGTTGAAATCTCCACAATGACATCTCAGCACCAGAGAGTGGGTGGCAGCAATATTCCCACAGTTGGAGCGGTATCCCTGCAGTTGATTGCCCCATGTTGGTTTCATTGGAATTTAAGTCCCGTGGTTGGACATGTTGGTCCCTAGAGTGTGATTGTCCAGAGTGTGGGCCCCGAAACCAAGCGCTCAATATAAAAAAAGTAAATTTTAACTCAAATCATAAATTTAAAAACTTTATAGAAGGGGCAAGGTAAGCAAGGATGTGAGCCCCAAAACCAAACCCTCACTAATTAATCTAAAAATAAATAAATTTTAACTAAAATAAAAATCAAATGTATAACCTAAATTTAAAAACTTTATAGAAGCTTCCTGTCTGAGAAAAACTTGGGCGAGCAAGAAATGAAAGCTATATCAGTTTGATGGGTGAGGAAATGAAAGCTACAGCAGTTTAACAGGACCCCTGACTGCAATCAAATAGCAGCAAAGTCATGATCAACCAGCAGCAAAGTCATGTCGCTCCCCTGCCCATGATAAAACAACAGCAACTTGCCATTAGACAACAGCAAGCAATGGCTGCAGTAAACAGAAAACAATGGGTATAATGAAACACTTGGCATGACCTGACAGAGGATAAAGCATACCAAAGTGAGCAAAAAAAACCTGACAAACAAGCAAGAAAGCAAAAAAAAAAATCTTAATGTAATGAGTGACTGTCAAGATTTTTAAAAGTACAAAACCCCTAGTGGACAGGAATTTATTTATTTTTTCAATAAAAATCAAAAACCCAAACTAAAAAATCTTCCATATAAATTCTAGGGCAATTTTGAATGATTTTTTTGTTTTTAAATGAAGTTTGACAAATCTCAAACTTGTACAAAGAAACTCAACGAACTCTGTGACTTAGCTGCCTATCATTTAATGCTTGCTGCTCAGGGAAATGCCTAGACAAAAGGAGCTTAAGTCTGTCGGTCAGCCAGATCAAATCATTGTGTAGCCTGACTTCACATAAATTATATTTTCCTTCAGAGACTATGAAAGTATATTTTCTAATTTCTTTTTTGCAGTTTATTTTGGTAATTGTCAAATGACCCAATCTAATCTGTGACAGAAGATGCCCATCTACAGAAAACTTGGATGTAGAGGCATTTGGAGCAGCATCTATCACCGGATTTCATACCTGGGTCATATGGCTCTATCCCAATATGATAGTTTCACACAGTACAACAAAAGAAATTATTCCTAAATTCTGCCTCTTTTACATCGAATAAAATCTACTTTTTATTTAAAAACAAGTATAACTAACATTTCCCTTCTTTCTTCCATTAAACTATGCATCTTTGCCCCTCAGCAATTTTCCTCACTTTAGACACATCATTGTCCATTGATTTTCCTCATTTATGCCCTTGACCACTCAAGTTTATGTTGAACAATATGCTCTAGATAGCTTCTTAACCCGTTCTCTCTCCTGTAGATCTTATTTCAAGCATAGGGTGAATCCTTCTCCTTGACCACAATCTCTTTGTACTTAGTTGATTTTCCTTATACAGAGAAATCTGCCCATATAGATTGCAAGAGAAGAAACAACATGCCCAGTCACAAAGATGAGATTTGTCTGCTATGCAAATAGAAGATAGAATATCTAGCACGTGTCCTTCAATACTTGTAGTTCGTCAAGAGTTTGATTTACCAGGGGGCAGGATGTAGAGCTCCATATGTAAAATTCCTTTGATCTTCTATGAACTGTAACCCATCAATAATCTCATTTGACTGACTTGTGTCTGGCTTTTCTCAACTTTGGCAGTCTTTATCCAGGATTAAATTGTCCATTTTTTATGTCTGTCTCAGACATCCAATAGAAGTTTGACTGTGCAAAACAATAATATTAGTTCTAAACTAGAATGAATTCTGGATTCCCAAGCTTGATCACATTAACAGTTAGCCAATTTATTCCCCTCTTCAAAATAAGCATGAGATAAAAATAACCTTGCCACTGAGACCCGTCAAATTTAAACAGCTCGTAATTTGGTAAAACCAAGATTTATAAGTTTAAATAGATGTTTCGTGAATTTAAAAAATTATGATGCATGATATCCCGAAGACATCCCAAAAGATCAGTCTTTACAGAATCATATTGGATTCACATAGAATCAGTATTTAACATAATATTAGAGCTAAATTGAGAATTCACATGAGAACATACAAATTAACAAATTTTCATTGTTTTTGTTTGAGTTTTCACTGTCAATGTGCAAATAAAACAAAAGGCTGAAAGACTACAATTACAAAATGACAAAATATAGAAAATCTGAAAAGCAATATATTCCATAAATCAGGGCACATTTCTCAATTGGGCATTTTATTAAGTTGGTTGCCATGCCATTTTCTCTGAATCACTTTTAAATTTTGTTTGAAGTAAGATTTTAAATGCTTAGACAACTGACAACCATGGTCTTACTGTACTTCGGTAATGCAATATCATTGACATTAAAATCCCTGCAGTACTCCATTACTGACAAGGCATAGCACTGCAGTAGAGATTGTTTCAGATCTATACAAAGCCACTTTAACCAGACACAAATTGCAGCTGTATATGAATAAGCAGAAATGTCTGGTACACAATAAACAGGGAAACATTATAACTGGTTTTATGGACCTTTTTCTGCCACATTGTATAATTTTTTGGTTGCAACTTTCAGCCATGATGACATTATATTCACAGCCATTATTAGTAATAGTTAGTATTATGGCAATGACAGGAATAACAGTTTAAGCCAGGAGGTGGTGTATGGAAGTAGCTTTAACAAAAGCAGTCAATATTTCATTGTTCCATTCTTTAATAAAGTGGTTGAATTATGGTACACTGTATAGTATCCCAAATTGATCACAAATCCATTTCAGAACATATGACTTTTAAAAAAATAAAAATAAATCAAAGCTTTGTATGCAGAACAATCCATATTAATTAATAATTTGCATTCAAATCTCATGAGCAAATTGGATATAGAGTTGTATCATCTAGTTGTGAAAGAGAGTATCACAATTTACCTATATCTAGACACACGCCCTTTTTAACGGATCACAGAATTTATTCTATGATTCTAACAAAAGCAAAGTTTTTTTTGGCAGATTAAATCAACAGGTACAGGATACAGTCGTGGAATATATTTATTAACAGATGTGTTTAAATTATAAACTGGAAAAAGAAATTCATAATAATTTCTGAGTTATCTTTAGACTGTGACCATCATCCAAAGACAACCGGCCATCCCCAGGACGGGCAAGGGACATCATTGGCATACCCAGACAGCTGAGTGCCATTTCCAGGATGTTTCCAGACTTACAGGGGATATCAGGGATGGCCGGAAAACCCCCAGGGACACATCCCCTTGTATCCCTGGTAAAATATCATTTACCAAAGTATCTATCAGAAATTCAAAGTGCATATGCAACAAGAAAGCTCACTGATTATGTAGCAGGTGCAATTTTGTAAGTTCAAATCTGGATTAAGAAGGTAGGTTGTTATCATTCATATTTACACTAATCCTATTCCTTTATGTTCTGCTTTTATCTACTGATGGTCTTAAGCTATAGGAGAAGAAATTTTATGGAGACAATTGAGTATTTTTTCATCAGCATTACGCTAATCATGATTAACATGAAATATAGAAAGAACGATGAAAATCTAGTGATGAAGGCCAACATAACTGGAATTATGCAAGGCCAACTTGGGGCCATTATTGTAAATTCTTGTATGTAAATGTAGTCTGTAATAAACAAAAATGCTCTGATACTGTTGTATCTGTTCTATATCTTACAAAATCTGAATCTGAAATTAAACATAAACGATAAAAGTTAAACTGACCACTAAATTTAAGACACTAGAAATTGAAAATCACAATACTAGAATGTCTGTAGTGAAGTTATGCCTGAGCTATCAATGATACAAGTAAAATCTAAAACTAAAATATGAATCTTCTGAAAAACTGATATAAACTGCTGACATAATTTAAAACTAAAGTGTAATATAATAGCAATTGAAAAATGGTATATAAAAAGCAGAGTCAGACCACAGCCAGGACAGAAAGGATGCTATCTTGGCCAAAACAGTCTAAAACAAGTGCACGGGAATTTCATTAAACATGCTCTATAATACCACCTAAGATTATTTATAACTTTTTTTTCAATTTCATTTATTTGCCTCTTTGCATGTGAAATAATTTCCAATAAACCCACAAAACTGGCCCCAATAGACCCACAAAATTGGGGGACAGAAAATACTACAGTAATCCAGAGACTCATACCCCAACCCTTGGTATTCATCTCCCATAGCAGAAACGTGTAACCATATCAGAGACACAGATGGGTATGTCTACAGACATTAGGAGACTTCAGATGACGTTTCTTAGCATCTCTATACATCTCTGAAAAGCATCCATCAATTATTGGGAAACTTCCTAAAAATGTCATTACAAATTACATTTTTTTTTGTCAAATGCTTAGACCTAGATGACAAAGAGTAAAGAACCAAAGAAAAACATTAATAGGCATGTAATTTTCCAGTTTTTGCATGTGATTTAACGAGTCTTTTTTTAGCAGAATTTTTTCTTATGAAACTTCCTTTAGTACAAGAACAGAAAAGACTTAGAAGGCTTATGATGTCTATGGAAGCAGAAGTTTTATCAATTAACTGAAATGGGAAAGATGGAAGGTTCGTGGAAGAAGCTTGCACTAATAAACATTATGTTATACAGTTATAGGGCAACACTAAGACTAAAACTCTAAAATTAATACATAATTTTAATTTACTTTTTATATTTTGCTGTCTCCAACTAAACCTATACCATTTTTTTTTAAATGGCATCCTCGACCCACTATCCATCTCCCATACCTGAGATCTCTCCCATCTCCAGGTGACTATGGAAAACACAAAATAAAAACATCCATAGCCCCCTCATTTTAGCCTCTAAAAAGAGAAAAAGAATATGGAGGAGGAAAATATAAAGGATAAGAGATTATTTCATAGGCTGAAAACTTGAGATCATTATTGTTTCTACAGTTTGGCAAGTAAGTAAAAGAAAACCTCCATAAGCTAAAAGAAAGCCTAATTATTTGTTATTTTTTAAAAGGAGGCAGGCTACAGTGAACAAGTGAAGAACCACGTCTTGTAAATCCCTAAACATTTTTCAAAAAATCTAGACCTTTCAACAAAACCAGCTGTGAATAGCCTGTATTAATTTTAATTTACTTTTTATATTTTGCTGTCTCCAAGTAAACCTCACCATTTTTTTTTAAATGGCATCCTCGACCCACTATCCATCTCCTATACCTGAGATCTCTCCCATCTCCAGGTGACTATGGAAAACACAAAATAAAAACATCCCTAACCCCCTCATTTTAGCCTTTAAAAAGAGAAAAAGAATATGGAGGAAAATATAAAGGATAAGAGATTATTTCATGGGCTGAAAACTTGAGATCATTTTTGTTTCTACAGTTTGGCAAGAAAGTAAAATAAAACCTCCATAAGCTAAAAGAAAGCCTAATTATTTGTTATTTTTTAAAAGAAGGCAGGCTACAGTGAACAAGTGAAGAACCACGTCTTATAAATCCCTAAACATTTTTCAAATAATCTAGACCCTTCAACAAAACCAGCTGTGAATAGCCAGGACAGAAAAGTGGAGCATGCACTGTAAGAAATGGTAATCACACTGATAATAACCTAGAGGAGACAAAAAAGCATTGTCTTATAGACTCTACTTTATAGAAATAAACACCAAAATTGGAAGTCTGAAGGCAAGAACCTCAGACGAAGTTTTGCAAATGATGTTGTAAATCTTGAAGCAAAAATGTTATTGATATGTATTAAACAGCATTATCGCGGCCAATAAAAATGTTAATGGCACATAGTCAACAGAGCACTCATTTTCTTCAGGAACATGGTGTTGGAGTTGGGAGAGGCACCAAGAGGTATATAAAGTACATGGTGATTACTTGAGAGAGCAGTCAGAAGCTAAAGCAAGAAAGCTTGAAAGGATGGACAAGCTTCCCCTACTAATAAAAGTTAAGTAATAAGTAATTTGAATTAGATATTTTTATTTTATGAAAATTTTCACTGCATGGAAATATTTTTAATACTCCAGTCTTCATTTGATAACTATTTTCCATGTGTAACCATTTCTCTCTGACATTCTAACTGATGTACAATGTACAATGGCAAATAATCACAAAACAAGTGGACCTAAGCACCTCTCAGCATTTGTTAGTATGGAGGAGAACAAAAAAATTAGAAACTCCACCAAATCCACTGATTTGGGCTTTTCACCCTCTAGATTCTTTCCCAACTGGCAAAGCTTTTGTGTACATGTACACTTTATAAGTTAATAGTTATAAATGTCTGTCGACTCACATTTATTAACAGAGTGTATATAATTTTATACCCAACACATTTGTAAGTAATGGGAACTTCCATAGTGTAAGTAATTTGATTGTTAAAGAATATCACAAAAAATAAACATCAAACGTTCGGAAGACTGGAGAATATCTAGTACTGGAAGGAAAAGATGAACGGTTGTTTTGTGCAATTCCAATTGCATGTGTAGATGTGGGAATCCCTTTAAGGTTGTTTGGTCTATGATTCAAGCATTCAATGAAGCTCCTAAAATCTATAAGAAAATCTAGTCTGAAAAAGTGTGCACCTCCAATCTGAACAATGGAAAGTGTGTAGTTAAGAAGTTGTTGGAACCAATTTGTTCTAATCAGTAAACTGTTGGAGAATGTATTATTTTATGTGCTTGAGCTGAAATGACAAAACAGTTGTTAATATATTTGATAGGGCCCTTATGGGTGTATACACCTTATTTTTGCTCTACTCCATTTTCCTCATGCAGGACATGTCAGCACATTAATCTCCCTGAGCATATTGTTCATACATATGCTAGGATCGGGGTGGGCCAGCTTGTGGTACTTTGTGAAAGCACATATCATCAGCCATCCTTCTTACTATCACCTTCATATCGGCAGATTTGTCCTCTTCACTACCTGATTCTCCCTCTGACAATCTTTTTCCTTTTTGCTTGCATGTAACCGGCATCTTCAGCCCAACCAATGACATTCTGTAGCACCCTTGTTTTAGACAATGCCCTTGGCCAGGCTGATAACATTGGCTAAAATTGAGATTCAAATTAAAGGTTCTGATCTGTATTTATAGGTTTCCCCTTTGTCATTTTGAAAGATTGAAATTTAACTCCTCCTAAAGTGATTTACTTAAGAGATAGTTATTTCTTTAGTTTTGTACTTATTAATAAATCAAATTATAACAGAAAATACAAAACAATTAACTCCTAAAGTGGTTTACTTAAGAGAGTTATTTCTTTCTTTTTGTACTTATTAATAAATCAAATTATAACAGAAAATACAAAACAGCAAGTAATCTAATCGAATCTATAAAGAAAATACAAGAGCTGGGAAATGATAAGTGTAAATTTGTTAAGCTACAACAAAGAAATGGGAAAATAGGGTAGATACACCTGGAATTTGACTTATCTAATGCCGGAAATAATTTCAGGAAACCAGGAGAATGGTACTGGGTGAATTTCAAACCAAATGGAGAACTTTCAAATTTGGGCACTTCTGCAAAACAAACTGGGCACTTCTGCAAGTCAATACTGGGCACTAGTGTCCAGGTGTTCAATGCCTCTAAAACTTTCAAGATTTACTTGCCAAAATTCTTTGATCATCTTCCTCCCACTTGTAGAATGTGAATTTCATACATCAAATTTGAGATATCCTGGGCTGGGGTTGGGGACAAAGGGGGAAGGGTGTGCTATTAAAGAAATTGTGTCACTCAGTCCCCTGGATGGTGTATTTCAACCTCAACAGAAGCATAATAGGAAAAGTTGAGTGCATGCTGACCTAGTGATGGTGGATGTGTTGTGTGCAAAGATTTAGTGATCAAAAACATAAACCCTTCAAGAAAAACTATGTAATAGTGGTGTGTGAATGATGGAGGGCAAATAGAGTGATGATGATCACAAAAAGAAAGCAATGGAGAGGGTAGGGATAGGAAAAAGGTCCTATATCCGAGTAGGGAAGGCTATGGTAAGGGTTTTCGGCTATGGCTTTGAGAGGGAAAGAGGAAATGGCAATCTATGGCTTCCAATGGAGTGAATGAGAGAATATATGAGAGAAGAACGAGGTCACTAAGAATCCATGGCTATTATGGCTCTAGGGGCTTCAAAAACTTCAGTCTTCAAATCTCTTGCTTGTTGCCCTACTCTGTAATGGAGTCATGTTGATCACTTTGGAATGTTGGAGAGAGACTATAAATGCTTACTAAAGTTTTCTATTTTCTTCTTGTGTGCAACCTAGCAAATGGAGGCTAAAACTAGATTTAAAGAGAGTTTCAAACAAAAAGACCGTTAGAAACATAGAAATGATTAGAGCAAGAACGAGCAGGAAAAGTAACCTTTTAAAATTTGAACATGGACAAGTGCCCTTCTAGCACACGTGTCCAGACACTAACGCCCAACCACAGTGCAAGTGTCCTTGAGGATTCAAGTGCTCAAACTTCCAAGGCTGTCTAGTAAGTGTTCCTAAGTCTGGGTCTCCATGCATTATCCATCTATGATTATGGGAAAGGCTAGAAACAAGTCAAATGGTCCTAAAACATGGCTTAAGGGAATGGACACCAAAATGAGTGCAAAAACATAGAGCAGAAGTTGCCAAGTAGGCAATTTCTGCCCTTACACATTTCTAAAAGAAAAAGACAAATCATTCACTCTCCTTGTGCATATACATCTGCCTTAGGGAGAAGAAGTGTATTTACACCTAAGAATAGCTTACACCAAGGAAAAAAGATTAGTATAAAGGTTTTGGAGATTTCAAAAATAGTAGTTGTACCAATCGACCCAAGTAAGTATCTCTAAACCTAATCTCTTCCTTGTTGTACTTTGTTTGATATTGTGAATGTTGTGTGCTTCATATATTAGGTAGCATAGTATTCCTCATTATTCTACTTCTATCTTCTACATTGTTGTTATCTATAGCTCTTGCTTCAGCATCTAATGACACCTCAAACCTCTTAAGGCTCTCCACCTCTTTAGAGATTGCATGTATAGGGCCTCCTCTAGATTCATTCAAACCCCCTTCTACAAACAGCTAATTATTACAGCCCAAACCACTGTAAGATTTAGAATGGTCTCCCACATTTTTCCTATTTGGAGGATCGTTATATTGTAAAGGACTATTTTAGGCCCAACACAATGGACCTGAAGGCAACTGATGCTTAAACCATGGGAAGGCCAATCTATAGATTGTTAAGACAATCAAGGAAGCAGTAGAGATCAAAGGCCCTTCCAATGTTATGCAAGTCATCACACTCAATCCCCAAGCATGCAGACCATTGGATCTATTGTTCAAGGCTTGTAAGATCAAAATTTTGTGACTCCATGTGTTTATCTCATTTTTAACACTAGGCTTAAAACCAATTGGAGCTATATTTCCGTGGAGGTGACTATGTGATAGGGACAAGGAAATAAAAATTCATATCAAATTTTTGTGACCCCGTGTGTCTATCTCATTTTTAACTCTAGGCTTAAAATCAATTGCAGCTATATTTCCATGGAGATGAATGTATGTGATATGGGCACAGAAATAAAAATTCATATCATAAGCCACCAACACACCCAACCCGTGTACAGGACAATTTGCAAGGCTGCAACAACTAAAGGTGGCAAAATATCCAAACTTGAAATCACTGCCACAACAAAACCCACCCTCACCTCCCCTACACACACTTCATGTAACTTAGCTCTAATGTAGAAAATGATGGAGAAATCTCATGAAGAGGAACATAAAGTCACATCCCACACATTGAAAATTTTCCTCTGCATAGGTTCATACAATGTTATCTCAATTTTCCATACTTATTTGTAATGGTTTGACCTTCCATACAGCATCAGAAGTTTCAAAGTTCTTGATGGTATCTGGATTTTATTTAATCTATTCTGTCAATAAAGTAATATTTGGCATTTTGAATCTCACTATGTGTCCAAAAACATACCTATCATTAATGAAGATCCTATGCCCATTGTACAAATTTGCCAACCTAGTCCACTCTTCCTTTTGTAGTTGTTGTGAATCGTGATAAAAACACATGAAGCAAGTGAAGCATGTCCACAGTTGAATTGATCTCATGGATGATTTGAAGCAACTTCTTCAGATGCCTAGTATTGATGTTATAATTTATTCCATTACCACTACAGTTGATTTTCTAGACTTGATTGTACTGTTATTAACAAAGGGTTTCTTGTCCAACTCCAGCTGATGAATAGGTTCAAAAAGATTGAACACTTCTATTGGCATAAACTAACTTGATTGACTTTTAGACATCAAATTTAAAATTGAATTAACAGACAAAGTGAACTTTTTTTTACCATGCAGTGCAATTTATAATGATGCTTCAACTTCCAGCTATAGCATACGTGATGATACTCCCTGCACAACAAGAAATGACAACTTCAGAAAGCCAGATAAAATCTCCACCAACATAGAAACTACAAGTTTCCTGCTAGTATGTAGAAAACATTTTTCATGCATAACATGCCTGATTACTATAATACAACAGGTAGCCTAGACTAAATTTATTCATGCAAAACTGTTCAATGTTCTCACTTACCTTGTGTTAATACCAAAGTTGCATTTGCAGACATTGAGGCTATGGCACGTATACGGTCGCTTAAGAACACCGCTTGCGTGACTGCCATAAAATCCATTGAAGACGTCTTAGCAAAGAGACATTTTAAAATTCAAAAGCCTTATAGAGGCAACAAGTATTCTTTTTCCAAAATGAATGTTGTCCTACAAATTAGTTTAGAATCTAGATAGACAAACCTGATAATTGCAATGGGTTTTCGTCTACTGGATCTTTGTCACTTTCACCAAGAGAAGTATTCACATTAGGAAATGACAGCAAGTGAATTGAGTGGCGTCCATCTGAAGCCCAGAGTTTCTGTGATGCTGGAAGAACGGCAAATGAAAATGAATGATAATATTACCTGTTGGAGCTATGATTTTAAAAGAGGTGTGTAGAAATAGCTTACTGGTGGATGATGTTTCTGGAAAAGTTGCAAGCATATTCACTTTCAAGGAGCACTTCAGATGCCTCAAAGAACAATGTCCAACAGTAACACAATCTTGTTCCTTCTGACCATCAATAGTTGAAACAAGATTATGCAGGCTCAAAATGTGCAGGTCTCCTGCAGAATCCAATACAACAAACTTGGTTTGCGACAGAGCATGGATTGAGATGGCCCTTAATCGCAATGCTTTATTACCTTCCTTGCCTGCATCCTCAAAAGGCACGAAAAAAGAACACACCTTCCCTGAGGTGTCCCTTGGTTTTAGGGAAGGTCTACACTTCACTAACAATGAAGAAACAGGAGCATGAAAAGTCCCTTCTGATGAGTGAGTACTCCCCAAAGCTGAAGAAGCACGAGCAGACATGGAAACTGAAAGAGGAGCAACAGATCCTGAAAATGATGATGATGCTGAAGAAGAAGATGACTTCTGAGAAAGTTGCTGTTGAATGGATGAATCATCTAAAGCAGCCCTGTTAGGATATAACTGGCCATTCCTCCTTTTCGATGCAAAGCACTTTGCTTCACACTGGCGCAAAATACCATTTACAAGGTTCCCTGCTTTATGAAGGAGAAACGTTCACTCAGAACAGAATAAAACAAACTATAGATTGTGCACATTAACAGAAAATAAGCTATCTGCACTGTAACTGTGTATAATGTAGCTTACTCTTTAAGTGTTGCAGATAGCAATAATAATGTGTTCATTTATTCAAGCAATTGTAGAAATGTGCATCCTAATGCAAGGAACTCAAATGCGGCATTTAAGCGTCACATTATTGGAATATTTCTGTAGCATCCTCATCTCAAATACAACATTTTGCAAAGTAGATTGAGCAAATATGAAAAGTTACTTTACTTCAAGATTTTTCAGCAGATACAAGCTCAAAGGTATATTTTAATCCAGCATTATTGCGCATTAAAAGAAGCATCATATACCATGTAACAGCTAACAAGAACTTGATCTATTTGCATTGATTTGGCAAATAGTTTGGGAAAAATCAAACACATCTAGATTGCTATACCACTAGCAAATTGAAATGCACTAGAATGTTGATTATCAAACAGAAACCTAGGAATATGAAAACCAGCACACAGTGAAAATCAAATGTGCAATTGCACGAGTAGGGGGGAATCCAGTCAAGCAAATTCACGTCAGGAAAATACATTGCATATTCATCGAGATGCACCTACATGCCAAAAAACTAGAAATTTATAACTTACCCACTTCAAAGCCCATCTCGGTGGCTGCATGGGAAACAACATTTGTACAGTTACATGGAACTCCATTCACTGAATTCACAACAGCATCTCCGGATCCTTTGCCAGCTGCTGCCAACAATCCTTTGTGTACAGACACAGCAGAAACGAAACCCATATTTGCTCCATTGCAATAGATCTCAGAAACATCCTTACAACCTCCAATTGTATCCTCTATTACCCCATTTCCCAGAAGTTTCTTCCGAGTCAACTCTGCTTCTTTACAATCCAATTTCTCATCCAAATTCTTCTCACCAAGATCTGACGAAGCTAGCCTATCATTTATCTTCTCACAAGCCTTGCCAACTTGGACCCCTTTTCTGTTAACTCTTTCACCGCCATTCAATACAATTGTTTCTTTGCCATAAGCCTCAACATTGCAATCTATCAATTCCTCTCCCACAATGGCCGCCTTTCCTTCTTTCACCAAACACTTTTCTTCCTTGCCATTTTCCACAGAATTCGCCCCATCCAAAGCCCTAATTTTCTTGCCATTCTCCGCAGAATTCAGCTGTAAATTGCCCTCTACAGAATTAGCCAGCAAATTAAGATGATCTAAAGGCTCACCTCTGTCCATGGAATTCAACTGTGCATTTCCCTCAACAAAACTAGTCTGCAAATTAAGCTGATCCAAAGCTTCAAGTTTCCCATTCGCCAGAGGATTCGGCTGCAAATAGCCCTCTACAGTATTAGTCTCCAAATTAAGCTCACTCAAAGCCCCAAGTTTCTCGTCATTCGCTGCACAACTCAGCTCCATATCACTCTCCAATGAACTGCCCTGATCCAAACCACCTGCTTTCAGCACACTCTCCACACAACTCAGCTGCCTATTTCCCTTATCCAAATCTCCAAACTTGTTTACAATTAACCCCTCTTTACCCTTTTCCCCCACCACAACCCTTTTTTTCGACTTGCCCCTGACTAGGGGACGCAATGCCCAAACCCTAACTCCATTCTCCTCCCCTATAATCATATGCTGCAAAGAAACCCTAATTGAATAAACGGGCCCGTTGCAATCCACAACAGAACACTTAATCAAACTAATGCATACCCGACACTCGCCAGAAGATCTCAATTCCTCCAAATTGCCGCGAATTCCATTGCCATCCTCCAATTTGAGAAAAGCCCCTGCCAATTTGCCTGAAAGCCCTTCCAATTTAGCTGAAAACCGTTTTGTTTCCGTCGAATTCTCACTCAATTTCGAAGAATCGTCACGAAGTTGCTTCACCTTCGCCGCCATGACCCAAATCTTCCCTGTCGAAGCCGAATGCACAACAAAAACATTCACCGATGCCGCGATCTTCACAGCGAAACCGTGCGGCAAATCCAAAACTGCTGCAGCCCTCTTTCCCAAACCCTCGGAGAATTTCAAGCCCTTGCTACTGTCCTTCACCTCCACAAGCGACCGGCTGAAACTCGAATCCCTCTCACGTGACCACGCCCTGAGGACCGTACGACAACCGCCCCTGGCCGGCATTGTGGCCAAAAAAACCACGGCCCCTTCAGTTCCTTGCTCCTCTTTGCTAACCCCGCGGTCATATGGAGCACCCCCAGCCCTGCGGGATTTTTGCTTCTGGGGTAGCTGCTTCAACTTTTTTTTCTGCAGGAGACGGAGAAAACATCCGTCTGTTACAGGGCCGGCGACTTGTACAGCAATTGACGTGAATTTCAAGGAGTAGAGCAGACATGAGGAATCCGAAAGCATCAGAGCCAAAGACTGCGAAGAAGGATCTAACCACACCTTGACCACCTTTGCCGGGTGGGATACCTCAGCTAGACTCAGCCTGCAAGCCTGCATAACATCCCTGCATCTATACTATACACTTACTGCAATCCTCCTCCCGGATCTCCTCAGCTGAGAAGGCCCTCCGTTGGATCTGGAAAACCGACCAGGTAATTAACCCTTGCAAACTGAACCAGAGAGAACTCCCAAGGTTTTTTTTTTTTTTTTTCCTTGAACTCTTCTATGGACAAATAGAATTTCAGAGCTGTTGAAAATATGGAGGAAGGAAATGGGGAAGAAGAAAGGAAATTGAGCAGCCGGCCGTATGGTTTGGGATATTGTGGTCACATGGGGCCGCGGCGTGATCTTATAGCCGTCAGAAAATCTTTGGAGGTACCTTCGGATTGGGTGCGGCGCAGGGTTAAACGGTGCGCATGTTGCTGTTCGAAATTGCCGCTACCCGCTGAGAAATGCTCAAGTTTAAGGAGGGAAATGAATTAATTAATTAATTTTGGTTGATGAATGTAGGGTTTGTATGATTTGACAAAAGTGTTAGCTAAAATTATATTTTCTTTAAAAAAGGGTAAAGATCTGAGTTTTAACGAAGCGAGGGAAACTTAAAAGGTAGCTATGTACGAGGACCAAAGTTGTGTGATTTTGGACATTCACCCAGCACGACCAATAAGATTCCCTTTTTCATTTTCACCATATTTCTTTTTTTTTTTCTCATTTGGGAAATCCTTTTTTCGTTGGGCGGTGCCTTGTGTGGGTAGCGGTACCAATTCGATGTTGAGCGAGAGAGAGCCTAGCTATATCATGTTGTAATGGTGAAAATTGCATAACCTGCACATTTTTCTTTCAATTTGGACTCATTTAGACTAGATTTGTCTTTTGTGTAATTAGTTGATATATGTGAGCATTCTAGTGCTCGGAATTGTCTCGCACTGGAAATTTTTCTAAACTCGTCAGTGGTTCCTATCGACGTATTCCTTGAACATTCTATGGGTGCAAGTGCTAGTAATTAGTATGTAAGTATGTTTTTACAGGAAGATTTAGTATATTCTTCTAATTTAGTTTGATTATATCTCTACACATTTTCAGGAATTGGTTTCCATCCTTAGTTTATTTGTTTGCATACCTAAATTAATTTCATGGTGCAAATTTGAACCTAATTCGATTTGTAATGTGAAATCAACCATCACCTTATTAAGATTCAAATTTTAATTTAGACTCATGTTGTCCTCCTCTAGCTATAGGCAAGTATATTCTATCTCTACGCATTTTTAGAAGTTGGTATATTCTTTGAATCACCTTGATTTAGTATATTCTTTGAATTTAGTTTGATTCCATCTCTACACATTTTTAGGAATTGGTTTCAATCCTTAGTTTATATGTTTGCATACCTAAATCAATTTCTTGGTGCAAATTTGAACCTAATTCGATTCGTAATGTGAAATCAACCATCACCTTATTAAGATTCGAATTTTATTTTAGGCTCATGTTGTCCTCCTCTAACTACTCATTGTGTGCCAACATGAAGTGCAAAACATTTCAAATTGTATTCTAGGGTGTTATATAAAAGGACAAACCCTAATTCGTTTTAACACATCCATCATCTAGATCCAAAATACATTTAGCTCTCATTCGTTATTGTGTTGCATCATTCAAGGAGCATATCTGAGCATTCAAGGCCACATCAACATTTGCATACTTAGTGACAAATAAACATATCACATGGTTGCTTGTTATATTTGATCGTTATTCAAAAGTCATTAAATTGATTTGCCAAGGGGTTTCACTAAGGATAACATAACCCTTGCTTAACAAACTCTTCAAAGGTGTTTATAAACACTACCAATCCATTTTTTGTAGATTCAAATATCAAAAGGCAAGGCAAATCAATTTCTGGATCACAGAACCTGTTAGGTTGATTTCACAAAGTACAGATCAATTATGTGCGTAAAGCTCTATTTCGTTAAGCATAATTAACCCAAATCAATTATGTGTCATGATTTCACCCCAAATCAAAGCAAATCCAATTATTTGTTTGTCTGAGTGTCACATGGTCAAATATGATATCAGAACATCATTTTGGATTACAAAGTGATAGTTTGCAAATCAATTTCATCAAGTTGCACCTAGAACTAAATACCCCTAATCCATCTTTGTTATTTTAAAAAGGTGTGCTTCTATAATTTTAATTTATTGTCTCAACTTGTAAATTCTAGATTAGATTTGATTTTTGTGTGCTATATTTGTTTACCTTAGGATCTTTTGAAAAGAGTTGATTCTTTATTTTCCTTCGTATTTTGGTGAACTCGATTAATCCCACACCTCTTTGGGTTTTTGACTTTTAGGATCTAATTCCTAATTTATTTTATAGTTTTGGGACTTTTCTATTTTTTGAGATTTATATTCATACCTTTCCCTTGTGTTTTCTTTTAGTGTCAGGGTTTGTGCATTATGTTTATACCAAAGTCCCGGTGATATCATAATTTCCCTTTGAAAATAAGTGCTCATCTTAATCCTCACGTGGCTTCTGTACCAATTGATTAGGATATTTCCACTAATTTTGTGGATGATTTTCATAAGGAGAATGATTTTGATCATGAGGCACATGTCACTAGGGAAGAGCTTTCTATGACTACACATGATTTTTCAAGAGCGTACTAATGCTACATCACCTACACAATTGATTGATTCTCTTTATAATTTGTTACTCGGTGCACCATTTATTTCACAGATTGTTTAGGGAATTAAGGTAAGATTACTTTTTCTAGTTCTTCGCATAGTGTGTCTTCCTCTCTTGCTACCAAACCTTTTCCTATTGTTGTTACCCCACCCACTTCTATGATTCATCATACATCTTTTAGCATAACACCTATTTCTCATGCCCCTTCCTCTTACCTTCCTACTAGTGTTCTATCTCACTTTTCTAGTGCCATACCTTTTTCTCTATCCTACTAATGTCTCGATGACTTCATACCCCACTAGTGTTAGTTATGTCACTAGTGGTATTCCTACATTTCATCCTATTAGTAATATTCATAAACCACATAATCTCACAAGTACGTCAATACATAGATTCAATAAGAATACTACATCTAGCCAATGGGTACAATATCCAATAAGACATTAGCTCCCAACTACAACCCTCAGTAATATACAACAAGTACATAAGCAAACATGCCAATCTACGACATATGCTATTGTGGTACAATACAATATTACAATATACAAGTGTAGTCACTAGGCCCACCTCTAAAACTCCCTCCAAGCTCCTGATGTGTATGGGGAAGGTATTTTGAACCTACACATAAAAGGAACCTATTCTTGTCATCCATCAAATTGGATTGAAATAAACAAATGAACAATCCAAAAGCAACGAAGTATAGAATACAGGTATAATGATTGTCTTATTAGGTTATTTCTATTTTCCACACATAGACATGCATCCATAAACATAAGCCATACAACATAAGCATTTCATTCCAAATTCACAACACATGCCGACATCACAAAGAATACCCAAAACACACCTTAATCATAAAACTAGAACATTATAACACTTCACAACACACATCTAATATCAATCAAAATCCACACAAGAACATTCATGACATAATTAATCAAGAACAACTAACTCTATACACCCAAGACCTTATGCAACACCTTCAAATAATTACTACTTGCATCCCATACTATGAGAGTGTAACGTAGAAAATTGCATACCCTTGCAATTTCACACTATATTTTGGGCTTGCTTTAGTGTCCATTCCCTTAGCATGTTTTAGGGATCATTTTAGCCTAGCCTTAGCATTTTCCCCCACTAGATTGCCAAATTTCTTTATCATATCCTTGTTCTTCTTGTTGACAGAAGAACACATGCTAGATTTTGAGTGATTTCTCTAGGACAATAGTGTGATGTGTGGATGTCTGTAAAATGCACTAGCATCCCATTAGTTTCTAAAAATTTAAAACGTTGCTTCCCACCCAGTTGCCTGCTACCACCTATTATAACACCCATCTATTAGAAAATTGCCTTTGCCATCCAAATTTGACCCTTCAGCTTCCAAGACACCCTTTTGAAAACCTATCTTTGATTAGTGTCCTCTCCAACCATAAGGAATCCATATTTGGCTCTCTTGTCTCTGTTATGCTTGGCTACACGCTCCATTATTGAAAATTGTTGAAGTTGCATGTTGTTGGATTTCCATTGACAACTCCAAAGAGCTCACCTCCTTCTACATCATGTTCTAGTAATATTGTTCTAGCATTTGTTTCAACTAATATTGTTCTAGCATTTGTTTCAACTAATATTGTTGCACTCTTTCTATTGCACTTCTATTCTCTATTCACAAATCTCTTGGTGTCCATCACCACTCTTTTATCCTATCATAGACAGTAGGGTATTCTTTCCATAAACTAGGGATTTATACTTATAGATTTATTTTATTGTCATTGCTTTTGATTCCTAGACGCACATAAGATAAGAGTGCTCACACATTATTTTCCAATCTCTTTATCATTGGTTATCCATGGAGATTGGAAGACCAACACGGGACTTGACCACCCTTGATGAGCTCCCAAACAACCCCAAACATTTTTCTTGTTCTCTAGCTATAGGTATTTGGGAAGCATCCAACCACATAGAGGTTTGTTGGTGCTTTTCCCCTTTGTTAGATATTTCTATCCTTCATTTATAACATTTAGATCTTGTTATTTCCTTTAATGTCTATATTATTTTATCACATGGAATAGTACTCTTTGTTTTCCATGTTTCATGTTGTATGAGTGAGTTCAAAATCTAGCGAAAACTTTGTATTTTGTAAGTTTTTGGGATGACAATGTGTGGTTTGGACTACAACACATCGCAAACATTTATGCGTCGCACTAGTGTCTGAGATAGTGAACTTCATCATCTGGTGCCAGGTTCTTTATTTTCTGTAATTTCTATTTTTACATCAAGTTTATCATTTCAACACTTCTTTCAACCTCATTCATTCATTGTTTCATTAATGTAATGTAAAAGTTAAGTAGATTAATTTCTATATTAGATTTTGGTGAATATGTCGTTCTTACACTTAAAACACCTTTTTTTGTTCCATTTTCTTCTAGAAACAAAAAATAAATAAATAAATTTTTTCCTCAAAAAAAAATTGAGGCACTACCCTAAACCCCATTACATAGTCCTAAAGGAGAAAAACAATGGCCTTTGGTCGAATTTATCTACACCTTTCTTAATCTTCTCATTCTATTTTGCATAATGGACATGTTATCCTCTTTTTTAACGTCACTTTCTAAATTTTCTCAAGAAGTTCACAATAGTGATACTTCATTTCATGCATATGATAGTGACTTAGCTCTTCCTATGTCACTCTATGCTCTTGATCTCTCTCCCAAAACTCCTACTACTTCTAGAGATAGTTAGGGGATGATGACATCATTGAACATTTTCTTAACATTGTCTTTCCTACTCTTCATGCCAGTGCTCTCCCCATCAGTGATGAAGCCTTGGATGATGTGGTTCATGATGGTACCATGTCTCTTCTCAATTATCTCCTTCCTTTAGTTGTGTGTTCAACTCCTTGGACCTCCCAAAGGATGTGGAAACCTCTTTCACTTCTCTCCCTCCTTTGGTTGCATGTTCAAACTCCTTGAATATCACAAAGGATGTGGAGACCTCTTTCACTTCTTTCCCTCCTTTGATTGCATGTTCAAACTCCTTGAACATCACAAAGGATGTGGAGACCTCTTTCCCTTCCTTCATCACTTGTGAGGATCATATCCTTACAATTGATGATACTTCTTCACCACACGGTTCTCACACTTTTATTGATAATCTTTCTTTCAATGCCTTTGATGATTCTTTTTTAAGTAATGATGAAGCTCATACTTCTATTGATCCTTTCTCTCAACAAGAGGGACTCTTTTCTTGTTCATTACCTCCTCTTTCTCTAGAGGATGAACTCCCTCTTGTGGGCAATGTTGAGCATGCTAGTATCATTCATCACTTCCTTAATGTCACATTAACCAAAAGTCCTCCTTTGATAGATATTGATCGTCATTTGCATGATCCTTTATCTACTCTTTCCTATCCTACATCAAAGCCATATCTTCTAAACCTTAACCCTTTCCATTATATTTCTCCACCTTTTTTGCCTACTACCACTTCTACATCATTTTCTTTTATGAAGGCATCACCATTGATTTCTTATGAGTTAACTTATGTTGCTTTTTCTACATCTGCATGGCTATGCTCTCCTTTATCTTATGGGATTATTGCATACCCATCTCTTGTTGGTATGGGAACTCTTCATGTTGACAAATACAATGGCCATGGTGATCCATTATTGCCATATAAAGCACTTCTCCACCATATGCTCGACTCATACATGTGATAACTATGTACTAGCAAAATTCTTTCTTGTACATTGAGAGATATTGCCTTAGACTAGTTCTACACCTTGCCTATTAGTTCATTACACTCATTTTTTGATATTGTTGATGCCTTCATATCGCACTTTCAATATAACATGGAGCCTAGAGTCTCTCTTACACACTTGGCACAATACAAACAAGTTGTTGATGAGAGTGTCCAAGGCTTCACTTATTATTTATTTTCCTTGCTTATTTGATGGGTTGTCATCCCCCTAATGGCCTTCTTCTACCTCTTTTCCATGATAACTTGCTACCAAATATCCAATAGGCTATACTTTTTTAGTAGTTTTGTTCTCTTTCTAACTCAGTTCTTTGTGCTCTTAAAGTTGATCAAATTCTTCTAAATCACCCTCATCTCAAATACAATGAACCTAATACACTCCTCCCTTCTTGTGATGAGAAGTTGTTTCAGTCCATTATTGATGTTCCTCCTATAGCTTCTCTATTCACTCGTGCTACAACTCTACCTCCAAAGTATTCTCTTCTTCATTTTCTTTGTGAGGTGGACTTGGTTGAGTCGTCCAATCACTTCACCTTCATCATTGATTGATTCTACTATCACTCCACTGTGTTTGTACCTATTATGTGGCACACATAGCTTTCTTTTTTTGCTTGTTCTCATTCGTAGCAATACAATTTCAGGTGCAACCACCTTCTCTTTTCTCAGGTAACAACACAACCTTCTTCATCATCGTTGTCCTTGTAGACACCTAAAATTGTCCACTCTTCATGTCATCTAAAATTCATCCCTAAACCATCACTAATTATCCCTATTCATCCCTAAACATCCCTAATTCATCCCTAAACCATCACTAATCATCTTTAAACAGCCCTAAATCACTATTTCTACCGCATTAATTGATAAACGCATGTTTAGATAGTTAATTGACCAAATCCCCTTCAATCCGTGACTTTACAATATTTTATTGTTAAAATCACTATTCATGTACTATTCACTATTCATTTGTACCTGCATTGGTACTTGTCCCTAGCCAAAATGATTTATTAATCATTTATCCCCCTTTCTCTACAGTCCAAACATTAGATAAATTTAATTTATCTATTATCCCTTTATCCCATCCCATGAATTAAATAAATATTACATTTATCTAACTCCCTATTTTCTACACTTTTGATTAGGTCACCTAAACCTAATCAACTAACCTAATCCCTCACTTACACAAACTAAATCCTAATCTAATCTTGGTCAAATCCTCTCCATTCCACCAAATGTACAAAAGCATGGGCCTCTTGTACATGTCCACATGGCCTTCTTACAAAAGGCATGGTTAAGGACCCATGTACAACGGTCCTTTTGTCCTCCATCTCCTATTCCTCCAATTTTAAATTGGGCATGTACCCATGCTTCCAATTTAAAATTTCAATCAAATCCAACTCATCCCCTTTCCTCCAATTTTAAATTGGGTATGTACCCATGCTCACCAATTTAAAATCAAATCAAATCCAACCCATACCTCCCATCTACCAAGGCAATCTCATCCCTCCAATCTTCCCAAAGCCCAATCTTGACCATCAATTCCTCCTTGATCGAGGGACATCTCATCTCATCTAATCCTATCATGACACTTGTCAATATCTCCTTACTTGAGAACTCTCAAGAATTCTCCACCATTTATCTTTCAATCAAATCGTAACCATCCAATTGAGTCTCCAAAAATCTATAAATTGGAGATCACCCCTTCACAAATCATACAACTTCTTCATGCAACTTAATGTTGCCATTTTTACTCCAAGACTCCATGAATTGCAAGGTTATGCTACCTATTTGAGGAGCCATCCACATCAAGACACCAAAGAGCACATCACAAAGTCAAGGTTTGCATGTAGTTAGCTTGTTTAACTTCTTGTTTTATATATTCCTTTTGCTCAATCCGAGGTATAATAGGATTTGAGTGAAATAGGTTAGTGTTTTAACTTGTTTCTTGTGCTCATTTTCTATGTTATACAGTCCTCACCCATATTCTGGGGGTAGTGACAACTTGTTCTGGAAGCAAACGCCCTGCATACATAATTCATGAGGATATTCTTCTCTCTCCATCCCCTTTCATCTACCTTAAAATCAATTACATACACTTCTTCTATGCAATTATTTTAAGTGGGCATACATCTATCATTCTCACATTGTTAGCATGCTCCTTGTAGCATTAGTAGCTTGCGGTTCCAAGCATAGACATTTTCTTGGACTGACCACCCTTATCAAGATTCCCTGTCCATGCTAGTTCATGTAATCTCTAATATTGCATGTACATGTAAGCCCCTAGCGACACAATGCTAGAATGTGTGCTCCATCTTTTTAGCTAATTTTCATATTGTTTATGAGCCACCTATCAATGCAATTTGCTAGTGCTTGTGATTCAGGAAAGTATTGTATGGTTCCTAGCCAGCACAATGAGCTAGACCTTGAACCATACTTGGCATCCTTTCTAGAAACATACAACACGCTAGAAAACGTCTCTCTTTCTCTTCTCATGAGTCCTAGTGAAAGAATAAGCTAGACCTTAAGTCATGCAATTCCACTTTATAAATTCAATTTCTCTTCATTCTCTCCTCATGACCCCTAGTGATAGAGCAAGTTAGAGACTAAGTCACGTATTCTCTTTTGTATTGATTGCTTCCCTTTATCTTTGTATGCATATGTTTATTCTCTCTCTTAAGTAATTAATCATCTCGTTACATTATTCTCATCACATAATAATTCCTCTATTTGTCATATCTCTTGTTTTAACTACATTTTGGGGATGATGCAAAGTATTGAGACAACTTTCACATCTAGGTCTCTTTCATGTTGACCCAAAAAATTTCTTTCTTTGTTTACTATGTGTCGTCTTCCTGTGTATTGTTTCCTTCTTTCTGACATGTGTGGTGCAAGTTTATGTGTTTTTGACGCATCTGTATTGCAGGTTTTATGTTATTCATACTTCTATATATGTTTGTGATGCTCTAACACAATGGTTTTGGAGGTTTTGCTTTCTAACACTATTGTCTTGCAGGTTTTTGTTGTCTATCATACTTGTTTTCTAGGTTCTTATCCTAGGGGTGTGGTTCTTGTACTTGAAGAGCTCTTTGCATCCTCTATAGTATCCTTTTATGGTAATATTTACTTTCAACATTTCGTTTTTGTACTTCAATGTAGCTTATCACCTAGTGCCATCAGCTCGCTAAAGTGGGGGCAAAACATAACATAGAAAAATGCATACCTTACAATTTCACACTATTATTTGGGGTGCTTTAGTGTCCATTAGCCTAGCCTTAGCCTTTTCCTCACTAGATTACCAAATTTCTTTATCAGATCCTAATTCTTCTCACTAACCGAAGAACACATGCTAGATTTTGAGTGATTTCTCTAGGACACTAGGGCAATGCATAGACATATGCACAATGTGCTAGTGTCCCACAGGTTTCTAAAAATTAAAACATTACTTCCCACCAAGTTGTTTGCTACTACCTAGTGTAATACCAGTCTATCAAAAAAATGCCTTCAACATCTGAATCCAACCCTTCACCTTCTAAGAAACCGTTTTGAAAACCTATATTTGATTAGCTTCTTCTCCAACCACAAGAAATCTATCTTTGGCTCTCTTCTATCTGTTATGCTTGGCTACAAATTCCATTGTTAAAACAAAGTTGCATGCTACTAGATTTCCATTGACAACTCCAAAGAGCTCACCTCTTTCCTTCTACATAATGTGCTGGTAATATTGTTCTAATATTTGTTTTGAGTAATATTGTTGTACTCTTTCTATTGCACTTCTATTCTCTATTGGAAAATCTCTCAGTGTCCATCACCACCCTTTTATCCTATCACACACACTAGGGTATTTTTTCTTCTAGACTAGAGATTTATACTTATAGATTTATTTTATTATCATTGCTCTTGATTCCTAGATGCACATAGGATAGAAGCACACACAATTTCCAATTTCCTTATCCTTAGTCATTTGTGGAGGTCAAAAGACCAACATAGGGGCTTGACCACCCTTGGCAAGCTCACAAATAACCCCAAATATTTTTCTTGTTCTCTAGCTATAAGTATTTGGAAAGCATCCCACGACACAGAGGTTTACTAGTGTTTTTCCCCTTTATTAGATATTTCTATTTTTTATTTTTTACATTTAGATATTGTTATTTCCTTTAATTTCTATATTATTTAATCACCTAGAATAGTATTCTTGTTTTCCTTGTTTTTTGTTACATAGGTGAGTCCAAAATTTGGTGAAAACTTTATATTTTGCAACTTTATAGGATAAAAATGCATGGCTTGGACTATAGCACACCACGTGGACATCTATGTGTCGCGCTAGTGTTAGAGATAGTGAACTTCATCTTCTAGTGCTAGGTTCTTTATTTTCTATAATTTCCATTTTTGGACCTAGTTTATCATTTTATCACTTCTTTCAACCTCATTCATTCATTATTTATATAGACACTTCAAATCATCTCACACCATTTCTTTCATCACCAGATCATCCCTCGATCATTCTACTATAATTAGTTAAATAAGTCTTATTTATTTAATTGATTATTCCAATTTTTCTTATAAATCAAGGCTATTTATTTAATTAATCAATCTTTCATCCATAGTCCAACCTTAGTTAAATAGATTCAAATATTTACTTTACTAGGTTCATCATCCCCATCCTAAAAATTAAATAAATACATCCTATTTATTTAATTCCTATTTTATCCATCTAATCATTAGTTGACTAGATCGAATCATTAACCTACCTAAACACTTGCACATTATAAAGCATGATTAACCAAGGTAAACCTTGCACAAGGTTCAAAAGTGTACATGGGTCAAAGGAATGGGATTGATTTGTACATGATTGTTACCTAGGCATGGGCAAGGATTTGCAAATCACTTCAAAAATCTACTTTTTAGATCTCCATCGTCCACTTTCTCCAAGACAATCCTCCACCCTTGATTCCCCTTTAATCTTGGACCTCAACTTTGCACCAACCACAAGGTGTCACTTGGAGGTCCCTCATAACTCCAATCCTCTCAAGCATTCTCATCCAATCAATCCTAACCCTTCATCCACCCATCCAAAAATCTATAAATTGGAGCCCTCACCAACTATTTTCAACACTCTTGAATGCAATGTTATGCTACCAATTTGAGCACTTAACATGCCCTCTCAACAACAATAATCCTTATGAGCACAACCACTTAGGTGCAACAAGGATTGATGTTGGCGAGAACTTTCATTTTTCTTTTGTTAACTTTGCTAATCTTTAGGCTCAATCTTGATGTTATTTGTGTTTGTATATTGAATAGGTTATGTTTCTAGTATAGCTTGTTTGTATAGGTTTACATTCATTTGCACACATTATGGAATGCCAGGTGGGACCCACATCCCTAACTAATCTCTTTTGAAGCTTTTGTGTAGATTTTTGTGTTGTAGGTTCATGGTTTGGCATGTATAGTGTTGGTTTTAGCACATGCATTTCTAGTTCGATGTGTCCACTATTGCTCTGTGTAACCCTTCAACTAATGACTTTTAACTTGCTTTTTGGTCATTTTGTAGGTCTTTGGGGCTTCTAACTTATTTTTGTAGGGTTCCTATGTGATAATCATTTTCATGCTTTTCTAACCCTTATTTTGGCAGTTTTAACCATTATTTTTATAGATTTCACCAGGTTTTATGACCTTGTCATGTTTCAACACATTCAACACTAGTTCTAGTATGCCTGTAAATCCATGTTGTTTTCATTTGGGGATTGGCACCTTCATCCTAACCCTAAAATCTCTTAAATCTATTGTTTTCAATCTTTTAGCTCTCCATTTTCTATATTTTTTTCTATTTATACAGGGGGTTATGCTATCAAATTTCTCATCATTGCTTGTTGTCTAGCAGGTTATTATTTTTATCAAATTTGCACTTTGGTCATTTTTCTATGTAGGTCTCATGCTTCAATGCCTGTGTCTATAAATCAACACCTCCATTGCATGAATCAACGCCTTAGTGCTAAGTGCAATTAATCACTAAACCACACATTTTAACATGTTTAAGCCTGGTTTTGGCATTTCTATTTTAAATCAGCATATCTATTTCTATTTCAGCGCATATGTTTTTATAACAAAATTTCATCATTTTCTCAAAATTTATGTTTTGGACTAATCATAACTTGTTGTTTGTTTTCACTTACTCTTTGTTTATGTAGCCTTTTCGCTAGTCGAAGGCCTAATCTTGCAACTACTAACTTGTTTTATGTAGCATCACTTATTCAAGATTTTATCTTTTTTATCTACTAGAATAGTTACACATATGAACATTCTTTAAGGGAATGAATCTTTGTATGCCATGCTTGTGAGTGCAAATTTGTGTGTATGCTCTCTCCTAACACCCTTGGGTGATCTTGGAGATCAAAAACACATCTTTGTACTCTTTTGTATTGTTTTCACCCCAAGAACCCAAGTTATGTAAGCTCTTCCATCACGCCACAAGATGAACTTGGGAACCAAAAGCACTTGGGCTTGTTTCTTCATAGTAGGCTTGCCCTTGGATTTCCTCACCTTGGGGGATGACCTAAACCATGCGTTCTGGTAGGGTATATAAGGGGGGATCAAAATATGTACCTCAAAGAAGGATTCTCATGTTTAACATAGTCTTGTTGTCCATATGAGGGGACAAGGTGAAGTGGAAAGGGATTCAACCCATGACTACATGCTTGTATAGATACTTTCATTCACAAAATTTGGCCTCTCGTACCCTTGGGTATATTGAGGACATCCCCTAGAAACTTGTAAAGCCTAGTTAAGACCATTGATTGTATGTGTTTGTGGTTCATTGGTTAGCGGTTAGCATTGAGAATCGGGTTCGTATGTCATGTATGCTCACCCCTCGTGCTATGGAGCAATCATGGGTGATAAAAAATGGTCAATGCCTTATCATGGGCTTTACATTCCATGACTAGACAAGGCATAGTGGTGAGCCTACATGCATGTACACACCTACTGGAATAGAATAGGCTTGTTCATGTGCCTGGTGTGTTTTATTGTGAGAAACCCATGAATATCCTTTAAAATCCAAAACACCAAAATATTTGCAAACTTTTGACTACCTCAAGTTAAAACCTAACTTTGCAAATATTAAGAAATCCTTTTGCTAAAGGTTGAAATTTTAGACATCCAAAACTTGAAAGCTAGAGATATTACACCTTCACCTTGTAATTTATCCATTTTCCAAGTCTAAAATCACCTTCTAGCATCCAAAAATTCATCTCAAATTCCCTCAAATTCCTTCAAATCACCCATCTCGAAGCACAACATAAATCAATGTATTCATCCCTATTTTAGCATCTTCATTCATATAGTGTCATATGTGTTAAAATTCCACACATCCATCCCAGGTTGCTAGTATTCCATCCTGACACCTTTTGGCATTTGCGTTCACAAACTAGGGCCTTCATCTTGTTTCATGTATGCATTCTATTTTTGACGCATCCATCTTGAATCTCACCAAAACTCAAATCCCACCTCATCTATCTATTTAAACCCCCAAATCAAATCACCCTTGTTGATTTTTACCCTTGATTAGTGATAAAGTCCACTTCATCCTCAAGCATCAAGTCTAATCATCATCAAATCCTAATCCAACTTAATCCAACCTCAAATCAAAGATCAAGACCTTAAATCAACCCCATCATCCTTAATCCAAACTTGCTTAGAAACTTAGCCTATCCTAAGTATAATAATTCAATCAAATCAACCCCAAATCTAAGTTATTTGCACCTTAATCCATATATCAAATCCAATCAACTCTTGCTTAAGAAATTTGCCTATTTTAATTATAGAAACCAATCCCTCATTCAATCAAATCAATCATCCTAAGGTCTTGACATTTGACTCTAATCATACATCACCTAAACCAAATCATTTGATCCAAATCCATAAACCATATCATTCCCAATCAACTCATCTTAGCACCCTAATCAAGGTCAATCCAAAATCAATTACCCAACCCAAATCGGGTCATCCCACAATAGTGGGTTACACTTTTTTGCCTAACTTGACATTGAAATCAACATTTTGAACTAAATCTTCACTTTCTGACACCTATAGCCGCTAAACCGTTAGAATTTGAAGATGATGCGAACTAGTGATTTGTGAGATTTTGTCTGTAGATTCTAAAAATAATTAAAAAAAAAAATTAGAGTTAAATTGTAAAAAAATTTGCGTCTCCTTTGATAATTAGTTTTTAATAGTAAACACCATTTTTTTAAAGTGATGTGTATTCCATAACACAACTTTTTTTCTACAAAGGATAAAACTCTGATTCTTTTGAATTTAGATTGGTAACACTGATATCTAGGGCATGCATTTGGTTTCATAATATTTTGTTGAATTTTTTCTTTTAATTAAGTTTTGAAGTCAAACCAATTATAATTTAGACATAGGCGTATTCTATAAAACATAACTTTTTCTATATGTATCGAAATTCAATTTTTTTTTTTTGAAACAAGGACATCAATACCTAGGGCATACATAATTTTTAGAATTTTTTTTCACTAATTTACTAATTTTCCATGTGTGTAGAATAGAGAACTTGATGCTCGATGAAAAAACTATGTTTAGTAAAACTAAACAAAAATAATCATAATAAAATCAAAATATATCAAAACTATACTTGTTGGAAAGCTTGTTCAAGGACTACAATCCTCTAATTTGGTTTGGCAAGGTGAATCCATTTGGACCTTCAATTGGGATTTGAAAGCCAAAATTTTGTAGAAGAAAAGGGAAGGTGTCTAGTGGGGGTCTTCATTCAAAGACACCTCTAAACAAAGGTGGGTGACGTCCTTCATTCGAAGTTTAGACACCTTTGGACGAAGGTCCAAAGACGACGCATACATCCCTGTAATGACCACCTTCGAACAAAGGTTCCTTGCATTAAAAAAATAATTAAATTTTTTAATCGTTAACCTTCATTTGAAGACTCTGCTGACTTGTTTTTTTAAATGTTTTAATTTTTTTCGTATTGCATATAAATAGGATGTTTTTTTTTCAATTTTTACAAATCAATGTAAGAATATAAATTCACATTTTTGTTCTGCATGAGAGGAGGAAATCTTCACATTTTTGTTCTGCATGAGAGGAGGAAATCTTTGAGAGAAGAATTTTCAAGTCATATTTTACAAAGAAGGAGATGGGAAACAAAAAGACAAGACAAAATAAGACTACACGAAAGTATTCCGCAGAAACTATAGAAAGATTAAATGAAGAAAGATTGCAAAAATATCATAAACAAAAACAAGGTATGCATATATTTTCTTTCTATTTTTAATCTAGGTCATTTTATTTATGCTTAAATATATTCATGTATTGATGAATCATGTAGTAGGATCTGTCATTTAATCTAGGTCACTTGATTTATGCTTAAATATATACGCATTGATTTCATGTAGCTAGGATGTCATTTAGTTTAAGTCATTCCTCATTCTTGGCTATAATCCCCACCCCTCTACCTAGAGATAACTACCTACCTCTCTCTCTATCCACCACTCTCTCTCTCTCTCAAGTTGCCCACTCTCTTTACCTCTATCTAACCCTCACTGGGGCCTCCTTAGCTATCGCTCTCCCTCTCTAACTCTCCATATCCCCCTCCCTATCTCCAACTCAACTTCATTATTTTTTTAAAGTGGTAACATACATTTCTATTATAATTTATTAAAAAAATCAAGTTCACTTTTCATTTTAGATTATTTCTTTTCTTGATTGTTTATTTTTTATTTAAAAAGTCTTTTATCTAAAAGTTATATTTAAAAAGCCACACTTCCTAATTTTAAAACAAACTCTTATAGTAGTTTATTTTTATTTTTTTTGAACTTGTATATATATGAAATAACATTTTACAATAGCTATTTTTTTTGTTTTCTTTATCTAAAATATATTTATAATAATTGTTAGCTTTTTTTATCCAATAAATTTTTATCATGAATGGTTTTTTTTTTTTTTTTTTTTTTTTTTTTTTGTGTTTTTATTGTGTTTAATGCTAAATTAAGGAATAAAAGAAAAATTTTAAGAAAAGATTTTTTGAAATATTTTTAAAATGTTTTTTAGATTTTCTTTTTCCTAAAGAATGAAAGTATTTTTTAGAAAACATAATAATTTCTATAATAGAACTTAAGAGTATAAATAAAAAAAAAATGATCTTTATTATTTAGAAAGATGATTGATATAGAATAAGATATGTAGAGTTAAATTAACCATCATGATTTAATCCATAGGATTTTAGAAAGTTTTATTTTATAAAATAAATAATTTTATTTTTATTTTTATTTTAATAGGTATTTCCTTAATGTGTGATACAAAAACTAGAGCAAACGTTGTTGAAGAACACATAGTTGATGTTAGCCCAGAGGAGGCCCAAGTGCAAATAATGGATGTTGGAGAGGGGTCAGGATCGCTTCCTTTGATTGGTATGGATGAGCATATTAATCTAGCTAAAGAGGTGGAGAATTTTTTTTTTATAGAAATTTAGATCATTTACTTAAAATGGATATAGAGAAATTGAAACATTATGCTGGACAACCTAGACATACTGATAAAAGGTCAATGAATAAAATTGCAAAGGAAATAATTGCTCATTTCGATAATCTTGATACACTTGGGCGAACCCAATTGTTATCAATTGTACTTCTTAGTAAGGAGCCAAATGAGTCATTACAATTGTTGGGTGTAGATTTGTCATTGAAAAAGGGGAAAGGTTCACACCTAGAAAAAGATGTTGAAAATGTTAAAGAAGGTTTGGCTTCCATTGGTAAACAATCTTGATCTGCGGATAAGTCCATTTCAAGAAGAGTGATGTTGACAAGTATTTTAAGTGAAAAAAATTCCAAAAAAAGACAATTGTCTTCAATTTCAATTGAGATTGGTTTTAGTAGAAAGACAGTAACAAAATATGTGAAAAGGAGAAAATTATTGGATGATAGTACCTCAGAAGGCAATTGAGCAATTATGTGTGAGCTCCTTGATCTGACAGGATTCAAGATGTTGTTAGGAACTTGATCTCAACCTTTTGGAATGATAATACTCATGCTTCATCAAATAGTAGAGATGTTATCAAACACAGAATTGGGCCCAATAGTTATGAACTACATACAAAACATTGGCTAGACATAACACAGCATGAGATTTATGTAAACTTTTGTAATTCAAATCCTCATGTAAAGATTGGGTAAACAATGTTTGAAAGGCTAGGGCCATATTATGTGAAGACAAACAAGGTTTTTGAAACTTGTTGTTGTCGTTATCATATTGAATTTGATCTCTACCATCAAGTGTTTCAAAAGATTATAGAAGACAGTGATGGTTTTGTAAAGGCACCTCCTAAATGGGCAAGCCAGTTCATAGCATCCATCTTATGTGATAAATCAGATGATGATAATGGAACTGGTCAAATAAATTGCATAAAAGGTTTTTGTGAAACATGTGAAAATTTGGCTAAAATGCCTTTGAGAAATGAAGACATCGACCTAATGAAGTTGGTAAATTGCAAGAGTTACAAGTACATAAAGTTTCAAACAAAAAATGGGAAAGAATCCACAAGGTTAGATTATGTAGAAAAGGAGATACCTATTGGAACATTTATGGAAAATTTTCATAAATTGATACAACCATACATACATCATGCTTTTTTTGCTAAGTGGAAAGCACAACAGTTTCAAACATTAAGAGGTACTTTCCCACCTGGAATAATTTTATCAGTAGTCGACTTTGCAGAAAATTACTCTTTTGTACATCAAAAAGATATTCAATCACAATATTACTTTTCAGAGCATATCACTATTATGGTGCATGTGTGTTATCGACATGCATAATTGGATTTGGATGGTGTTGAAAGTACATTTGAAGCATGATTCATTAAGAAAGAATATCACTTTTATATTAGCGATGATAAAGAGCATGACACATTTTGTACAACATTGCTTTAAGATTTTTTTTGAATATTTGGCAAGCAAGGGTGTAAAAATTGAAAAGCATTTTGTATGGTCGTGCATCACAATTCAAATCATCAAGGCCATTTTATGCACTATGTAGATATCATCAAAATGACAATATACTACATGTTTGTAGTTTATTTGAGAGTGGGCATGGAAAGGGTGAACATGATGGTGCAGGAGCTTGCATCAAACATGCTCTAAGAAAACATCAAATGAATTATAAGGGAGATTGTATAAATGATGCACATGATGTTGTTGAATGGTGTAAGTCACACTTTGCATCAAATGAGGTTGGCACATCTTCAAGAACAAACTGATACATTCCACATAGAGTGTTTTAGGAGATATCAAGCATGTATTGTTTGAAAATTTAATACTTTAAAGATATATTCATCTATGATATGTGTACATGAGTTTGTTTATTTTAGTTTGAATTTAATTATTTCTACTATATTCATAATATACAATATAATAAATTTGTAGGTGTGGATAGAAGATCAATGCATGGATGCAAGAGAGTAGAGAAAACAAGATCTTTGCATTGTGTCATGAGTACAGATAGCCAGACATGGACGTTGCGCACTAGGGATTACTCTTGTTTTTGTTATGAGTACATGTTGGGAGATTGTAAGAATTGTAAGAACCAACAACATGGATATGTTAGTGAATGGAAAAATGTGCCACTAGTTGTTACCAACACATACAACGAAGATGAGGATGAAAGTTTTGAAGACATTCGTTTGATTTCAATTGATTATAACTATATTTCAGGATTGATTAAAAAAGGTATGTGTACACACACACACATAGATATATTATATAAGGTATCTCTAAATTTTTTAAGTTACAAATTTTAGACATGTAAATTTGGTGCAAAAGATGTTTTTGCAGTCATAGCAGAGGTTGGAAATATAGAAGACGTTAGTTATTATTTATTGCGTTGCACAAAAGAGAGGCAAAAGCTAATAAATCTAGAAACAAGTGATGGAATGTTGTTTCCCACAAGTTTAACTTTATTTAATATATTTTTAAATAATTTTGAATTTGTTACATATGTACATGTCAAGTACCTTGAGTGATTTAAACATTCAATTTATATTATAATTTATGTTATGTCTTACTGAGCAATGAAAATGCTATACATGAACTATGTAGGTTACATTTACCTTGAAAATGTTATGTCTTACCGTGGAATGTTGTTTCCCACAGGTTCAGTTGTAGTGCAAGGGACATATCTCAAACAAGTCAAGATTTTTTCAACATGGGATTCACTTTATTGATTATCAACCTGAGAACAAGGTATATCAATATAGCCACCTAGTAATTGCTACTAGCCTATCTCTTCATACAATTCCACATTCACGTGGACGTCGTAAGTGGAGACTAGATAGTGATGATCATCAGAGAATATTAGATGTCATTGAAGAGCGAGCTGAACCACTTGATGTGGTATGAAAAATATGGATGAAGAACTTACAATTTTTAATGTTTTGAAGACCTAAATTCACTATCTAGATCTATGTTCATGTATTAATTGTTTTACAATTTATGCAAGTTAAATTAATAGTTCTTTCGTTGAACAAATTTTAATTTCAACATGTGGTTCTTAATATAAATGATCTCTCTATTAGAAGTCATGTAGAGAATGCCCTAGATTCTTATTCAAGCATGTGACATGATAATTTTTGAATGCTTTTATTTAATTCTATATGCTCTTTGAACATGCTACAATACATACATATGCACTAGAGATGTCACAATGTAAATTAAATTAAAATCAAAGTCTTCAACATCAATGCCCTAGATGCTTATTGATCTAGAGTTTATGTTTTTATAATTTCATGATTGAACCCATGCAACTTTTTTAGCTTCACTAATTTCATAAGTTAAGTTTGAATTACAAGTTATTGTTTCAGGTTCAATTTTATGAGTGAATTTAGTGAGTATATGTAAATTGATTAAATACACATCTTTTGATATCTAGGTCATGTTTATTGTAAATTATTTTTAATAAGATGTGGTTATATGATTAAATGTGGTTGGGTTGGTGTCAGATTTTGATATTATGATGTAATTTCAAGATGCCCAGAAATTTGTTGTTTAATTACATGTTTGGTTGGGTTTTATATGTTGTGCTTCAACTATCTTATATTGTGTAAATACACCTAATGGGTTAATTGAGTGTGTAGGCATATGTTTCACAATGGTGATTAATCAGGAGATGGTCAATTTGGGTAATTGTGTTTATGTTGTATACCTTGTCTCACTCGATTTGAGTTCAGAGCTGAGTCCTTGTGTAACCTTATTACAACATGATCATGAATAAACTTGTAAAGTGTGAGGTTTATTTGCATGCATGTTTATTTGATGAGTTCTTATTGTACTTGTATTTAATTAGTTTTTGAAATGCTTGATTTGAGAACATCGTAGAATATCTATCATTCTTGAGTTGAAAGAATTTATTATTATGGCTTAGTAAAAAGGTCTTGTGCATTTATACATGTGCAGATATATCAATTCCATTGGATAGACTAGTGAAAGTTTCATGGTCATTAAGTACATAGAAATTTATCAAATTACTCTACTCCAATTTATAATTTATTTTATGTGGCATATATCTATTTACACTTTTCATTTCCAAAATCATAAATTTACTATTTAGATTAGATTTACTTACTTTTGTTTTCTATCTTTGTAATAAATTTGTTCTATACATTAGTAAGTAAAAAAGAAAGAAAATTTAACTATATTAAATTATGAAAACCAACTTAGGGGCAGTTCAAAAGTTTAAATCTTTTAGTAAGAAAAAGGTCCAAGTAAGTAGCAACCATAAAACATTCAAAATAAACATAAACACAACTACTAACTAGATTTTTAGAAAAATTAAATGATCTACCACCTATTGGTAGCTAGATCTACATACTACAAACACAACTAACATGGTAGTATACATAAGTGACTAGATATAGAAGTCAACAAATAGCTACTAGATATACTTAACAACTAGATGTTATGTTCAACAATTAAGATGGTACTGCACTCAACAACTAGATATTGAATAAGCATGTGATACTCCCTCTAACCATATCAAAGTATATCTCATGTCAAACATATAAAAAATTATGTCCATGATATAAATGTATTGAATCAAACATGTAATCAATTCCATTTTAAATTATGTATCATCATTTAACATAAATCATGTCCACAAAAGTATCATCAAACATGTAAATGTCTACAAACATGTGGACATAAATATATATAATCATCAAACACATGTGCAAATGCAGATAGAAATGTCTACAAACATGTGCTGCAAATGTAGATAGAAATGTCTACAAACATGTATCTAAATGTCCACAAACATGTGTAGATAGAAATGTAGATGAAAACATGTAGATCTAGAAAAATGTCTTAAAACACATGTAGATAGAAATGTCATCAAACATGTAGAAATGTCTACAAACATGTAGAAATGTCCACAAACACATGTGTAAATGTAGATAGAAATGTCCATGTAAACATGTAGATAGAAATGTCTAAAAATAAATATCTACAGAAATATCTGGAGAAGCATGTCTAGACGGCGCTGGTAGCCTGGTCATCATGTTGGTTGCAAGTTGAGCGACCCTCTGAGTGAGAATCCTGCTCTGATGGATGCGTTGATCCCTAGAGATAGTATAACACATGTACATAAAAATGTACAAATTATGTTAAATTAGAATAATGTTAAATATATAACATGTACATGCACGCACAAATTATATGCAAACATGTAAGTACATGATTTAAAAATTTAAAACTCACCTATCCACTAACATTACTAGCATCAGCTGAATCACACCTACGTACACAGTTTGTCCCCTGACTAGGTATAACATGAGCTAACCCCTACAATATATATATATATATATATATATATATATATAATTATAAATGTACAACATTAGGACTCTATCTAGCAAAGTAATTTAACTTAATTTAATTTAAGTTCAAGTTTAAATCATGCATGCGTGCACATACACATGTACATACTTGTGTATCAGGTGGTGCAGGATCTGCTACAATGATTGTATCTGATGCCTCCTTGGCTAGCTCCAGTAATGAAGAATGAAGTGGACTATGTAGGTGAGTTGGCATCAAAGAGTCTGAATGTAGAAGCATATCCACATAACCTAACGATCCCATCTACAACTACAACTCCTCAAGTGAATCTAGGGAGGGCTAGGATGTCTGATGCTCAACACTCGCAGAAGGAGGGGTAGGTGTATCTACCTCCACAGCAGCCGAATGATCTGTGAGTGGATCAAGATGTGGAGTACTACCAAACACCTGATGAGAAGGTCTTGCAACCTAACTGGATCGTGTCCCAGTCTATGAATGGCAAGCTCTACCCACATGTCCTCTAACCTTGTGTAAAGGGATAGAAAGATCTGATTCAATAAAAGCATATGACTCCAATAGGTCCTCAGAAAGACAAACTCGCTGTAGTCTGAAGCATATGGTCTCTTGTAAGACCATCTATGTCTATGGGTGAAGGGACACCCACGATAGCATAAGGATCAGTAGCATGATCTGATGGTTTAGATCATCCAGGATGACTCATCAAATATCTTCCCACACGATCAGAACATATCCTAGATGTGGCAGCTGCAATATCACCAACACTATTGATTGCTTCCCTTTGGGAAGCAATGACAACCTGATCAACAACAGGGGCCAGGGCTGGGGAGATAATAGGCATCCTCTCCTAGACTAAGGCCCTCTAAACTGGAGCCTGTCGATCTGGTCGATGATAGGCATCTCTATCAGCAACCCTGCCCCTCCCCTAACCAAAATATGCCGGCAAATCCAAGTAGTTGACCTTGAGGCCCATATGAACCTATCCATATAACTCTTGTGCAAAATATAAAGGAATTTGGTCGTTATTGGGATAACAACCATGAGTAGCAAGAAAACGTGGATATATCAACGGGGTCATATGAGGGTCTACATATCTAGTCACTTGGTAGCCCCTCACATTAGGCCTACCAATGTAATATGGGAAACATTGGGATTTGATGGTCTCTTTCGAGACACTGAGCTGAACAAAAGCAAGAGAAACATCACCAGTCACCTCTTGCCACATCTAGGCAAGTATAATAGCAAGAGTATCACCTGAATAAGCATGGGTATCTCCTAGACTCTGCCTAATGCGCTGCAAGCTAGATAAAATTGATTGACAGGTGTCCCTATAAACCCCTGTTGTGTTGGGGTCAGAAAGAACACCTCTCAATCTCTGGATCTCAGTATCTATACGAGTAAATATAGAAGGTCCAGGAGGTGGTGGTGCATGTGCCATGATATATCTCAACTTGAATTGTGCACAAAAATAAATTACTTATTCCAATGTACATGTGTGAACATCTAGTACTATGTATCTAAATTAATTTTTAAATTTAACATCCAAGCTGAACATACATTCTAGTTCACTATCTAAGTGAAAAAAATTAAAATTTACATGTTTGAAATGTAAGTGATAACATGAAAAGCAAGTGCAATAACTTAAAGGACCACATGGTAAATAATTCGTATTAAATATCTAGATAGATACATCACAAAGTATGTAAGTTTGTTTGAATGGATGTGTTGTCTACCATCAAATTCTTTGCATGCCAAGATAAATTTAAAAACACATAATGTAAATTTAAATGATTAATCACATTTTGCACTCAAGTTTATGAACATTAGAATCACATTTTGTACTCAAGTTTATGAACAAGTAGTTTTGACCAACTAACAAGAGAAAACAACACTTCTACACTTCTAGCTTTGCTATGCCAAAGAGGGTATTCCCAGAGATATTTATAGGACAATCAAAGAGAAATATTTAAGAGAAAATGGTTAAATAGATTAGCTATGCCCTTTGCACTATGAGATACTCCAAATATTTTTCATTAAGCACCCCTTACATTGGCTTATTGGTCTTACAAATCAAAGATCTCTTATCACTAGATTAATCTATCAACATGACTAATTTACCATTTAGAGGACCAATGTTTTACTTCATTGGCAATTTAGAGTCAAGTCTTGAATAAATGAGTAAATACTTTTTTAAATATGAGCTTAAGAGAAAGATATGAATTGATAGAAATAGAGAACTAGTATTACATTCAAGATCCCATCTGTCTAGTTGCAATTTCATTTAAATGCAATTCAAAGAGTTGAGAAACTTCACATAACTATACATTATTTAATACTTCTCATTTTGGTGAACTCCTATGATCCTACAGATCTCAACCTTCTTGTTTAGTTCTTGAAATACACTAGGGTTTTTAGATCTACATTTTGAACTAAGATCTTGTTTTTAGATCTACCCTTCCTTTAACATGATTGGATTCATTGATATATATTTTTCTATTTGGGTTTGGCGCTTTACTGTGATATTATTTTTATTGGCCCTACCCACACTTGGCCACCACATTAGGGTTTCATTTTTAGATCTTATATACCATTCATATTTTTTATTTTTCAATAAAAAAATTGGCCATTTCAATTTTCTTTTCCTATATTTTCTTTATGCCACCTAGAAATATTGTGTGTCTAAATCATTGCATGACCCAAATGAGTGAAAATGAGGCCTATTAAAAATGATCATAACAATAACAATGAGTCTAGTATGGTTTTTTTGATCATGTCTATCTTGAAAATGAGTTGTCTAATTTGATTGATGAAGAGAATCTTACACAACTAGAAAATATGTTTCATGATATGTTTACTAGTAAACTATATAGACTTGAAGCTTTACAAATATTTTTTTGGCAAACTTACCTTTTTGTATTGACTAGTACATCTATTCCTATTCCCACCTCCACCATAGATCCCTCTTCCATGTTACTCCCTCCACTACCACTAATCATCATCATAGTAACATGGCCACTTGTGTCCCACCATTAGTACCTATCCCTTTCCTCTTGCCTACCACATTATGGATTAGCTCCCTAATATACCCCTCTTGACTACACAAAAGAAACATTAAATTGAAAATTTTCATGACTAATTGACCATGTTCATTCTCATTCATATCACAATTTATAGAGAAATTACAATGAGGAATCTTTAAGAAGGAAAGAAGAAGACATTTCAAAAAAATATGAATATAGCAAGAAACCTAGAAAATACTATTTCTAAATGAATATTATTATTTCTAATGCTACTACTAAACTAGAAATTACAATAAGGAAGCTTTGAGAAGAAAAGAACAAGATAGTACCAAAATACAAATAGCATGAAACCAATAAAATAAAATTGCTAAACTAATAAATTATCTCCAATACTAACTTACTAAACTAGAATGTAAGTCTTATCACCTCCTTAATAAAATATTCTCAATTTCTTCCCCTTGTCTACCAGTTTAGTGAAGCTAAACTTGTTTTTTCTTCTTCTTTAGCTTGAGCTTATGTGTCTTCATGAAAACTGTACAGAGATATACCACATTGACAATAGATGAGATATTTAGATTCCATAGAAACTCTATCTCATTGGCATAGTTGATATTTTCTTCAACGCTCTAAATGTATAAATTATTTTCCAATACCTTGTTCTACGTCTCTCTTGGAAACCTCTAATTCCTGAGATGTGCCAATACTAACCTCCCTTTGCAAATTCACTTTATCTTCTCTTTTGATTAGCATGCCACTTATATCTCAAACTATTTTTGGATAAAAATTCTCTAAGGACCTTTTGATTAAAATTTTGTATGTGTGCAACAATCTATACCACTTTAGCACTCTAATTGTGAGTTTTATTTGTACCCATCAACCCCACTACCCCTCTACGGATATTTCCATACACTAATTATAAATGTATCTCCCAATACTCTATTTAACTAAATTATTGTAGGTAAACTCTAGATGCACCAACATAAGATAGAACTATTTGGGATTATCTCTTATCAAATATCCCAAATTACGTTTCCCAAACTATGGTTTACTACCTAAATATTTTTTTTATTTGTTTTTGCATTCCATGATGAGCTAAAATCCAACTTGGTGTTCGTGTTTCTAAATAATTTCCTCCAAACATAAACTACGAAATTTGTGTCACTATCCAAACAATGCTTCTTGGTATACTAGGCAATACCTAACAATCTCGTTGAAAAATAAGATAGAAGTATGTGAAGCATCACTTGTCTATTCACATGGTATAAAATATGGCATCTTGGATATCATGTATACTACTATAAGCAATAAATATCTATAGTGTTGACTCCTCATGATTCCTAAAAAAATTGATGTTAATATCATTCCATGAATTATCTAGTATTTGTAAGAGATTATACAATCCATAATCTTGAATTCCCCTTTACCAAACCAACAAACTTGACATTTCTATACAGTCCTTTGTATTTTAACTCTCATTTATGACCAATAATTTCTTCCTCAAAAGTGTCAATGTCTTGTCCACTCTAATGTCTCTATCCATCCCTCCAATATGATTTTCTCTAATCAAACTCTCTTGCATTGACCCTTACGATATACATAAATATTATATCTTGAACAACAACCCATGTTGAATGAGGTAGTCCACTCACTACATCCTATCTTGAACAACTATATTTTAACATGCCTCCCCAAAATTGATATTATGTTAAATAAACTTTCATCTTTTTAAATCTTATAACTTTAACTCTCATCTATGTGATCAATGCACTTCTCTTTCTCTTGACATATCTACTATGTAGTTGTATTTACTACTCCTATGATTCAACACAAATTGGCAACTCTACAAAAATTTAAACCATTTTATGTGCTTCTAGACTTTCAAAATTTATATTGATTCTTGATAAATTACGGTGCCTAATGACCAATATACAAAAAAAGTTATTTGGCAACAATTAATACATCCACTTATTCAATGCATATATAATAGCATAAATTTATAATCATAAATTGAATATTTGTTCTTTATGTCAAATTTAGCTTTCCAATAAAGTGCATTACCACTAGTCTCCCCTATTGGCTTAACATTGCTCTAGTTATTTTATTGCTATATTAATCTAAATGAATTATTTGAGAATGAAAGTGTAATTTAGTGTGGTCACAAGCCTTTATTTAATTAAAGATTTATGAAGAGTTGCTTCTTAAATACTCATTGCAGGTGGTTGGGTTGTGATAAACCATTCCAAATTAATAGTTGTTTAGGTTAAAGCCCTCAAAGGTTGAGTTACATTTGTTATGAGCCTTGTTGAAGTCTTGGACTTGTCTTGCGTGGAACCCACATTGGCTCATGAGATAATTATTATATAAAATTAATTGAATTCACATTGGTCACCCTTAGTGCTATGAGGCAATTAGTATGATTGAGTTGAGGTTAACATTTCATTGCAATCATAATGATGTTGCACACTTAAAGCACCCTAATTTGGATGCGAATAGAAATTCATGTGGATGTTGTATATGGTCTTGAATCTATAGTTCTAATTCAAACCTTGTTGGTTTAAAAAGACTTGTTATTATTGAGAGTCATATTTGACTTGTTCATGTCTTTGCATTTATAGTTGAATTAGACATTAAAAACTAAAAATTCCCTAATTCACCTAGAAATACCATAGAAAGTAACCATGAAGATCAATGAAACCTATATATAGAAAAATTTGGATAAAATGAAAATGATAAAACAATACAATGCATTACCTAATCCAAATCTTCAATACCTTGAATAGATGCATAGAAGATAGATTGATCGATTGATTTGATATGTTGGTTGTTCAATTCCACAACATAACATTAAGATGAAGATGATATATGAAAAGATGGAAGATGATAGATGAATGATGCAAAGGCTCTAATGATATTTCGACAACATAAGGATAATCAAACTCAATGCATGCTAATGGCTTGTGAAGGGATTGATTTATAGGCAAGGATTGATTTGAATGGATGGTTGAGATTAAAAGGCTAAATGATTGATGTGGACGGCCAGGATTGATTAGTTATTCCCACTCCTTAAGGAAGTTGTAGTCATGTGACAAGTGTACAAAGGAGGATAAAGTTCATGTGTGATCGTGTACACAAAAACTCTTATTTATTAAGTTCATGTGTGATGGTGTACACAAAAAAAGATATTAAATTAAAAATGTACTACCACACATGATTCAATTGAGAGGTGGCCAAGTGTTGGAATTTGGTGAGAGGCGAGGACCTAATTCAAATATTTTATTTGAATTAGTTGGATTATGTGAGGGAAATTAATTAAATTAATGGGATTTATTTAATTAATTGGATTAGGTGATTAGGATGGGATGGGATTATGATGGGAAATTAATTAAATAAATAAATTTATTTAATTAATTGGCTAATGGGATAAATGGGATTAGGAGTGGGATTAAGATAAAATGCTACATGATGTCTTTAATAATGTATTTGACTAGGTGTTGCAAGACATGGACAAATTTGGGTGTCTATATTTTGCCCCTCTTTGAGATGATGTTCGAGATGATAAGATTTGTGTCGAGTAACATCATTTCAAAGAAGCTAAGGTATGGGTAGAGGAAAATGATAGGGATGAAATGGGATGGGATGATGATGGAAAGATCGGATGAGGATGCCCTCTCGTGAGGATAGGCGGGTTGGACAAACATGGGTAGGCTCTCAAAATGAAATGGATTGGTAAAGGAAGATAGATGAAGGAATGGATAGAAGAACTGAAGGATGCATTATGCTGTAATAAAAGTGAGCAACCATGATGTTTGATATAGCAGTAGATGTTATGCACCAAGGTATAAGGACCAAGGTGACGATGTGTCTTGTGCCCCAACATAATACAACCTTGTCTAGACGTATGAGGAAGTAAACTTAGAGCATTGAAGTCCTAATGCACAAAAGGTATGATATGACCTTAGATACAAAGGCTAATGCAAAAAGCTATTCCAACATACACAAGATATGAATATTAGCTAGAAAGATAAGGATATGATACAAATGCAAGATAAAAAGATAACACACACAAGCAAGCAAGCATGCACAAATAATTCAAAAACAAACAAGGTATTGCCCCTGTCAAGCTGTAAACCAAGGATTGATTGATTGATTGATGATGATGGTAGTGATGATGATAGATTGATTTGGTTTACGACAAGATTAGGATCAAGACCAAGGATGGGATCGAATAATTTGACAACATTGATTAACTTGATTGGTATGGATCAAGGATGACTTGCATTTGGATCATTGTTTGGATTGATTGATTTGATTTTGAATGATTGGATGATTTGATTTGGTGAATTGATTGATTGGAAGAAGTGAGTTGGATTGATATCATGAATTTGATGGATTAGAAGAATTGATTAGATTGATGAATTTGAATTTGATGGATTTTAGATGTTTATTGATGATGTGGGAGATAGATGATAGAAGAAATGAGAGATGAATGAAGATGATTATGAGTGAAGATTAGAAGAAGGATGGAAGATGGAAATGGTCTATCGCCCATGCCTGAATTTGGGTACTTCCTTCGTATCCCAGATTGCCTACATACCCTGTATCCACGGGATCAAGGCACTAACGATAGAGATGAGATGTAGTTCTGATTATGTTTTATTGATGGTGATGATGAAGATAAATGGATTGATAGGGTTATGGATTCGTTGGGATTGATTGGATGTTGGATTAGATGTTTGATGTGATTTTGATTGATTGATAGATTGGCTTGATTTGATTGGATTTGTCTTGATGGATTGATTTTGATTGTGATGATTAGATTGATTTGAAGAATTGATTCAAAATGGATTGATTGAATTGATTGAGCGGTTGAAGTGATTTGATTTGATTTGATGGAATTGATTTGATTTTGATGATTGGATTTTGATTTGGATTGATAAATGGTTTTAATGATTGATTGATCTTATTGCTTGGATTTTTTTGTTGGATATTTGATTTTTTTTGTGTTTTTGGGGAATATTTGATTTTTTTGTGTTTTTGGGGAATATTTTGATTTTTTTTTGTATTTTTGGGGAATATTTGATTGTCAATGGACTTACAATTTGGATAACCTTTATGCTAAATACCAATGACAAGGGAAAAAACCAAGTCTAGGTGCCAAAAGGTAGGTAGGTTAGATGGATAAAAGGATGTCCAATTAGTAAATGTGATGGAAGCCTCATGATATATGGATAGGTGAGAGGATAGGCCATAGTGGAATGGATGTATGCCTCATAATGGAGCTAGGATGTGATCTCTAAAGACTATGTCGCATAGGAATAACATGCCCCATTCTTGGTATTAGACTTAGGATTTTACATGACAAAACTTATGATGAAAGGATGACATGATAGATTTTACATGACAAGGCTTATTATAGGTGGATAATGATAGGATTGTTTGGAAAGGGTGAGGTATATCAAGAGATATCCAAAGCATATTTCAACATTTTGCCCCCAATCTTCATCAAGATCAAAAGGAGGAAGGGAGGATGAATAGACTCAATAGGATACATATGTGGGTATAATGGCTAAGGATGGTAGGATAGTATGGACATGGTATGATGGGGTAGATAGTTTGGATGATATAAGGTGCCCCCAAGTGTAAGTGACATAGATGATCAACCTACACATGATGCATGTTTGCCAAGTTTTCATCATGGTACTTATCTAGGGTGCCTGTTTACCAAGTTTTCACCATTAGACGAAGGGATTTCTCTTTACTATTTTACTTTTTTTTTTTAATATATATTGGATAGCATGATAATTACACATGACACCTGCGAGCAGGTTTTCACCATGGTAATGGATAGGAGGGACTCAAGTGTCTAGTTCCATGAAGGTTGATAGTCCCATTAGACGAATGTCATCACATGGACCATGTCAAATGTCATTATGCTCATAGATGTTGGTAAAGGGGATTGCATGAGAAGGAGATGGATTAGGTGGATAGTGGATAGTGGATTATGAAATGGATTGTGAAAGGATGGATGGATGGATGGATGGATAGGGGATAGTGGATAAAAAATTAGTGGATTATGGAGGGAAGAGTGGATTATGTAGGGCTTATGGAAAAGGATGGATGAAAGACTTATGCAAAAGCATGGACCATAGGAAGGTGATTGGGGGGTATGTAGGATAATGGATGAAGGATGGAGAGATGGATGTATGTGGAAATGTTGCGAAATGGAATGGAACCATGACCAACGGTTGCACACACCGTGTTAAACATTGAAGCTTTTGATGGGAAGGTAGTGTAGGAAGCAATGACAATGTTTGCTTAGCATATGGGTGATGTAGTGATTTAGGGACCCACATAGACTTAGTATTTTCATGATTTTTTCTTTACTTGTGGGATTTTTGGAAATTGTCAATGGAATGGGAATTTTGGATGGAAGGGGATGGTTGGGATTTTTGAGAGGAGGATGCCTCATTTGACTTGATTGCTTTTTGCTTAGGGATCCAAACCATTTTGGTTTTGGAATTTTCTTGTGGAGGTATGGGCTTATGTAGCTTCTTGGATATACTTTGCTTTGGTTCTTTGTATTGATGCCCTAAGGCATGAGGATCTTTAAGATTTTTGGTAGGACTTTTGGCTTTATAGGTAGAGGCATCCAAATTTTTACTTTTGAATCCCATGGACATGATGGAAGTGGGGTTGGTGGAATGAGTGGTAGCTTTATGTTTAGATAATATGTGCATTTGTTGGTCATGATTATGATTTTTAGAGGACTTGTGGATAAGTGGATAATTAGGCATTGGTAGAAGTGGAGGCAAAGTGGATGGAGGGATATTAGGAGTTGGAAGTAATGGAGGTAAAGTTGATGGTGGAAGGTGTATGGTCACATGCTTTTGGCATTTGTAGGATGGTGGAGGTGGAATGGCAACATATGTTTTGGGTGTATGATGTGGTTTGTGATGGAAAGTGGTGGACTTAGGATGCATGGAGGAATTACCAACATCTTTAGATTGTTTACCTTGGGGTGTCTATCCAAGGCCATATGAGCATGGGGGAACATTGACATGGATAGGCTTCAAAATACCTTGTTCATGAAGGCCTAAGCCTTTGCCTTAGTAGTTCATGTTTTGGAGTATGTGATGGACTATGGGACTAGGTGCAGTTCGAACACTAGACTTGAGCTTATTATGAGATGGAGAAGGTGAGGTGGTGGACAAAGGTTGTTGCTGTCCTAAAGAAGAACATTCATGGATGAAGGTGGATAGACCAATAGGATATGATAATGGACTTGAAATGGGATCGATGGTGGATGAAGATGAAGGATCATTAGAGTCTTTATTATGTTTATTTAGATCCAATCTATTTGTTTGATCTTCTATGTTGGCTTGGGGGACAAGTGTCTCATCATGACAAGTGGATGCTTGCTCATTGTGTATAGGACTAGATGGAGGATGGATAGGAGCAATTTGGACATCTTGCTCATGGATAGTTAGGGGATTATTGATAGGATCAAGGTACTCATGGATATGTTCTTCATCATAGATATCATCTTGATCATGGATTGCATAAAGTTTGGCCAAGAGGATCATCATGTTTTTCATGATCATAAATAGAAACTTGATCATAAATATAAGCATAGATAGGATTAAGTGGGCTATGAATGGGATGAATTTGCTCATGGATAGGGTCATGATCATAGATAATATCTTGATCATGGAAAATAAATAGGTCATGGATAATTTGAAATTGGAGATGCTTTGATCTTGATTAGGACTAGGACTTGATGTTTCCACATGCTTTGGATTATGTTCTTGACATAACTCTTGATTTTGGATGGAGGTGGAGGTGGAAGACTCTTGGGGGTTATTGACATGAAGGCATGACGGGTCTTGACTTGGACTCATGATAGGAGACTCTTGAATAGGCTTGATGGGTTGTGGACCACATGATGGGGTGGTAGAATTGAGCATGATATTTGGAAGTTCTTTGATAGGCTCATGAATGGGGGTGTTCTATTCCATGCTAGTAGCCATTGGATCACATCCTTTGCAAGTGTATGGGTGAATGGACAATATAGGGGATGGACAATAAGGGTGGATGGTGTTGTAGGCTCATGATCATGATTAGGTTGAGGGCTAATGGATTGGATGGATTAGGATTAGGATTGGATGAAGGGATTATGAGATTGGATATATTAGTATTTGGATTAGATGGGGGTGACACATGGGATTGGGATGATTTGGCATACTTTCCCATTTTATATTGGTACCACTTGTAAACAATTGGGAAAAATATGGGGCATTCATCTGTATTATGGCCTTTGGTCCTATGGTATGCACAATAATCATGTTCATCATATGGACTTTCTTCACACAGGTTGATGGTGGGAAGTTTAATGAGTTTACTTTTGAGCATTTCTTGTAAAACTATATCAACTGCATGTTTTGGTTAAGGATTAGAATGAGATGGTGATGAAGATAATGGAGGGCTCAATGGTTTAGAAGGTGGAGGGATTAATGGATCAGGATTGGGATCACATGGTGGTGTTAGGATAGGACTAGTAGGTTCATGTGTTGGCATTTGAGTGGATGGTGAAGGTGACTCATAGGATGCACTGGCTAGATTGGTATCTCCCTCATCGAAGGTAATTAAGTATTGCTCCAAATATGGACTTAAGGACACTTGATTTATGTACAAGGGGCTACTTGGACTTGGATGTGCTTCTTGTTGCAAAGGTGGACTTAGGTCTATCAACGATGCTTCTTGTGAGGACACTTGGTTTCCTTGTAGATGGGTTTGGTGATGTGTTGGAATGTTGGAATGAGAAGTTAGATAATCTTGGGGTGGATGTTGATAGGTTGATATGGTATTGACATGATGTGTGAATATATTAGGTTGGTGTGATGGTGAAGGTGACACATATGATTGATGTGGAATTTGTTCGGGTTGGGGTAGTGTTTGGACATGTTGTTGGTGGTGAATGTGTTGATGTTGTAGTTGGAATTGTTGAATTGGTTGATGTTGTGGCAGTTGAATGTGTTGATATGATGATGATGGAGGGGTTGCATAGGATAATGGTTGTTGAGATATGGATTGATATGGATATGGGTTGAAATTAGAAGAGATGTGATAGGTTGATGAAGGATTGGTGTGGCATGTGGATAGATGAGGTTGATATGATGATGTAGGCAACACATGGGATTGAGATGGAGGTTGTTGATGTGGTAATTGGATTTGATGTTGTGCTTGTTGGATTTGACAAGTGGCCATGAGGTGTTGTGCTTGTGCTATGAGTTGTCACATGTGAGGTGATTGGCTTGTTTAAAGTTGAAGTTGTTGAATAATGACTTGGACCCTTTGAATGGTTCATTGGTCTAGAGGTTTTGGGGTTTGGTGAAGTATGTGAACGAGTTCTTGTGCTAAGTCTTCAAATGTTGTCATATTTTCACAAATGTGTTTAGGATTAAGACCCTTTTGGAAAGTGCTTGATTAAGATTATGATGATGATGTGGATTGACTTGGATGATGATAGGATGTTGATTGATTGGATGATTAGGATGAAGGTGATGACTGGATGATTTGGCTTGGAATGATTGGATGATGTGTAATGATTAGGAATGTGTATGAATGTGACTAGGATATGTTAGGATGAAAATGATTTGGGTATGATTAGGATATGATGTGGAATGACAAGATTGGATGATGTGGAAGAAATTGAGTTGGATATGATGTGTAAGATGACTTGTTTATGTGTTTGGTGTTTATAGCTTGATTTCGCAATGTTCAAACAAATGATTATGCATATACACACATGAATCACTCACACAAGACACATAAGCAAGTTTAAATTTGAAATATGAAGAATGTGATGATTAAGCTAGCACACATGGAAAACACATCAACAAGTCTTAAGACTAGTCAAAGTGGGGTATGGCGAATGAGGTCTTAAGCTAGGTTGCACAAGGTTGACTAGGGATGCAATGAAAGTAAAATCCTTCCACAGAGCTAGGAGAAAGGGGTAACCCACCCTTCACCTTCACTTCCCAAAGGTATAAAGTTCTTTGGGGCTTAGCCAAGAGTGATAAGATTTCAACTCCCAAAGGAGGGTGTCTTTCGATTCACACCTCAGTTGAGGTCGTCCCTTGGAGTGGTGTGTCTCCAAGTAGGCCTCCTAAGAAGGGTATGACAAAAGCAAACCAAGTGCGGTGCTAACACACACTTGATTCACACTTGTAGTTGTTAATTGACCCTTTAGAAAATGAAATGTGTGATCAAATAGTTCAAGCACTTGTTCTTTTTAGATCCAAAGCTAAATGTGATGGAAGACACTTATTCGTTTTAACCCAATTTCAATTATGTGATAGCAAACAATGTTTATTTTAAGCCTAGATTAAAGTGTGATATTGCAAACAATTTTTTTGTTCAATTGAAAGTGAGAAAGTTGGATTGAGTGCACCTTGAAATATAAGGAACCTACTTGATATTAGTTTCGTATAATGATCTCTGATAAGCATAAACAAGTTGCACCACACTTGTTAGTAGTTTGATAGATTTTGGCCTTTGACAAGCGAACCTACAAACAAGTATTAGCTCAAAAAATGATAAATCTGCAAAAATCAGAAATAATAGTCAAGTTATAGCAGATTAGATATCACCAATAGATTCCTTATGACTTTCTATGCAATTTCAAATAAAGAATCATTGGATTTTGATTTAATATGCAAAAGTTATGCCCAAATGAAGTTTTCAATGAAAGAGTGTTAAGATTGAAAAATAAACCTTGCAAAAAATAGCAAACAATGTCATCCTACAGTAAAATAAATATGGCCATGAGATCCCTTATGATTTTTTAATCAATATCAAAAAAAAATTTGCTCAAATTGTACTCCATATGCAAAAGTTATGTCATAAACTAGGGTTTGAAAAAAAAAAATTGACAAAAAATCTATTTGTACCATAGATTTGAAAAATAATGATATAGAAAAATAGATTTAAATATTTCTAACCACCTGCAAAAAATAGAATGTGATTTGGTTAGCTAGATTGGAAGATATAATTTTTTTAAAAAGTCGCGCGTAAAAAATTTCTAAAAAATCAGAATCGCAAGGTCAACTTGAAATCATCATAACTCCTTCAATACTAAGCCAAATATTTAATGTAACCACTTTTCGGAAAGGTCTCGAAGTCCTCTTTCCAACGAATCCAAGATCCCATTTTTCTAGAACCTGTGTGAAACATAAAACCCTCTACAATAGATCTGGTCCTAAACAAAGAAAATCAACAATATAAAATATCTTCAACCTACAAATCAAAGTGCATGAACCTGCAAAAACTAATTATTAGATCCAATTGGGCATGTTCACATTGGGTTCACCAAAATGTATATAGAAAAAATTGGATAAAATAAAAATGATAAAACAATACAATGCATTACCTAATCCAAATCTTCGATACCTCGAATAGATGCATAGAAGATAGATTGATCGATTGATTTGATATGTTGGTTACTTAATTCCGCAGCATAACATTAAGATGAAGATGATAGATGAAAATATGGAAGATGATGGATGAATGATGCAAAGGGTCTAATGATATTTCGATAGCATAAGGATACTCAAACTCAATGCATGCTAGTGGCTTGTGAAGGAATTGATTTATAGGCAATGATTGATTTGAATAGATGGTTGAGATTAAAAGGCTAAATGATTGATGTAGACGACTAGGATTGATTAGTTATTCCCACTCCTTAAGGAAGTTGTAGTCATGTAACAAGTGTACAAAGGATGATAAAGTTCATGCGTGATCGTGTACACAAAATCTCTTATTTAATAAGTTCATGTGTGATGTTGTACACAAAAAAAATATTAAATTAAAAATGTACTACCACACATGATTCAATTGAGAGGTGGACAAGTATTGGAATGTGGTGAGAGGTGAGGACCTAATTCAAATATTTTATTTGAATTAGTTGGGATATGTGAGGGAAATTAATTAAATAAATGAGATTTATTTAATTAATTGGATTAGGTGATTAGGACGGGATGGAATTATGATGGGAAATTAATTAATTAAATAAATTTATTTAATTAATTGGCTAATGGGATAAATGGGATTAGGAGTGGGATTAAGACAAAATGCCACATGATGTCTTTAATAATGTATTTGACTAGGTGTTGCAAGACATAGACAAATTTGGGGACAATTTTGGGTGTCTACAAAACCAAACATGCTCCTAAAGTGAGGGGAAAAGAGAATATGAAATAGCATTAAGTACCAATGAAGCTAAACATTCTACCCAAGTTTAAGGGAAGAGTAAGCAAAAGAATACAAACCCTAGTTTTCCAAATTAGGGTGACAAACTTTGACAAACCCTAGTTTGCCAAATTAGGGTGACAAACAAAATTCATCTTTTCAAACTTTGATATTCTTTTGAAACTAGGGTTTGGAAAACTAGGATTTGTCAAACCCTAGTTTGCCAAACTAGGGTTTGTCAAATTAGGGTGACAAACTAAATTCATCTTTTCAAACTTTGTATTCTTTTGAAACTAGGGTTTGATAGTTCTTTAACTATCTCAAGCAAATTTTCTATATTTTATTGACTGTAATGGAACGACATTTTTTTCTAATGGAAGCCCCTGTCGGCAAGCATATGGGGCCTTAAAACATTGGCAAGCATATACATGAGTTCACGACAAGCATCCATGGCTTTCAAACGACACTTGCATATACATAGAAACGGTGGGAATTTTATGCACCTATGGGCTCGACATGTATGCTGATGTGGGGTCTTCGCCTGTCGCAAAGCTTCCACCTGTCCCCTTCAAACTTGTCACCTTTGTCCAGGTTCCCTGTCGCCTTCGTCTGCGGGTTCCTCTCACAGCTGTGCTCTCAAATGACAAAAAAATGTCATTTGAGAGTTTTAACCTTTTTTTTTTAAATAATAAAATAATGCCTTCGATTGAAGACCCTATGTGATTGAAGGCATTATTTTATTATTTTAATTTGGCGCTCAATTACCTTCATTTGAAGACCGCCTTCGAACGAAGGTTCTATTATTTTAAGTTTTATAAGGCCAACAGGGCCTTTCGTTGAAGGTAGGACCTTCATTTGAAGGTGTTTGCTAGAGTTTTTTTGGCACCTTCAATTTTTCTTCGTCCACAAAAGTGTAACACACTATTGTGGGTTGACCCCCAATCAAATCCATAATCATAATCACCCTTCAAATCCTCTACAATCACAATCGTCTCATTCAAAATCCATAATCACATCATCATTTCATGCCCCAATAACTAGATCTCAAGCTTAAAAGAACATGGATCTCTGCAACTAAACCCCTTTGGCTCTAGCTTTAACCACAACTCGCAAGTGTGTCCCTCTTCACCTCATGACTATCCCAACAACACAAGTGACCTCAAAAGTCTCATAAGATAACTTGAATATGGTGAGCCCAAAAACCCCATTAATCAACAACAATACTCACCTCACTTTGCAGACTTCCTTGATGACAAAAGGCTTCACACCAAATTCAATACTTCAATGGACAACCACAAGGATGATTTTCTTAAGCACCTAATTGATGTGTGGGCCAAACTTCCTCACCATTTGGACATGGATAAGCTCAAGAATCTCATTCACCATGACTCCCCACAATCCCCTTGTTGGTTCTCCAACTTGTAACACATTAATCTCCAAAGAATTAGTAGATCTAACAGGTGATGTTAATGAAAGACTGGCCAATGAATAGGAGACTGGTTAAACAATGATCTCCTCTGCACTTTAGGCTCTACAAAGCCTGGGTGGGTTTCCCCTTTAAGACACTATCTGAAAATGATACATCATATTATGCTATAGTGTTAAGCAAACAATAATTCTCACACTAAATGACAGGGATGCTTAAGGATCAAAACACATATAACTAATTCCCTGCAATCTTTTGAAACTTTGTGTGAAAATTGTAAATAATTACAAATAACTTACTATTGAACTGAGATTTGGCATTTAAAAAGTTTTTTTGGTTGGTGGATGCTTGGTTTAAGACCAGTGCCTATTCAAGGAAAGCAGAGTCAATATTTGTGCAATATTTCATCACAAGAATTACATACATCTGATAGTCAATTCAGAATTTACTAGTTATTATCACCTTGATAATAATACTAACTTACTTAAGGTTAGTATTGATTCATTCATACTTAATAATCCACTCACACTCTAAATGACATCATTATTCTCTGTGAAAGATTTACTCCATTGTTTAAACGAAAACTAACACAAAAAAATTCACAACAACAAATGTGTGTGAAGAAATTAACAGTCCTTGATCATTAATTTCAAATGAATTTTTACAATAGACAATGGAGACATATAGCATAATATTGCATGATTCTCATATATGTTCATTCAGAGAATGCATGTTGTGAAGAAATTACACACATAAGACTAGCTATTCTTATTACAGACTACAAGTTCTCATCCCTCGTAAAATTTTCAACCCTTGTACAATTGAAGCTCATTCCTTTTATAGAAGAAGGGGGCAAATACAAATGAGTTGATGATTGACACATGCCATTTCCACGTTTGTCCCAAATGGTATCGTCCAAAAAAAATGGTTGTAATAGCTGGGCATTGCTCAAGGGCAATTTTCCATGTCTCGCAACCAAGATGACACAATAGAAGAGCCTGATTTGGTCTTGATCCGCAAAGTTGAGATATTGGCTCTTGTTGGCAATGAAGGTGATAATGGGTCATTAGAAAAGTTCTCCTCTCTTAAATCCCTAAGAATTTCAAACAATAGTCAGAGACTAGGATTCAATGGATGTAACCGTCTTGTTCTCTCCTGATGTTGAAGGTGGAATGAAAGAAGTCATTCACTTTAGGTTGAATCAGGAGAAGAAAAGACTCCATCCTAATGCGACACTGTTGGATCTAGGGCATACAACTGAGAGGGGGGGGGGTGAATCAGTTGTGTAAAACTTCTTGTTATTTCAAACACTTGATTCTTGTTGTTAGTTAGCAGCATATCAAATAATCATCCATGAAAGCATAATACATAAACACAAGAGCAGATAAGTATCAACACATTGAACACCAAGATTTTGACGTGGAAAACCCGGTTAAGGGAAAAACCACGGGGTGATTAACCCAAGAATTATTCTCTGTTAGAAGAATAAAGAAAAATGAATGGCACATGCCAATAAGGGCTCACTGCCCGAGCACACTGCTCACAAAGAGGCCCACTGCCTACAAGGAGACACACTGTCTACAAAGTGATAAAAATCACAGTCTTGAACTGGAGAATGACATCTCTACCATGTCCGGATCAGTTCCAATTAAGCCCAAAAACCTTTGCTCTGTCTTTCGCACTTCTCTTCGCTATGCCACACTTATCCACACATCACACACACTGAAATAAACTCACAAACCGTTATTTATACAAGACATCAACTTAGGAACAAACGTCTAAGTCGGCAAACAACCATAAGAACATCCGCAAGATGAATAACACATCCGGTCGGCCACCACAAGAGCATTCGTATGATGAACAACTCATCCGGTCGGCTAAACAGAGCAAGAACTTCATCCGGAAGAATATCTTCAATTCCGGGTTCTACTATCAGTGCGGACCGACAGCATAACCTCAACATGATCCAAGAACCTTCACAGGCCTGTCTGAAAGACCGGATACATCCGCACTTCCTTTACCTACTGGAATCTCTTGTCTTCCTCATCCGGAACTTCAAGAACACAGTCTGTCACCATTGTCATAATGCAAGAGATACTTCCGGACCTCCAAATCATACACAAATCAATGCGGACCAACAACACAACCTGAACATGATCTAAGAACCTTCACAAGCTTGCCTGAATGACCAGGTACGTCCGCATTTCATTTTCTTACTGAAATCTCTTATCCTCCTTATCCGGAACTCCAAGAACACTGTCTGTTGCTACTGTTATAATGCAAGAGGTATTTCCGGACCTCCAAATCATACACAACTCGAGATGGCACATCACAAGGACATCTCAAACACTCTTGCCAATCCGCAGATTAGGATTGTACAATTCCGGACCTCACCGGACCTTTCTGTGATCCTTTGTCACCTCTGAACACTTGCCTGAACCGGTTCCATACAGACAGCCATAACTTCTTCAGATCTTCATGCGGACCTCTGAAATCTTGGCTGAAGCATATCAAGACTCATATCTGTAAACCCTTTAATCCGCATCCTCCGGTTCTCAACCTATACAATACATTTGCCTTCTTCTCTTCACTGTTTATCACTGTTCCTGACTGAGGCTAATTTTCTCAATATCCTCAGCATACAGCTCATCAAATCCTTCTTGCCAATGCAATATGAGTATGTTGACATCAATGACAACACTGGATCACCTCATACTTGCAACAATCTCCCCCTTTGTCATTGATGGCAACATATGATGTGAAAAACCATCAAGACAAGAACTTCTCCTTTCTGTCACAGTTCCCCCTATCAACAACAACTTTTCACATGTCTTCTCTTCCTTTACTGCTCCCCCTTTGATCATCAACCACTTGTTTTTCACATGTCTTCTCTCCCCCTTTGACATCAATGGCAAAGGGCTCATACTTGCAATTCTAATACACCAGAATCATACCAGCTGCTCCCCCTTAGTAGCAGCTCCCCATCATCAATCCGGATCACAAGATATGACTGTGATATCCACCGGACTGATGCACATTAGTGCATCTTAGTTCATCACCGGAGGGGCCATGACCCCTAACTTCTCCCGGAGATATTCAAAAGAGTCCTTGGGAAGAGGTTTTGTAAAGATATCTGCAATCTGATCCTTGGAAGGAACATACTCCAATCTGACTTCTTCCTTGTTTACTTGTTCTCTCAAGAAGTGAAATTTGATAGATATGTGCTTAGTCTTAGAATGCAATACCGGATTCTTGGAGATATTAATTGCACTTGAATTATCACAGAAAATTGTGATAGGCTCCTCATATTTAACTTTGATGTCTCTTAGCATCTGCTTCATCCATAAGATTTGAGTGCAACTACCTACTGCTGCAATGTATTCTGCTTCAGTTGTAGACAGAGATATTGCATCTTGTTTCTTGCTTAGCCAAGAAACCAATCTCTTCCCCAAAAAGAATGCTCCACCACTAGTGCTCTTCCTGTCATCCACATCTCCTGCCCAATCTGCATCTGTGTAAGCATGAAGAGAGAAGTCCGGATCTCTAGGGTACCATAGACCATACTCCATTGTTCCTTTCAAGTACCTAAAAATTCTTTTGATTGCCATAACATGAGATTCTCTAGGATCAGCCTGGAATCTTGCCACAAGACCAACAGCCTGCATTATATCTGGTCTAGTTTGAGTGAGGTACAACAATCCACCAATCATTGATCTATACTTTGTCTGATCTGCCTTTGGAGAGTCATCATCTTTGCTTAACTTACATCCGGTTGCCATAGGAGTGTTCATAGATTTTGAGTCTTCCATACCAAATTTTTTTAACAATTCTTTCACATATTTGGTCTGAGAAATGAAGATCCCTTCTTTTGTTTGAGTAATTTGCAGACCCAAGAAGAAATTCATTTCACCAAGCATAGACATTTCAAACTCACTTTTCATCTGATTTGCAAAAGTTTTGCACATACTATCTCTTCCTCCAAAAATGATATCATCCACAAATACTTCAACAATTAAAATATTTTCATGATCAATTTTGAAATATAAGTTACTGTCAGCAGTACCTTTGTTGAATCCAATCTGCACAAGATGCTTATCCAACCTTTCATACCATGCTCTTGGGGCTTGCTTCAATCCATACAAAGCTTTCTTCAATTTGCAGACCATATCATCATTGTCAGACAATTGAAAACCATCCGGTTGTTCAATGTAGACTTCTTCTTCCAGATCACCATTTAGGAAGGCAGACTTGACATCCATCTGATATACCTTGAAGTCTTTGAAGGCAGCAAATGCAAGAAGTAATCTGACTGCTTCAATTCTTGCCACCGGAGCAAAAGTCTCTTCAAAGTCAATTCCTTCTATTTGAGAGTAGCCTTTGCAGACCAATCTAGCTTTGTTTCTGATTACTTCACCAGCTTCATTTAGTTTGTTCCGGAAGACCCACTTGGTTCCAATTACATTCCTGTCTCTAGGTCTGGGAACAAGATCCCAAGTATGATTTTTCTCAATTTGCATCAATTCATCTTCCATTGCTTTGGTCCAGTTTTCATCATTGCAGGCTTCATTTATTGTTTTAGGTTCAATCTTTGAAATCAGACAACATTCATTCTGATTTTGAGCAACATTCCTTCTAGTTTGTACACCTTTGCTTCTGTCACCTATGATTTGATCTTCAGAGTGGTTCAGTTGTACATACCTTGGAATTTTGGGAGTATCCTGCACTGCTGCTTCTTGATCAGGCTCATTCAGACCTATCTCTTCTTCCTGATTTACCGGATCAGGCTGACTCTGTCTCTCCGGAGAGGATTGAGGTCCTTGAACATTCTCTTGGTCATCTTCATCAATCTCATAAAATCTTGAAGGTTTCTCAATTCCTTCATCAACTTTCACATTGGTGCTTTCTATCATCTTCCTCAATCTCTTATTGTAACACCGATATGCTTTGCTTTGAGTGGAGTAACCCAAGAAAATTCCTTCATCACTTCTAGCATCAAACTTTCCTAGATCTTCATCTCTTTTAATATAACACTTGCTACCAAATACTCTGAAATATTTCACAGTAGGAGTGATGCCAAACCAGAGTTCATAGGGGGTCTTACCGGTGTTGTTTCTGATTTGAACTCGATTGAGAGTGTAGATTGCAGTGCTGATAGCTTCCTTCCAAAACATTTGAGGAACATTTGCTTCCAACATCATTGTCCTGGCAGCTTCCTGGATGGTCCGGTTCTTTCTCTCAACTACTCCATTCTGCTGTGGAGTCTTAGGAGCAGACAACTGTCTCCTTATACCCTGTTTCTCACAAAAGTCAATGAATTCACCAGATGTAAATTCACCACCTCTATCAGACCTTAGACACTTTAGTCTCAATCCGGTTTGATTCTCCACCATAGCTTTGAAGGTTTTGAACTTCTCAAAAGCTTCTGACTTTTCTTTTAGAAAGGTAACCCACATCATCCGGGAATGATCATCAATCAACAACATGAAATATCTATCACCCTGCAGACTCTTGATTCTTGTTGGACCACATAGATCAGTATGTACTAATTCCAGCAATCCGGTAGAAGACTGATCTTTGCTTTTGAAAGAGACTCTGCTTTGTTTACCTAGCTGGCATTCTTTGCACAAGCTATTTGTAGGTTTCATCAATTTTGGAAGATCTCTTACAGCCTGAGTATTGCTTATCTTGATGATGTTATCAAAATTTACATGACACATCCAACTCTGATCAATTTGAGCAAACAAACAACTTTTGTTTGAACCAACTAGATGAAAGATATTACCTTTTGTCTGAGTACCGGATGCAATTTCAGTTCCGGAGCTTGTAAAGATTCTGCATTTACCATTCTTGAACCTGAGATCATAGCCTTTGTCCACTAACTGACCAACACTGAGAAGATTATGCTTCAATCCTTCAACATACAGTACATTTCCTGTTTTGCTTTTACCATCAAAGGAAATAGTTCCCCTACCTCTGATTCTGCCAGCAGAATTGTCACCAAACTTTACCATTCCTCCTTCATATCTTTCCAAATCCAAGAACTTATTTTTGTCACCAGTCATATGGTGAGAACATCCACTGTCAATAACCCAATCATCCTTTTCTTCCACTTGAGCAGCCAAGGCTTTTTCAACAACTTTGTGATTGACAGATTCAGAGAGTATTGAATCTTCTTCCTTGATGGCTATAAACACCCACTCATTTCCGGATTTGCTTCCTAGTTCTGATTCATCATCTGTTACTCCTTCATTGTCATCTTCTTCATGAACATAATAGCAATTCTTTTGAAACCTTTGTCTGTGAGTATTGGATCTTGCAGATCTCTCCGGACATCTTGAGGCAAAATGACCAATCTTATTGCAGTTGAAACACTTAAAGGGTAGTTTTCCTTCATACTTACCGGATCCTCTTGGCAGTCTCTTTGCAATGAGGGCTTCAAGTTGAGCTGTTTCTGCTTCTTCTTCTTCCATGTCTCTTCTTGCTTGATCATACCATGACATTTTCCTTGATGAGTTTTCACCCGGATCAAATCTCTGTTTGCCTTTCACATAGGCACTAGCTTTGAAAGCAGATTCAGTCTTGGGAGGATCATCTCCAAACTCGGTCATTTCAAATGCAGCTAGTTTGCCGGCCAGTTGTTCTCTTGTGACAGTTGTGTGGGCTCTGAATTCATCAATGGCAGCAACTTTGATTTTGTAGGCAGCAGGAAGGGATCTTAGGATTTTGCAGACAATCTCATTTTCATCTAAAGTTCCACCAGCATTTCTGATTCCACATACCAGCTCATTTACTCTTGGCATGAAGGTAGTGATGTTTTTATCATCTCTCATTTTCAATCTTTCAAATTTCCCTTTCAGGCTTTGTAACCTTGCACTTTTGACAAACTCATCTCCTTCATACAGAAGTTCCAGCTTAGTCAGGATCTCATATGCAGTTGGTAGATCAATAACATTCGAGAGATCTGAGTCATTCAATGCGCTTAGAAGAGCTTCCTTGGTCCGCAGATTGTTTTCAGCTTCTGTGATTTCATTCAGAGTTGTCGGACCACCTTGTGGAGGTACATATGGTTTTGAAACCATATCCAAGTATGCTTTTCCCATACATTCCAAGTGACACTTCATGCGACCCTTCCAGAGAGTGAAGTTGGTTCCATCGAACTTCGGACTATCCTTCTTGTATGACGACATCCTGGATCTCCTCAAGCGGTTAAGCTCCTGTCAGAGGAACTTGGCTCTGATACCAATTGTTGGATCTAGGGCATACAACTGAGAGGGGGGGGGTGAATCAGTTGTGTAAAACTTCTTGTTATTTCAAACACTTGATTCTTGTTGTTAGTTAGCAGCGTATCAAATAATCATCCATGAAAGCATAATACATAAACACAAGAGCAGATAAGTATCAACACATTGAACACCAAGATTTTGACGTGGAAAACCCGGTTAAGGGAAAAACCACGGGGTGATTAACCCAAGAATTATTCTCTGTTAGAAGAATAAAGAAAAATGAATGGCACATGCCAATAAGGGCTCACTGCCCGAGCACACTGCTCACAAAGAGGCCCACTGCCTACAAGGAGACACACTGTCTACAAAGTGATAAAAATCACAGTCTTGAACTGGAGAATGACATCTCTACCATGTCCGGATCAGTTCCAATTAAGCCCAAAAACCTCTGCTCTGTCTTTCGCACTTCTCTTCGCTATGCCACACTTATCCACACATCACACACACTGAAATGAACTCACAAACCGTTATTTATACAAGACATCAACTTAGGAACAAACGTCTAAGTCGGCAAACAACCATAAGAACATCCGCAAGATGAATAACACATCCGGTCGGCCACCACAAGAGCATTCGTATGATGAACAACTCATCCGGTCGGCTAAACAGAGCAAGAACTTCATCCGGAAGAATATCTTCAATTCCGGGTTCTACTATCAGTGCGGACCGACAGCATAACCTCAACATGATCCAAGAACCTTCACAGGCCTGTCTGAAAGACCGGATACATCCGCACTTCCTTTACCTACTGGAATCTCTTGTCTTCCTCATCCGAAACTTCAAGAACACAGTCTGTCACCATTGTCATAATGCAAGAGATACTTCCGGACCTCCAAATCATACACAAATCAATGCGGACCAACAACACAACCTGAACATGATCTAAGAACCTTCACAAGCTTGCCTGAATGACCAGGTACGTCCGCATTTCATTTTCTTACTGAAATCTCTTATCCTCCTTATCCGGAACTCCAAGAACACTGTCTGTTGCTACTGTTATAATGCAAGAGGTATTTCCGGACCTCCAAATCATACACAACTCGAGATGGCACATCACAAGGACATCTCAAACACTCTTGCCAATCCGCAGATTAGGATTGTACAATTCCGGACCTCACCGGACCTTTCTGTGATCCTTTGTCACCTCTGAACACTTGCCTGAACCGGTTCCATACAGACAGCCATAACTTCTTCAGATCTTCATGCGGACCTCTGAAATCTTGGCTGAAGCATATCAAGACTCATATCTGTAAACCCTTTAATCCGCATCCTCCGGTTCTCAACCTATACAATACATTTGCCTTCTTCTCTTCACTGTTTATCACTGTTCCTGACTGAGGCTAATTTTCTCAATATCCTCAGCATACAGCTCATCAAATCCTTCTTGCCAATGCAATATGAGTATGTTGACATCAATGACAACACTGGATCACCTCATACTTGCAACAATCTCCCCCTTTGTCATTGATGGCAACATATGATGTGAAAAACCATCAAGACAAGAACTTCTCCTTTCTGTCACAGTTCCCCCTATCAACAACAACTTTTCACATGTCTTCTCTTCCTTTACTGCTCCCCCTTTGATCATCAACCACTTGTTTTTCACATGTCTTCTCTCCCCCTTTGACATCAATGGCAAAGGGCTCATACTTGCAATTCTAATACACCAGAATCATACCAGCTGCTCCCCCTTAGTAGCAGCTCCCCATCATCAATCCGGATCACAAGATATGACTGTGATATCCACCGGACTGATGCACATTAGTGCATCTTAGTTCATCACCGGAGGGGCCATGACCCCTAACTTCTCCCGGAGATATTCAAAAGAGTCCTTGGGAAGAGGTTTTGTAAAGATATCTGCAATCTGATCCTTGGAAGGAACATACTCCAATCTGACTTCTTCCTTGTTTACTTGTTCTCTCAAGAAGTGAAATTTGATAGATATGTGCTTAGTCTTAGAATGCAATACCGGATTCTTGGAGATATTAATTGCACTTGAATTATCACAGAAAATTGTGATAGGCTCCTCATATTTAACTTTGATGTCTCTTAGCATCTGCTTCATCCATAAGATTTGAGTGCAACTACCTACTGCTGCAATGTATTCTGCTTCAGTTGTAGACAGAGATATTGCATCTTGTTTCTTGCTTAGCCAAGAAACCAATCTCTTCCCCAAAAAGAATGCTCCACCACTAGTGCTCTTCCTGTCATCCACATCTCCTGCCCAATCTGCATCTGTGTAAGCATGAAGAGAGAAGTCCGGATCTCTAGGGTACCATAGACCATACTCCATTGTTCCTTTCAAGTACCTAAAAATTCTTTTGATTGCCATAACATGAGATTCTCTAGGATCAGCCTGGAATCTTGCCACAAGACCAACAGCCTGCATTATATCTGGTCTAGTTTGAGTGAGGTACAACAATCCACCAATCATTGATCTATACTTTGTCTGATCTGCCTTTGGAGAGTCATCATCTTTGCTTAACTTACATCCGGTTGCCATAGGAGTGTTCATAGATTTTGAGTCTTCCATACCAAATTTTTTTAACAATTCTTTCACATATTTGGTCTGAGAAATGAAGATCCCTTCTTTTGTTTGAGTAATTTGCAGACCCAAGAAGAAATTCATTTCACCAAGCATAGACATTTCAAACTCACTTTTCATCTGATTTGCAAAAGTTTTGCACATACTATCTCTTCCTCCAAAAATGATATCATCCACAAATACTTCAACAATTAAAATATTTTCATGATCAATTTTGAAATATAAGTTACTGTCAGCAGTACCTTTGTTGAATCCAATCTGCACAAGATGCTTATCCAACCTTTCATACCATGCTCTTGGGGCTTGCTTCAATCCATACAAAGATTTCTTCAATTTGCAGACCATATCATCATTGTCAAACAATTGAAAACCATCCGGTTGTTCAATGTAGACTTCTTCTTCCAGATCACCATTTAGGAAGGCAGACTTGACATCCATCTGATATACCTTGAAGTCTTTGAAGGCAGCAAATGCAAGAAGTAATCTGACTGCTTCAATTCTTGCCACCGGAGCAAAAGTCTCTTTAAAGTCAATTCCTTCTATTTGAGAGTAGCCTTTGCAGACCAATCTAGCTTTGTTTCTGATTACTTCACCAGCTTCATTTAGTTTGTTCCGGAAGACCCACTTGGTTCCAATTACATTCCTGTCTCTAGGTCTGGGAACAAGATCCCAAGTATGATTTTTCTCAATTTGCATCAATTCATCTTCCATTGCTTTGGTCCAGTTTTCATCATTGCAGGCTTCATTTATTGTTTTAGGTTCAATCTTTGAAATCAGACAACATTCATTCTGATTTTGAGCAACATTCCTTCTAGTTTGTACACCTTTGCTTCTGTCACCTATGATTTGATCTTCAGAGTGGTTCAGTTGTACATACCTTGGAATTTTGGGAGTATCCTGCACTGCTGCTTCTTGATCAGGCTCATTCAGACCTATCTCTTCTTCCTGATTTACCGGATCAGGCTGACTCTGTCTCTCCGGAGAGGATTGAGGTCCTTGAACATTCTCTTGGTCATCTTCATCAATCTCATAAAATCTTGAAAGTTTCTCAATTCCTTCATCAACTTTCACATTGGTGCTTTCTATCATCTTCCTCAATCTCTTATTGTAACACCGATATGCTTTGCTTTGAGTGGAGTAACCCAAGAAAATTCCTTCATCACTTCTAGCATCAAACTTTCCTAGATCTTCATCTCTTTTAATATAACACTTGCTACCAAATACTCTGAAATATTTCACAGTAGGAGTGATGCCAAACCAGAGTTCATAGGGGGTCTTACCGGTGTTGTTTCTGATTTGAACTCGATTGAGAGTGTAGATTGCAGTGCTGATAGCTTCCTTCCAAAACATTTGAGGAACATTTGCTTCCAACATCATTGTCCTGGCAGCTTCCTGGATGGTCCGGTTCTTTCTCTCAACTACTCCATTCTGCTGTGGAGTCTTAGGAGCAGACAACTGTCTCCTTATACCCTGTTTCTCACAAAAGTCAATGAATTCACCAGATGTAAATTCACCACCTCTATCAGACCTTAGACACTTTAGTCTCAATCCGGTTTGATTCTCCACCATAGCTTTGAAGGTTTTGAACTTCTCCCAATGGGCACTCCACACCAAGATACATGAAGTAGCAGACAAAGATTAGATAGGAAAGATTGCACTATCTACCCGTAAAACTAGGTCACCAGAAAGAAACAAAAGGGCCTGGATAGCGAATGATTTCTCCTTAAGAGGCGACACACTCCCTCTATCCATAGGCATAACTTGAAAGACACCAAAGGCTCCGAGGATGCAATTGGATTATTTCTACCCCAATCTGAAGCTGGGAAAAATGACCCACCTCAATGGGGAAAGAGAGACCATATGTCACACTGAATCATCCCACGAATGTTTTCCTCTCCATAGGAACCTTGTTTCATGGTTTGAACTTTGCCTTGGGAGGCAAGTGAACTAGACACCTCCAATTCCAATTCCACCCATTCTAAGGAGGAATTCCACCTTTCCTTTTAAATTCACACAACTGAAGGCATGAAATGACTGAGAATCCCCAAAGAAATAACATAATCATTGTCGACCCTTTCTAAAACATAGAAATTACCCTTTTTCAAACAAGATGAAGGATTCAGAATGATTTCTTCAGCATCATACTTTCTTTTATAGGAAGATTCTAGATTGTTTTATCGCTCATGAGTGTACACAATCCTAACTAAATCCATTAGATCATCCATACGTGAACCTATGTCATTCAATTGTGTGAGGCATTAATGAAGAGTTGTCACACGTGCAAAGAGGATTTAGTTGAAGCTTCAGGTGATGCAGTACATCCACATCATATCATGTATTTCCATGCCTAGGTGACATGTTCCATTTTCAAGTCGCTTTCCTCCTAAAAACTTTGCCCACCTACTGACGTGGACCTCATACTCAACACTAAATTATGTTTCAATTTCCCTCATGGGACTGCCTAATTCTGATTTAGCTCCAAATAACTCATTTATTTTGACACCACAATGAACTGGATTTACTCGACTCTCCCATGTGACAAATGTAATTAAGGCTTGAGGTATTGTTACTGAATTTATATTCCAATCACGTCATGATGTCTTGCAGCCGTCGTCGCCAAGAATTAGGGCAACAAACACGCTTCAGAGGCTTCAAAATTCTCAATCTCACAACTCAACATAATATCTATTAAAGATATCTTCTAATGTAGCTATTAATTCATGCATGTTTCATAGTTCAATTGGAGCCTCAGGCTCAATTACAGTCATTTCAAATTTAATGCCACTTTACTTTCAACAATTCATCTTCAAACGAGCCAAATATTTGCTTTGTGTGCCACAATCTAGAGAATACTTTGAATATTGACTGTCAATTCAATAATGAAATTGAGATCCACAGTTCACGCATGTAACAACTCCTAGTGTTTCGACCCATTTCCACATAAGGGACACATGTTAGAGGGTTGCACACCCACAATCTTCAAGAAACAACTGCATAGCGAGGCTCCATTTAAAATGAAGCCTGGTACTGTAAGGACCAAAATCATGCACAACCTCCATGAGGACCCCTATGATGATTTTCAATCCTTGTCACGTACATGTAAGCATGAAATAACATCCACTCAACAATAGTTCTCTTGGTGACATGTATTTTCTTTCGTCTTGTGTTGTTTCCCCTTTGTCATTTTTCTCTCTTTGTTGTCAATGCTTTTCGACACTTTTCAATACTTGTCAATTTGCATTTTCTATGCTTGCAACCCTGTTCCTAAGCCTTGTATGCGTCTTGTAGGTGAGTTTTCACCTCTCCCCATTGTTTTTCATCTTCTCCACCCCTATAAGCCTTCTAGAGGTCCCCCTAGCCATCTCCCACTTTCAGTTTTCAGTTTCACTCAACCAATCCAAATCTCCCCTTATTATTTCAAGATCTCCCCTAGGAGATCCTATTTTATAAGTGGAGATTTGGATTTTCACACATGACTGACCTGTTTTCAAAGGCAGATCCCTTTCTTTTCTTCTTCTCTTCCATCTCCCATCCTGGATGTCAACCCGAGTGCCCTCCTCTGTGGGTCGCCCCCCAGGCGACCTGACTGGTGAAAGGAGCGACCCCTGGGCGACCCTGTTGTGTTTCCAGTTGTAGAAAAACTTGATTTTCTAACTCGAAAAAGCTTCATTTTTGCTTGTTTTCTTCCTGTTTGCATGGATTTTCGTGCCTAATATAGAGTTAACTATTTCATGCACCTACACATGCATAATTAACTCTATTTTATCTTAAATTAATAACTCATGCATTCCCATGCACTCCTCCACTTCTTCTTGAGTGATAAGCTTTTACTAGGTAGATCACTCCAATTTTAGCCCAGATCACTCTTGAATCCTCTGTGTTAACTCTCCAATCAAATTGAGTTAACTCTCCTTCTTCTTCACCTCTCATCCCTTCTTCTAACCTATAAATACCTCCTCCCTCAAGCACAAAGAGAGGCAATTTCATTTGTACACACAACTCTTGCAAGTTATTACTCTCCACATCAAGCATTCTCATGCTCATACAGACATAGGAGCCTTTTATTTTCATTTGTTGCTTCATCTAGCTTTCATACAAAGCTCATCACACGTCCATACGCTGCTCATATCAAGCCATAGTGCTCAACAAAGCTCTCATTTAGCTCTTTTTGCAAAACTTCAAAAGCTTCTTTTGCTTCCATTGTCGTCTTGTCGCCAAGAGGATTCCCCGCTGCTACAAGAGGATACGAGGTTGCCATCACAAGGATTTATGAGGGTAGTGAAGGCTCATGCATCTCCAGGTTCCTTTATGCTTTCTTTCAATTCATAGTAATTAGATAACCAAAATTGCTCTTGGGATCAGTAATCTTGTTGCTTTTTCCTTGATAGGATAGATAGATCTTGCATTCTTAGAGTAACTTGCTTTCGAAGTTCATAGATTAATTCATTTAAAAGCAATTTCCCTTTTCTTAGATTAATTTGGTCCAAATATTCATAAAACCCCAAAAACATAGTTTACATTGCATTAGGTAAATTCATTATAGCTTGCATACATCTTTCAATTCCTAGATTAGAAAAAAGCATCTTCAATTCCTAAAACATTAAAAAAGCACAAAAAGAAGTTTTGCATTCATTTAGGCTTGCATTCATAAAAACCCAAAAAAGAACAAAAACATTAGAGACTTAGAAAAATTTGCAAACCCTTGATTCCATCACAAGGTCAACTATAGTCAAACATTGGTCGAAACCCTTGATTCTATCACAAGGTCAATCATAGTCAATGCATAATCAAACCTTAGGTCAACAAACCCTAAGTTAAACCCTAGGTCAAGTCAAGGTTAGCTCGCAATCACCTATCTCTTGTTTCGGCTCATGAAGGTGCCCTAGATTAAGAGGTGAGTGGGTGAGGGAAATCCTCGACAAGATAGAGGAAATCCACCCAAGACCGCAACATGACCCACTAGTCATCTAACAACAAGAAGCATTTAGACAACTTCTAGTACAACAAGCATTCATCCAACAGCTTGAAAGACAATAGACAATCAATGAGAATAATAGCTTACCCACACAAAGGTGGAATATCAAAAACCCTAACAGGAGAAGAGTGACTAGTGACCCTTTGGGTCATACAGTTATCTTTACAACCACGATCATTAAACAACACATTTACACAGGTGCACAATATAGGCCCCAGGACATGTCGACCCCTCTCTGCAAAGTCCAGCTCTCCAATGAGCCAGACCACCCCCATGTCTCGCCTCCTCTCGATTGGCTACTTCCATGAGAGCGAGAGTGACATGGCAATTCACCCCATGGCAATGAGGGAAGGGTCCGTGTGCACACCAAAATCCAACACGACAACCTCAGGCCACTGACATCGTGATTTTGAGCGTATAGGTACTGTACCAGAGTGTCACCATGTGTTCACAATGATTAGTTGCAACCTCTTAACAAAAGGATCACTTACAACAATTAGCAAGCAACCCATAAAATCTTCCTCTTTAGACAGCTCGAAAGGTCCCATTTACATGTGGCAACATGACACTTTCTTAATGGAGATCAAGTTACCAAGCGCTGAGAAAGAGCATGGGCTCAACAAGTCGATGCCCTCCACGAAACTCCTACATTGGATGTCACGGACCCACCTCAAGATTACAATATTAATTTGAGCACTTGGGCACATCCATTGGGTTTTGATAAAAGAAAGACATTAGATGGTAAAACTAGCAGAGGGGCAGGTAGACACATGGTGAAGCGGACACACTTTGGTAACTTAAGTGAATACAACTCACTATGCAGGTCACAGAAAAATTAGACCTTAGGCTCTAAAACTTTAGGATTTAAAGTATGAGGCTCTAGAATGCAAGGAAATAATTCAAAACAAGAACCCTAAACTCTAAAGATTTTGAAAGTCCTAATAGTAGCTCTTGTTAGAGGACACATATACCAGTGGGATATGGTGAGGATTCTAAAAACTCTAGGATGCGGACCAACACACACACAAACATAACAAAACAAACACACTTCATTGTGGGCCACAAACAACCACGATTGCATAGACACAACATAGGGGAAAGAAATCTAAACCTAATACACATGGAAAGATGAGCCAAGGCTCAAAGAAGTATTCCTTAAAAAATTATCCATGCACAGGCAATTCCTAAAATTCTCTTGTTAAGCTTTGAATAAAATATGAATCCTCCCCACGAGTATTCATAATAGAGTATGGCCCTAACCATAGGGGATCAAATTTTCCATGTTTCCCTTGTCCTGTACTCTATCATTCCATACTAATACCAGATCACCACATTCAAATTTTTAGTTTTTAGCCTTTTTATCGAACATGTACTTGACCTGTTGTTACTTCTTAGCATTGACAGTCCGAGCCTTTCTCCTGGTCTCATCCAACTCAATTAATTGATTAATCTTGCATGTCATGGCATCATCCACCTCTTTAGCTAACTCCTAAATGAATTCATACACATGCATTAAATTATTCATAGGCATGGATGCATTCATACCATAAACCAACTCATATGGAAATTTCCCAATAAATTTTTTAATTGTGACACGGTTAGCCCATAAAGCTAACCTTAACTTTGAATCCCACGATTTTTTGTTCTTCCCTAGCATCCTTTTGATGATCTTCATTAATATTTTGTTGTTGGATTCGACTTGACCATTTCCTGGGGATGGTATGGAGATGAATGGGATAAATTTATCCCATATTTGGAATAGAGATCAACAAAATTGACAGATCTAAAACACATGGCGTTATCAATTGAGTCTGTTTGGGACCCCAAATCTTGTAATTATATTCTCCATTACAAAGTCCATGACAACTTTACTAGTTTCCTTTCTAGTGGGGATAGCTTCAATCCATTTAGTGAAGTAGTTTGTCGCTACCAGTATCCATTTATACCCCCACTAGACTTTTCTGAGATTTCACCAATAAAATCAATCCTCCATTGCTAAAATGGAGCTTCTGCAGTTAGGGGCCTTAAATACAACACCCCATATCCTTTTAATTTACCAGAGAATCTTTGGCATTCGTCACAACTTCTTAATAAATTGTGGGCATTAGAAAATAGGGTAGGCCATCAATATCCTTCCCTAAGGATTCTATGACTTGTTGTTTTGGCCATGTAATGATTGCCACAATCTCCACTGTGCATTTCAGTTAGAACCCTTCTTGTTTCATCCTCATTCAAGCATTTCAGCAAGATGTCATCTCTGTTTCTCTAATATAGTTCATGGTTAACAATAGTGTATTTTATTGCATGTAATTTCAAGGTTCTCTTTTGATTGTCACTCATTTGGTTTGGATAGTTCATATGTTGCAGATAGTAGACAATGTCTTTGTACCAAGGGAAATCCTCCAAATTACATTTCTTCTTTGGGACTATAACCTCTAAGAAATTTATTTGTGTTGCTTTTAGGTTTGACTCTGCCATTGGTCTAGCCAATCCCTACCCTCTGACCAACTTGGTTATTTGAATGTCAATATTGAATTCTTGGATCTTTTTGATCCACCTACATCTTCTACGAATTACCTACTACTATGTAAAAATATATTTGACAACAACGTGTGGTACATAGGCTATGATTTCAGCTCCAACCAAGTAAGGTCAAATTTTTTTGATAGATTTGACTAGAGCATAAGCCTACTTTTCTATAGTTTCATACTTCAAATTTGTAGCCTAGAGGGATTTTTTGAAGAAAGAGATTGGTTGCTCAAAGCCTTCTTGATTTTTCTATAACAATATTGCAACAACAGTATGAAAAGATGCAAAAATGGACAATTGAAAAGGTTTTGAGAAGTTTGGTGATGCAAGCACTGGAGCTTGTTTGATTGCTTCTTTAATATCACAAAATGACCTAGTTGGCTCGTCATCCCACTTTATACTTTGCTGCTTCTTTAACATATTGGAGTTATGAAATTTATTTGCCCAAAGAAGGATTGAATGTCTTTAATTGTTTTGGGTTGAGGTATCCTATCAATGGCTGCTACGCTCTCTGGATCAATTTTGACCCCATCCTTTGATATAATATGTCCCAGTAACTTCCCTTCAGTAACGCCAAACATGCATTTCTTTGGATTCAAAGAGATCCCAAATACTAAACATCTTTTAAAAATCTATTCTAGGTGCCCACAATGTTCATCATCCTTAGAAAAAGCTACGAGGTCGTCCTAATACACCACCATGATTACATTGATCAAATCACAGAATGCCACATCCATGGATATCTGGAAAGTGGCTCCTGCATTCGTCAGACCAAAAGGCATTCTTAAGTAGACATAAGTGCTCCACGGAGTAGTGAAGGTTGTCTTGTATTATTCTGACTCTTTAACTTTCACTTGATTATAGCTAGAAAAACCATCCACCATGGATAGAAAGAATCTAAAGGCACCATCTGCCTTCCCATATAAGTGGGGCCCATCCTATATCAAATAATGTGTCATGCTGTTGATCTTGATCTTTCCTACAACCTCCTCCTTAGATACCCATGGCTTCATGCCATGCAAGTCATTCCATCCACACACCATCAATGCTTGAAATTCCCCCATAGCGATGTGAAAGTCACTATTCACACTAATCCACAACCATTCGAATATTGCAAAGGCATGGAGGCTTCATATCACAAAACCAACCATTACTCTAGTACCAACATTGCTACCTATGACAAGGTCAAGGACTCATCCTCATATGTTAATCCTAAGAACCTTGCTTCCACATCATCCCCTTCCCAAAATCTCAAATCCACCAAGATCAAGATTATCAACATCAGATGTGGAGAATATAAGTTGCACAACACCTTTCACATCGACAAATTGCCTCTATCTCCATGATCCTATGGTCATCCTCAACAACAACCTTCTTCAAAGACACCAAAAATCATATCATCTAAGCCTACCATCTTTGTGTACAAGCACCTTGGTTGAAGAGTATGTAGAAGATTCCATTGACTCCTAGTTGTATATAGATAAAGTAGAGTTCCCACCTGGCTACTTGAAACACAACTACCCTATACCACTACACATTTGTGAAAACATGAACTATAAGAGAAAAGGCCTTGGCCTCAACAAGCAAAGAATTCTTGAGCCAATTTAGGTATAGTACTATTTTGAACATCATGAACTAGGACACATGCTACTTGGTCCATAATCCAATGAACCTCGTGCAACTTCTGCGAGTGTAGAAAAAACCTGTAATGTCATTGAAAGCATTATGGGTGAAACCATCATTACCCCTTTCGAAGACCGCAATATCTCTAGCCTTTTCCAAGAAATTGTCATCTTCACCATCAACTTACCCCTTCAACACCCAAACCTTATCGATTGGGACTAACAAGATCCCATGTCTCTTAATTCATTTCAAAATGATGAGGTAATCATCAAGTTCCTAGGGCTTTGCGATGGTATTCCTACAAGAGATCACAAAACAAACTTTGATATCAACCTTGATGTTGTTGCCTATTTTGGGGAGTAGGAAGAGTTCCTTAGTCACAAAAAATCTAAAAAATAAAAAAAGAAACCTCCCCTAGTGAAAACCTCTCAGAGGCACTATCAGACACAAGAGAAAGAAACAAAGATGTGTTTATTGATGAAAACCTCTCCAAGGTATCAATGGATGAGGAGCTTGTAAGGAAGCTAAGGTAGCATAACAACTTCCTACACTAATCTCTAGAGGTTACTAAAAACTTTTTAGATCTTTACAATAGTACAAAAATTATACAAAAATAAACATAAATAGAAATCATACCACAACATAGTGATTTACGTGGGGAAAACCCTTTCGGGAGAAAACCCCCACACTCTAAAAGCTGCCCAATGTATTATTTAGAAATAAAAAATATTACAATATACTTGCAGAGAAAACTTTCATAGGAGTATCGCCAACCAGAGATCCAGAGGCAACTCAACATCTATAAGACTCATGCACAACCTCCATCTCAAGCATATAATATATAGGAGATACAATACATGAAACTGTCAAATGGTAATTACAAAACCATGAGCTAAAACCACCCAAAAGTGGCACCCAAATTATTAGGGTTTCATTATCTCTAATCAGAGATGCCTTATGATATGTCAAAACATGCATCAACACATGTAACTCCCCCTTACAACTCCATTCTGTGCCCAACACGTTTTTACATTTTCCAATACAAGAGGCCCAAGTTCTAAAGGCCATAACTTTTGATTTGGGAGGCCGATTGGGCCATTTTTTTAAATTGAAGAGATCAAAGAGATCTACACATTGAGCACCTTCGATGGTGATGTAGACCACCCAAAATTTTTATTCTGGCCAAAAAACAACCCTATATCCCAGAAATTGAGTTTTTATATTTTTATAACCAAAAAATTGCACTTTTTGTAATTGCAAGGTTGAGACACCTTTCCTAAAAAAACTCAACCTACCCCCATCACTTCCACATTGGCAAAAACACTCATCCATCCTAATTAAGGACACTCAAAATCAACTTGGGAACAAAAGATAATCATAAGATCACTTACATAGCTACCTCTCTCACAACTGCAAAAGCATAAAACATTTCAACTATCCTTTGCAGGGAATTAGACATTTTTGTTTGGTCTTATGCCAATATGCCAAGGTTGGATCCCTCCCTTGTGGTCCATCCTAATGCAAAATTGGTAAAGCATTAACTCTAAAAAATGTATCCACGAACCAACCTTCTAGTCAAGGAGGAACTGTAGAAACTCCTAGAGGTGGGCTTCATCTTCCTGATCAACTACCTTGAATGGATCTCCAACATCATGTCAGTTAGAAAGAAACCTACAAGAATTTGAGTTTGTATAGATTTAAGAGATCTCAACAAATCTTATCCTAAGGATGACTTTCTCCTTCCTAACATCGATGTCATCATTGATCTCACAACAAGTCACAAATGCTATCCCTTATGGATAGTTTCTCTAGATATAATCAGATCCAAAACACCCCCAAAGATCAACATAAAATAGCTTTCACTACACCTTGGGGCACCTTTTTCTATCAGGTCATTTTGTTTATGTTGAAAAACATAAGTTCTACTTATCAGAGGGCTACCATAGTCATCTTCCATGACATATTTCATGATATCATGGAAGACTATGTAGATGATCTCCTTGACAAATCCAAAACAAGAGATGGACACCCTCACATCCTTGAGTGCATCTTTGACTACTTAAGAGAATACAAGGTTCACCTAGATCCCAAGAAATGTGTCTTTAGTGAAACATCCAGAAAGCTCCTAGGCTTCATTGTCTCTCACTGAGGTATTAAAGTAGATCCTTCTAAGGTTGCAACCATCATATAAATGCCACCTCCCAAGACTATAAAGTAGCTTCACAATCTTTAGGGTAGGCTATAGGCTACCATAATGTTCATCGCGCAACTTGCGTACAAATTCCAACCATTCTCCCATGTCCTCAAAAAGAATAATAACTTTCAACGAGACAAATCCTGCAGCAAGCCTTTGACAAAATAGAAGAATGTCTTTCATCATGACCAATTCTCATGGCTCCCATACCAGACAAGACCCTATTGCTTTACATATCAACTACATTAGTCGTACTAGGGGTACTTTTAGCATAGCATGACGAAATAGGTTGTGAAAGGGGAATCTACTACATTAGTCACACATTAGTTGGCTATGAGCTTAACTACACATTAATGGAACGAGCATTCCTAGCTGTCATTTTAACTCCCAAAAACTTCAACACTACATTCTTAGTCATAAGACAAATATCATCTCCAAAATTGACTTGCTCAAGTACCTCCTATCCAGGGCCTCTCTAACAAGATGTATGGTTAAGTGGGTCATGCTACTAAGTGAGTTTGACATTGAATATGTGGACCGAAAAGCAATCAAAGGACAGGTTGTTGTAGATCACTTGATTGGAGCACCTCTTATAGATAATCATCTACTTATCATGGACTTCCCCAATGAGTTTATCTTCACCATAGCTGAACCTACTCCATGAAAACTATATTTTGATGGCTCTTGCAGTGGTCATGAATCCAACACTGGTATCTTGTTTGTCACTCCGCAAGGGGATTTTATACTGAAATCATTCAAATTGGGTTTCCCATCCACAAACAACATCACATAATATGAGGCCTTGATTACAAGTCTTAAAACAACAATATAATGGAATATCCAACAGAGCTTGGTCTATGGGGACTCTCAGGTTATGATCAAATAGGTTAACGATGAATATTAAACAAAGGATGACAAACTAATCCCCTACAAATAGATAGTAGATAACTTCAAGCATTATTTACAAACATCCAATTTGAACAAGTTCCTTGCCTCGATAACAAAGCAACATATGCCATGGCCACCATTGGGTCATTACTAGATATGTTGCAAGATCGGTAGCGTTGCGAGTTCTTGGTTGAATATCTCTTAATACCTATGCATGATGCCCTAGAATCTAAGCTTATATGTGATATTATTGGTTCCAATTCACCGTGGTATCATGATATTCACACCTACCTCCATGATGAAACCTTACCACTGAACCTATCATGCAACCAATGCAAGACCTTCCTCTAATGCACCTCTGATTTCACCATCCTTAGAGACACTCTATATCGAAGAGGCTTTGATGGTTATTTACTTTGGTGGCTAATTATAGAAGAGGCTAATCTTGTGTTTAAAGAAGTCCATGATGGTATCTACAGTGCACATAGTAGTGGCATGGTCCTAACAAAGAAGCTTCTAAGAATAAGTTATTATTGGAGCATAATGGAGCATGATGCATCTTAGTATGTCAACCAGTGTCTAGCTTATCAATAACATGGTGACTTGATCCAAGCACCATCACGGGCATTGAAACCTATTACAGCTCCTTAGCCCTTTTCTCAATGGGGCCTAGATTGGCAAGATTCACCCATCCTCCTCTAGTGGACATAATTTCATTATCACCACCACCAAATATTTCACTAAATAGGTCAAAGCTATTCCCTCTCACCTTTACCATAGGTACCCAAATATCCAAATTCATCCTCCATCATCTCATTTGCCGCTATGGTATCCCAGCCGCTGTTGTCACTGACAATAGTAAACCATTCAAAAACCATGTGTAATGAAGAAATTAAGCTACTTTTAACTTCTACATTACATTAAATATGAGTTGGGTTAGAAAATTCTTATTTATAAGGAACTTAATACATAGTTAACAAACTAAATTTAGAATTGTAAATAGTAGAAAGAAAGGAACTTGGCACCAAAAGATGGAGTTTACTATTTTGGACACTAGCACGACATGTGGATGTCCACACATGCATTGTAGTACAATGTTGGAAACAAGGTGGATAACTAAGAAGGGGGGTGAATCAGTTATCTTAATTATTTAACTTTCTTTTCTTCTTTAACAATTAGTGTAGTATCAAAACATATGAGCATACATGAACATGAGAGCAGAAGAGAAATCAACACACATAACACAAGGATTTTTACGTGGAAAACCCTGTTAAGGGAAAAACCACGGGGTGACTAACCCAAGATTGTATTCTCTGTTCAAAGAATAGAAGTACAAAATGGCACTTGCCAATTAGGGCTCACTGCCCGAGCACACTGCTCACAAGAGGCTCACTGCCTATAAGAGACTCACTGTCTACAAGGTATAAAGAAAGTAACTAGGTGTTTGAACTGATCAAAGGCATCCACATATGATGAGGTTTAGTTCCGGTTAGGCTCAATAAACTAATCTACTACACTTCATTCTTCCTCTGCTTTAGTGTTGCTGTTCTGTCACATACCGGACTTGTATTATCGCTTCCACACCTATTCCTGCATTTCTTCATACATTATCACACACCACACACACCTTCATACCAAAATCTATCTGGTATATATATCCGCATCAAGGATCTCAACATCTTTCTAGTCGGCATCCGAAATACTCAAGATTTTCCCAAAACACTGATCTGTCGGCTGAATCCAAGCTTACTATGTGATGCATATCAAGAACATAGATATAGAAGTCATCAATCATGTCGGCCAACCAAGAATGATCCCTCATAAAGTTTTATCACCATTAATTTCTCATCCGGATTAAGGTCTGATGCTCTGCCGGTTGGTTCTTCCTCAGTCTGCTCTGCTTGTCAGGAACCCAACACTTAGATGCTCATATATTTTCTCTCTTTCATCACCGGAGGCTCAATCTCTAGAATGTAGTAGTCATGGTACTCCTACTGACTTCCCCAAGTCTGCACTTTGCTAAGATACTTCCTCTGAGAGATCCAGACCTGATTATCAGACCTTGCTGCATGCTCTGTTCTTGTTCACCGGACCAAAACACTCTTCAATCTGACTTCCGGTATAGACATACTATGTGTTGCGAATGAGTGGGATGGACTTTGTTGCCATCAATGACAATCACTCATGAAGCCACATAGTGTCTCTTGCCAACAATCTCCCCCTTTGGCATTGATGGCAACACTTAGTGAAAAATGACTAAGTGTTATAACAAACTCCCCCTTGGCTGATGCTATATCTTATGTACACTTTTACCGGAGCTCCCCCTTAGCTGGATTCTACATTTTTCACTACTCCTCACTCCCCCTTTGACATCAATGGCAAAGGGTAGAATCCGCACACCAAAATTTCCAAAAATTAGCCTATACATAGTCGCATAAGTATATATACAAGTTATACTTACATATGCTTAAGTATATCTGCAAAAGTGGTTTTCAACTGGACAAATTATGTTTCCCAACTTTGCTTCATCCTGTCCAAAATTGAAATGTGGCCACTCAACAAAAATGCAAAAGCTTCTGCCCTTTTTAAGTCTACCGGATCACTGGTCCGGGCTGTAGTCTGAGCATCAGTTAGAGCCTCATGCATTGCCTCTAACTTAGGGATAATTATCCCTCTTAGTTCACTCATTCTTCTTATTCTATTCTCCTTCTCCTTCTCAAGCCTCTTTATCTCATTCATAGTGGCAATAGCCTGACATTCTTGATTCATTATGGATGAGGTGAGAGGATCAAAATTTTGAGATAAACTTAATAGTTTACCTTCTTGTTCTTCCACCTTCTTGGCAATGTCTATTGTCACTGTGGACCAAGATAGATAAAATTTGTATATTTCTCCGCCATCTTTAAGAGTATTTTCTAGGCTCTTAATCCCAATATCCAGATTTCTCCTATCATTTGCTATGAGTCCCTATACTTTGGAGAATCTCTTACCCAAAAACTCTTTCCGGACTTTCTCTTCTACTGATTTCTCCAAAGAATCAAAATGTGTGCTAACAGAATTGACAAGAGATTTCAGATTACTAGATGAAGAGGCCGTAAGATCCTTCTGAAAGGATGGCATGATCTTTTCTAGTACACCGGATGCAATCTTTATCAGCTCACAGTCTTCCATGTGATACTTCAGAAGTTTTTCTTTTGCTTTAGCTTGAGCAAAAGATGCTATCTTCATTGTTTGTACCAGAGAGAGAGAATCAAAATTGAGTGGTACTTGGAATAATTCCGGTTCATCTTTCTCTAACATTTCTTTGTTCAAGAAGCTCTTTACTGCCTCAGTAGTGTCTCTTGTCGGAGACTGAATCTTCTTTCCTTTTGCCACCTCAGAACTGTCATCTGGAATCTTCTCTATGTGATGTTTTCTTCCCTTTACCTCTTCTTCTTGACTAAGTTTCTCCTCTTTTCTTCCTTCTCCTTCAATTCCGGAGTCTGCAGGGGGATCCAGAAGAGAGATGTTAACTTCTTCATGGGCTTCCTCTTCCAGAACAGAGGAATCCAAGTCCTTAGTCTTTTCTTCATCCATCTCTTTTTGCCTTTCTACATGTTTCTCAGAAGTTTCTTCTTTTGAAGTACTTAATCCCTCAACGTCCATGGTAGAGGGTTCTTCATTTATGTCCTCTATAACAGGGACATTGAATCTCATGAAGGCATTCCAGAGGATGTCTTCAGTTTCTTTTGCCACCCTATCAGTCTCTCCAAGCATAAGCTGGTTCATTTTGGCTTTGCTTCGAAACTCATCCTTGCAATCCTTGAAGATCATGTTCATTTGTTTTGGAGTGATGGAAGGATAGAGCTGAATAGCTATTTGTTCCTAGATCTCCAGATCCTTTGCCTTAGCATTGTCTTTTCTCATTTCAAGTTCCTTCTCTAGGCTTTTGGGAATTAGAGATATGATTTCAATGAATGCTTTATTGTAGATGTTTAGATATCTGACTATAGCATCTTGCAAGATCTTCTGGTCAGCTTCACTATATTCATCATAAAATTCAGTCATTGGTTGCAGGTTCCCATCCACAATGACTAATTTGATGACATCATCAATGTAGAGAGTAGGCCTTTCAACAAATTCTTCTGCCTTTTCTTTCTTGTTTTGACCGGTAGAGGATTCACTGGATGTTTTCTTCTTCTTCTTCATTTTCTTGACCTCCTCATCAGTCTCTATCTCTTCATCATCCTTTTGACTTATGTATGACCTTGTGGCCTTTGTCTTTGTTCTCTTCTCTCCTTTTCCGGATGTCTTTACTTCCGGTTTTGAGGCTTTTGGGCTCTTAGAAGTGGCAGGTGCAAAGCTCTTGGAGGATCTAGGCCGAGAGGAGGCTTGTACTGGATCACTTTTTTTTTTGCTTCTTGTCTCTCTTTCTCTGCTCTTTCTATTTTCTCTCTGTTAGCATCAATTGCCTCCTTTGATATCCCATATCTCTTGGCAACTTCTTCTACTTCCCTTCTTACCTTTCTCTTGATCTCAGGCTGTCTCAATTCAACATAAATTTTTACACTCAACTCTTGAAAGGTTCTGTTGGTAATTTTTTCCGAATCGGCAGATGGTTTGCCAGTTCCAATGCACAGGAAGATTTGGCCAACAGATACGGGAGGTTGCGTGAGCAGCCTCCCCTTCACTTCTAGTTCTGCCGCACCAAGGGGGTGTCCGTATTTAATAAAGATGTAACATTTACTCTCCAAATGACAGAAAGATTTAACTTTATAATCACAGGCAGAATACTCTTATGTATGGACCAAGATCTAAATGATAGATCACAAGTTTGGCAACTTTCTTGGACATATATGACTGGTTAGGTATGAGAGTATGCAGGGGTTCCTAATCCTATTCCTACAACTAATAGGTTGGGATAATGGAATGGGTGGTTTGATGGTTTGGATGCAAGACAGGGGTTTTAGATCATAACTACTTCACAAGGGCAGACCGGTGCCTATCTCAGGGCAAGGAGTCACATAAACGTATACATGAGAGTGGCTTGCAACTGGCATTTGAGTTTCAAGGGGTTAGATTGATGCTTGCCTTACAAACATCACCCAAGAATGGGTATTTAACTATCTCTACTTATGGATATCCCAGCTGACATACAATCTCCTCCACACTCAACCTAAAACAATTTAATCCATTCCTTGAATGGAAGTCTAAAGATCAAGCATGCAATACATAAATCTGTATTCTAGAATTTGAGAAACTCTTAGCAACCAAATTCAGAAGAAGAAATGCATACAACAAGTGGAGACAGACAGCGAAACACATGCAAGAAGCATTTTTCATATAACATTAACACTGAAACTGAACATATGTGCAAGATACGACTCAGATGCAACACATAAACTCCACAAAGATAAAACAGACAGGAAAATGCTTTGTATTTTGTTATTTTTCCCCCAAAATTGCCCAAGTCTTCCACCCCTAATGAGTAACACAGTTTGGATTTTATACCAAGACTGTAAACTCAACAAAATTAATTACAAGGTCACATCAAAAATTCAAAATTTCACCAGAAACTTTACACCATGAGAATGGCGCTCAAACATTAAATGTTGCAGAGAGGAAGAGAAGGAGAAGTAGGTGGAATCAGGATCTGCACAACTTGCCTGAAGATTTTCTGCGTAAATTTGGTAGGTGATTTGTCCCTTCGACCCAACGTCCTCTGCAATTCGCCATTAATTGTTCACTAACCCACGGCCTAAGAATGTAGCAACCTGCGTGCATACAATGAAAAACGTTCGCATGAAGTTTTAAAACATGGCCGTCAATCCACCTCTCCTCTGCTGAGATTTGCGTCTCCAAATCGAATGAACAAGCAGCCAGCCAATCGAAACATGCCACGTCAGATGTTTCCTTGCCATCACTGACCTTACATTTTGCCTTTGTCGCCCAGAGCACATACATTCATCTTTGTATATGCAAGAGCATATACAACCACCCCCTTTAGCCTTTTAAAACCATTGTATATGCATTTAGCATATACATGCGACTGTTTCGGGACACATGGCGGCCGTTGGTTGGTTCTCTGTCGCCATGCATTTTCCTTCGTCGGTCATCGGAATAACTCTTGAGGCATCTGTCGATGATAACTGTCCCACCGATGACCCAATGCATATGCCCTTGCATATAGGGCCTTGTATATAGCACATACAAGTACCCAATATACATGTTACGGACCCCAAACCTTATTCTCTGCATTTGATTTTCAATCGGGTCCGGATTGTATGTTACTCATGCATATTTCCTTTGTATATCATGTATACAAACGCGATATACAACTCATGGACTTCAAAATCTATCCATTGCAACATACTATCCTTTCGCATCCGGGCCATGTACATTTCTTCTTTGTATATTTTGCTTGCACATTCAATTGTATATTTGGAATATACAATCCCAAACATACAAAGGTGGATTTCAAAATATTTCTCAAATACTATTAATTCTTTGGCCGTGTCCACCTTGTACCTGTCCATTTGCATACTTCCTCCAATGCATGTGTAATCCGTGGGCCCCACCAATTATATATTCTACTACTTTGTATATTGTCGAATGTACAAGACCCCTGCATACAAACAACGAATCTTTCCTGGAATATGCCTGCAATGTACCTTTTCTCTTGTACATAGCCGTTATATGTCTGAACATACAAATCAAATATACATGCAACCCGATATACAAACAGGGAATATTCCTGAGAATCTATGAAAGATTCCCCCTTTGTATATGCACATTCTAAGCCCGATATGCATATAACTTACCTTTTCAAAGGCCGATTGAGATTTTGCAAGCCCGCCAATGTGTCTTTGACCTGCATGTATATACAAGCATCCTTGTATATACAAAGGCACTTGCACCTTAATTGATTTTTGCATTTTTTACTACTGCAGAGGCCGAAAGACACATAATTTTTATGAATTTCATGGAAGGTGCCTGCATATTTAAATGCTTGAAACTTGAATGTTTATGCAGGCACCACCAGGTTCCAAACCTTTCTGCCTCAGGGTCCTTGGGCTGGCTTAGCAAGTGTTGGACATGCAGCTCTAGGATTTTCTCATCTACTTCATAGCCCATTGGCATAATCCAGACTATTCTGGGCTCTACTGCCTCCATTAGGCATTGATCAGTGTCTACCATAAAACACACTGTATCTTTATACTTTTCAAGTAATGTCTGATGAATTCTTTCTCTGGCCTGCATCATACCTTGGAAATTCTTGAAATATCCCTAGAGAGTTGTGCTTTGAGACTTGGCATCACCAAGCCCATACATATAATCTCTGATTTGTATGGCAACAGGTCTGTCATTTTGCCATATCCAGCCACTAGTTCCGGGTAGCTCATTCATATAGTAGAAGAATAGACGTAGTATCAAGCCACTGTACTTAAATGAATTCTTCTTATCCTTCTTTATTTTCTGTAAATTCTCTAACAGTTGGTTTAGGAGAAGCTCACAAAGATCATAGTCAGCATTTTTCCTTAGCATTTCGTATGCATCATATATAGTAGTTCCAAATAATGAATTCTCCCTACTGGAGTATTAGATTTTGTAACCAATTATCATAGAGGCAAATTTGATATTCGGATCTATGATGTCTTCTATTGTCATTGCCCTCTTGTCAAATTTTGATCTGGTAGCCTCACTTACAGTTTGGTTTTTGACTGATTTAAGAGCAGGCAACCCACCGGATGAGTGCAATTCGGTTACCGCCCTAATGGCATCTTTTGTGATCTTAAATGGCCTCATCAACCACATGAAGTTGTCATGCATTCTGCTCTGAACACACTGGACCCATTCATCTTCTGCAAAACAGGGGAAATTGATGCAATGTCCAAAATGCTTATCCCGGATGGCCTTGTATTGGGGTTTAATTTCAAATGTTTCATCTATTAATTCCTTGTGATAGATATCCATCAGCTTGGATTCCCCAAATTCCTCAATGTTGGCGTGAATGTATACCCTAACATCTTCTACACGCAGAACCCCATGCGAAATGCTAGAGAATGCGCCTAGGGGATCAACTTCTAGGGATTTGTAAGGATGTTTCTTGAACTTAGGGCGCGGCCTATCAGTGATCTTAACCACATTTGGAGTAGCCATCATTCAAAAGATTTAGAGAGAGATATTCAAGAGCGGAAATACCTTTTTACGCTTCTAGGGTTCACGATAAGAGCCAAAAAGATCGCTGATTGAATCAAATTCTGCGGTTGATCCTTGAGAGGGTTGAAGCAATCTTGTTGCAGAGCTCTTTCTTTCTTCTTCTCGAATGCAAATGTGTAAATGATGAACAAAAGAACCCTTTTATTTCTGTGTAAACCCTAATTCCATATTGCAATAAATGCACAACTTAAGTCATTCAGGTTGCCTTGTTCTCCTTGTTCTGAGAGAGATCCTTTCGGATCACTGAGATGCACTTAGAATGATAACTTACAATGTATCTCCCTTCCTTGAATCATCCTATTTATCCATAGATCAAGGTATTCCAATTTCGAATCATACTGAATCTAACTGTGAGAATCCTACTTTTACCGGATGACTGTCAAACCAGATCAATTTTGGATGATTAGCCTCTTCAACCTTCTTGCGGATCTTTTATATTTTTACCAAGGTTTATTTAGATATCTCTTTGATAACTCTTCAATCCGCTACACTCCATGTGCCAATTTAGGCACCAATTGATTGGCTAGGGGAAATTGTTTTCTTTTGTGACTCCCCCTGAGCCAGAGCTCATCTATTTAGTTTCTGGAAGGAATATCAGCACCAGATTCTGGTGCAGATCCATCCCCAACATTTTATGTACTTCTCTTCACCCAAATCTTGTTCATCTCCCTTTGAACTACATCCACATTCACTTTTCCTTTTCCTTTGTCTTGATTTTGATTATGATGCACCAGACCCCTTTTATCCTGATTCTTACTTCTGCAGAATTTGACAATATGACCGGATCTATTGCAATTGTAGCAAGCTATATTTCTTTGCATATTTGACTGATATCCTCTTGATATGCATTGATTAGCCATATGTCCCATTCTATTGCATGCAAAGCATCTACCATTGAATGAATTGTTTATTTGCATATTTCTACATTCATGAGATTTGTGACCATACCTTTTGCAGTTAAAACAGTGTCTGAAGAAGGATGAATTAGTTTGATTCATTCTTCTTCTGCATTGATTTGCTTTATGACCAAAGTTATTGCAATTGTGGCAGTATCCATTGAAGGATGGATATCTTTGGGCATTTGGTTGTCTTACCAGAGGTCTTCTAGGCCTGTACCTTGGATTTCCTGATCCAGAGTTCTTCTGACCAGATCTGAAACTTTCACCTTTCTCATATCCCAAGCCATGCTTGTCATCTACCCTCTTTTGGCTTTCAAGAAGAACTTCAAGTTGAGTAGAGCTTATCTTGAATTTTTCTTTGTATTCATTTGTTGTTTGAAGATCCCTGTTAAGAGTGTCTATCTGATTTTCAAGTTGTTCTTCATTATCTCTAGCTTCTTCAAGATCAGATTCTAGATGCCTGATTATTCTATCCATTTTGTGGTAGTCTTCTGACTTCTCCTTGAGAGATTGTTTTAGATTATCTTCCATTTTTCTTTTCTCTTCAATTTCTTGGGTGAATTTCATAACCCCTTATTCCATTTCATGTCTTACCATAATGACCTCTTTTGATAGCTTCTCACATAACTTGTTTTTCTCATTCAGATCTTCATTAGTATCATTGGCTTCACTTTGACTTGCTAATTGTTGAAGAAGTTCCTTTCTCTTTTTCACAGAGATACTCAGTTTTTCTTTTAGTTCATTTATGAAGTCATCAGCTTGTTTGAGTCTTTCCCTCAGGGTATTGACTTCAAAGTGAGATTACTCAAGATCGTATAGGGTAGAATGAAGTTGTTCCCTCATAACATACATATCCATTGAGATTCCCAGATCTTCCTCAAGCTGTTAGGCTCTGTTTGGAGGAACTTGGCTCTGATACCAATTATTGGAAACAAGGTGGATAACTGAGAGGGGGGGTGAATCAGTTATCTTAATTATGTAACTTTCTTTTCTTCTTTAACAATTAGTGCAGTATCAAAATATATGAGCATACATGAACATTAGAGCAGAAGAGAAATCAACACACATAACACAAGGATTTTTATGTGGAAAACCTTGTTAAGGGAAAAACCATGGGGTGACTAACCCAAGATTGTATTCTCTGATCAAAGAAGTACAAAATGGCACTTGCCAATTAGGGCTCACTGCCCGAGCACACTACTCACAAGAGGCTCATTACCGATAAGAGACTCACTGTCTACAAGGTATAAAGAAAGTAACCAGGTGTTTGAACTGATCAGAGGCATCCACATATGCTAAGGTTCAATTCTGGTTAGGCTCAATAAACTGATCTACTGCACTTCATTCTTCCTCTGCTTTAGTGCTGCTGTTCTATCACATACCAGACTTGTATTATCGCTTCCACACCTATTCCTGCATTTCTTCGTACATTATCACACACCACATACACCTTCATACTGAAATCTATCTGGTATATATATCCGCATCAAGGATCTCAACATCTTTCTAGTCGGCATCCAGAATACTCAAGATTTTCCCAAAACACTGATCTGTCAGCTGAATCCAAGCTTACTATGTGATGCGTATCAAGAACATAGATATAGAAGTCATCAATCATGTCGGCCAACCAAGAATGATCCCTCACAAATTTTTATCACCATCAATTTTGCATTTGGATTAAGGTCTGATGCTCTGCCAGTGGTTCTTCCTCAGTCTGCTCTGCCTGTCAGAAACCCAACACTTAGATGCTCATATCTTTTCTCTCTTTCATCACCGGAGGCTCAATCTCTTGAATGTAGCAGTCATGGTACTCCTACTAACTTCCCCAAGTCTACACTTTGCTGAGATACTTCCTCTAAGAGATCCAGACTTGATTGTCGGACCTTGCTGCATGCTCTGTTCTTGTTCACCGGACCAAAACACTCTTCAATCTGACTTCTGGTATAGACATACTATGTGCTGTGGACGAGTGGGATGGACTTTGTTTCCATAAATGACAATCACTCATGAAGCCACATCGTGTCTCTTGCCAACATACAAATCATGTGTTATCTTAGTCTAGTGTTGTAATCCTAGAAAGTTGCAAAACTCAAAGTTTTCATCAAATTTTGAACTAATCCACACAACAAGAAATAGGGACAAACCAAATAATAAACCAGAGGATACTAGATAATACAAAAATCATAAAATGAGGCTAAACTAACTAAAATCAAATAAAGAATTAAAATTACAATCAAAGGGGAAGACACCAGCAAACCTCCGTGTGGTTGGATGCCTTCCAAAATATCTATAGCTGAAACAAAAGAAATGTTGGAAGTTGTTTGGGAGCTTGCCTTCAAGTCAAGCCCCTATGTTAGTCTTTCAACCTCCATGAACAACCAATGATAAATAAATTAAAAAAAAATAGTGCGTGCTACTATCCTACATGCATCTAGGAATTAAGAGTAGTTACAATAAAATAAATTTGAGTATCAACCCTTGTGTATGGGGAAGAATACCCTAGTGTGCTTGTGTGATAGGATAAATGGGTGGTGAGGGTCACCAATAGATTTTCCAATAGAAATGCAGAAGGAAATGATAAAGAAGAGCTATAATATTATTTAAATAAGAATAAGATCTTATTAAAAAAATATTGCCAGCATGATGTGGAGTCAAAAGGTGAGCACATGTGATTGTTTAAGGTTTCAGTAGCATGCAACTTCAACAATGGTGTCTTCAACCAAGTATAGATAAGAGAGAGAGATTGAAAGAGATTTTTTCCAAGATTTCAAGAATAGAATGAGATAGATTCAAAAAAATTGCTTTTGCATAGGGCTTGTAGGGAAGCTAAAGAGTTAGATTTAGACACCGAAGGCATTTTTCTAATAGGCAAGTGTTACAACAATTGGTAACACGTAGCTAGCCAGGAAGTGACATTTTTAAATTTTTAGAAACTCATAGGATGCTAGTGCATCACATGGACATTTGCACATCACATGGACATTTGTGCATCATGCTAGTGTCCTAGAGAAATCACTCAAAGTTTAGCACATGTTCTCTGTATAGCGATAAGAATTAGAATTTGATAAAGAAATCTAGCAATCTAGTGAAGGAAAAGGCTAATCCTAGGCTAAAATGATCCATAAAACATGCTAAGGGAATGAATGCTAAAGCAAGCTCAAAATATAGCATGAAATTGCAAGAGTATGTAATTTTTGACGTTACACCATAAAGTCCACACTCTCTGTAAGCACTTCCACATCTAAAATCATTAATTTACACCATATTATCCCCAAAGCAATAGTCAAGAATAAGCAACTAAGAAAACCCTACTCTAAATCCTAAAAAATATTGTCAATGATGCTGAACATGATTGGCACCTCCACCTCAATCCTGCTCTATGGGTCTACCACATTAGTATCCACACACCCATTGATGCCACCTTGTATTCCCTAGTCTTTAGCTTTGAAGCTATCTTGTTGATTGAGATTGAACTCCTATCATTGTGCATCTATTTGTGCAACCTCATTGACGATGAGGAGTATCAGGTTGCACAACTACATGAGTTAGACTTACTTCATGAGTGGTACCTCAACACCCTAAACCATTTATAGGCTTATCAAAATCATCTCCATAGAAGATATAACAAGAAAAATCAGAACTCAAGAATTTGAGATTGGTGACCTTGTGCTGAAAAAATACAAGAACACTAATCAGTACTGAGAAAAGAAAGGAAAATTTGAGCCTAATTGGTTGGGTCCCTATGTCATCATCGCCAAGAATGGTTCAAGTGTTTATCAGCTGGCTACCCCAGATGGTTAGGATCTTGACGAACCTTTGCATATCATACAAATGAACCTTTGAATATCATATATCTTAAATTCTTCCATGCTTAGTCTATAACATATCTGAATTCAGAAAAATCTAATTTTTTAAATAAAAAATCCCCCAAAAAAAGTAAAAATAAACAAATCATCCTCTAGTTAAAATCACTCTTCATGGTGTCTTGGACAAGTACCATGGTGAAAAATTACTTGCAGGCACCATGTGCATAAGTTGGAAACCATTATCTTTTAGGTCCTCTTCATACCATCTCCTAACCATCGCCTAACCTTCCATTCATCTCCTAGTCTTCCATCCATTCGCATCCATTCCATCCATATCTTTGATCTTGTCATACACTAGGGGAAATGGATTGCACCTTGCTTTGGAAAAGGCTCCTTGCATTATCCCTATTGCTTATTCAACATTTTCGGTGAGTTTATTGCCCAATTATGTGCTTCATGCACTGGAAAGTCCAATGGCCTATTACATGTAGGTTCTGCACCTAAAACATTGAGCTTAAGCACTCCAACAAAGATCCAAATGTAACCTCGATAACATGCATTAGTCGAATCATTTATCATTGTGAAATCACTATCTCACCCTTTACCTTTGTAGGATATAACGTTCCCCACATTAGGCATCATCACTATCCCATCCTTTGCTTTCGTGTGATATATCATTCCCAAATCAAGTATCATCGGTCTCGTCATCATCATTGTCATTTTGATGCTTTGGAAAAAGGTGACACTCTTGTATGTCAATTGACTATTTGTTTTTATCTCTATTTATCTTTGACCTACACTACACCTCCCTAAGGTCGTCACTATCCCTAAGGTAGCTATGTTCTCTATGATATGAAAGATTGATAGAATGATATGATGTGTTGGTTTGTCATAATTTCAGCATCATAACATTACTATGGAAATGATGGATATGAAGATCTAGAATGATTTCGACAACATGATGTTACTTTGAAAGCTCATGATCAAATGACTTGGTTGATGTTTGATTTATAGGAGGTGAGGGATAGGAATGGATGGCTAGCATGCAAAGGTAATTTAATTTTGGATCACTTATTTATTGAAAGTGGCAAGTGGTTGAGGATGAGGATAGGTGTGACAAATAATTTAAATAATAAAATTATTTAAATTATGAGAGACATTTGTGAGGATAGACATAAAGGTGAAATAATTTAAATAATAAAATTACTTAAATTATGTGGTGTGGGTTAATTTAAATTGGATGATGGAGGAAAGTGTGAATTAATTAAATAAATACAATTTATTTAATTAATTGGCTAAAGAGGATAAATGGGATAAAAAAAATTTAGTTAAATAAATATAATTTATTTAACTGATTAGGTGATGGAAGAGGTCATGAAAGGGTCTTAGGATCACAAGGTGTCTCAAGAGATGCCAAAAGTGATGTTGCAAGACTTGGTCAATTTTAGGTGTCTACATTTTGCCCCTCTTTGAGATGATGTTGCAACTAAGAGAAGTAACATCATTTTAAAGAAGACAAGGTATGGATGATGGGAAAAAGGATGCCCCATCCATTTGAAAGAGTGACAAGGAGGAATGGATGTAAGGATGGGATGATACCCCCTCGAGAGGATAGGCGAGTTGGAAGAACACGAGTATACTCTCGAAATGAATGAAACGGATTGGTCAAGGAAAGTGGATGAAAAAAGAAAGGATGGATAAAGTGGATGAATGATATGTTATGTTGCACGAGGTGAGCAACCATATAGTTTGATATAGCACTAGACATTATGCACCAAGGTATAAATGCCAGGGTGATGATGTGTCGTGTGCACCCAGCGTAATACAACCTTGTCTAGACGTATGGGGAAGGAAACTTAGAGCATTAAAGTCCAAATGCACAAAAGGTATGAAATGACCTTAGATGCAAAGGACAACTGGTATGCAAAAAGCTATTCCACCATACACTAGATATGACTATTAGCTAGAGTAAGAACTTGATACAAATGCAAGATAAAATGATAACACACACAAGCAAGCAAGCAAGCATGCACAAATGATTCAAAAACAAATAAGGTATTTCCCCTATCAAGCTATAAACCGATGATTGATTGATTGATTAAGATAGTGTTGTCATTGCAGGGAATGATATATCCCTAGATCAACACAATGATGCGGGAACAATATATCCCATTGATGATGATTGATGATTGGTGATTGATTGATTGATTGGGTTGACAACAAGGTTGGAAACAAGACCAAGGATTTGGTTGGATAATTTGGCTAGATTGCTTGACTAGATTGGTATGGATTAAGGATGACTTGCATTTGGATTTATTGCTTGGATTTTTGGGATATTTGATTTTTTTGTGTGTTTTTGGAATTTTTTAATTTTTTGGGTTTCTTTTTGAAATGTTTTGATTTTTTTATATTTTGGAAATATTTGAGTTTTTTTATTTTGTTGGAGATATTTTGATTTTTTTGTATTTTTGAATGTTTTTGGATGACATTGGATTACATTTAGATAGCCTTTATGCTAGACACCAATGGCAAGGGAAAACCAAGGCTAGATGCAAGGATGGAGGTGGGATTGGATGGATGGATAAAAGTAAACAGGATGGAAGACTGATAATAGATGGATGGATAAAAGGACAAACAAGAGTGGATGGAATGAATGAGAGGTTTAGGATGTGATCTCCAAAGACTATGTCACATAGGAATAACATGCCCCATTCTAGGTGTAACGCTTAGGATTTTACATGACAAAGCTTATGACGATAGGATGATAGGATTGGTTGTAAAGGATAAGGTATATCAAGATATGTATAAAGCATTTTTCAACATTTTGCCTCTGTTTTTATTAAGATCAAATATAGGGAGGGAAGATGGATGGATAAAATGATAGGTATGTGAGTATAATGGATGAGGATGGTAGGATGGTATGGAAATGGGAGGATGGGAAATGAGAGGAAAAGAATTGATAGGTTGGATGAGACAACTTGTCCCCAAGTGTAAGTCACATAGATAAGCAACCTACACATGACACATGTTTTCCAGGTTTTCATCACGGTACTTATCCAAGGCACCACTAAGGTGGTTTTCACCAATAGACGAAGGGATTTCTCTTTACTATTTTGATTTTTCTTTTCTTTTCTTCTTCTTTTTTTATTTTATTTATGGGATGGGGAATATGGAGGAAATGAGGGACTCAAGCATTTGTGTCCATAACAAGGTAATAATGTCCCATGATGGATGGAAGTCACACATGGAAAATGTCAAGTGTCATTATGCTCATGGATGTTGGTAGATGTGGGAAGTTGGAATGGATGGAGAAGGTAGATAGTGGATTATGGATGGGAGGATTATGGATTATGATGTGGATTATGGATGGAAGGATAGTGGATTATGATGTGCATTATGGATGGAAGGATAGTGAATGGAAGGATTATGCAAAAGCATGGACCATAGGGATATGATAGGGGAGATATGTAGGATAGTGGATATAAAATGGAGAGATGGAGGTATGCGAGAATGTTGTGGAATGGAAATGAACCAAGACCAATGGTTTCACACACCGTGATGTACATTGAAGCTTTTGATTTGTAGGAGGTGTAGGAAGTAATGGAGATTTGGAATTCATTATGAATTTAGAAACCCAAATGGACTTAGAAATTTTGTGATTTTTGCATTGGGTGTGGGATGGAGGAATTTGAGATTTGTGGATGGAATGGGATTTGTAGGATTTTTGGGATGTGGATGCTTCATTTGACTTGATTTATTTTTGCTTAGGGACCCAAACCATTTTATTTTTGGACGGTGCTTTTGAAGGTGTGGGCTTGGATAGCCTTTTGGATGGATTTTTCTATTGTTATTTGCATTGGTGCCCTCTGACATGAGGATCTTTAAGATATTTTGCTTTATATAAGGAGGCATCCAAATTTTTATTTTTGAATCCCATGGGATTGGTGGAAGCTTCATGTCTGGACGATGTGTGCATTCATTGATCATGATTAGGAATGTTAGGGGATTTAAGGGAATGGGATGTGTAGATGGATGTATTAGTGGAGTTGTGGATAAAGGGATGAGGGGATTGGAGGATGGGGATATTAGACATTGGGAGAGGTGGAGGTAAAGTGGATGGAGGAAGGTGTATGGTCACATGATTTTGAGATTTGTAGGATGATGGAGGAGGAATGACAACATATTTTTTGGGGGTATGATGTGGTTTATAATGGAGAGAAATGGATTTAGGAGGCATGGAGGTGGTACCAACATCTTGCGATTGTTTTCCTTGGGGTATATAGCCAAGGCCATGTGATCGTGGAGGGACTTTGACATGGATGAGTTCTAAAATACCTTGTTCATGAATACCTAAGCCTTTACCTTGATAATTCATGTTTTGGAGCATGCGATGGACAATGGGATTTTGGGTGTTTTGGACACAAGTCGTGAGCTTATTATTTGATGGGGAAGGCAGGGTGGTGGATAGTCGTTGTTGCTTTCCTAGAGAAGAACATCCATGGATGAAGGTAGTAATACCAAGGGGATAGGATGATGGATTTGTAATAGGGTCGATATGAGATGAAAAAGGATCAATAGGATCTTGATTATCATTATGCTCATTAAGATCCAAGCTATTTGTTTGATTATCTATGTTTACTTGGGGACCAAGTGTCTCACCAAGGGAACTGGATGTCATTGGATTATGGATAGGACTAGGTGGAGGATGGATAGGAGTAGTTTGGATATCTTACTCATGGATACTTATGGGATGATGAATAGGTGGAGTGATAATCTCTTGATCATGGATAGGATCTTGGTCATAGAGTGGATTAACATGGATAATGTGATAGTGACCTTGGATAGGATGAACTTGGATTGCTTGCTCATGGGTAGTAACTTGATCATAGATAATATCTTTATCACAGAGAGGATTATGGAGAGGATGGATGGAAGGGCTTTGATCTTGATTTGGATAAGGGGTTAATGTTTCCACATGCTTTAGATTAGGATCTTGACATAGCTCTTGATTTTCTTGGATGGGAGTGGGAGACTTTTGGATAGGCATGATAGGCTCTAGATGCTCAACAACATGAGTGTATAATGGATCTTGACTTAGAATTAGGGTAGGAGACTCTTCAAGAGGCTTGATGGGTTGTGGGCTACATGATGGGATTAGAGGAATAGGCATAGTGTTGGAAGGCTCTTGGATAGGTTCAAGTATAGGCATTTGATCACATGGCGGGGGTTGATTCCTTGCTAATATCCATTGCATCACATCCTAGATAAGTGTATGGGTGTATGGGCAATATAATGGGCGGACAATGAGGGTAGATGTTATAGGCTTAGGATTAGGAATAGGTGGAGAGATAATGGGATTAGATGGATTAGGATTAGGATTGGGATCAAGTGGAGGGATAATGGGATTGGATGGACTAGGATTAGGATTGGAATTATGTTGAGGGATAATGGGATTGGATGGATTAGGATTAGGATTGGAATTAGGTGGATGGATAATGAGATTGGATGGATTAGGATTGTGATTACATTGAATGTTTGATGTGTTGGGATTTAAGTGAGTTATGGATTGGCTTAATGGATTAAGACTTGGAAAGTTGGAAGGATTTTGTGATGGAGGCTCTATAGGGATGGATGGATGAGGGGAATTAGTAGATGGGTTGGTATAGGATGCAAAGCTTGGAGTGGTATTTTCCTTGTCAAAGGAAGCATGAGGAGGACTTAAGGACTCTTAATTTTGGTGCATGGAATGGCTAGTACTAGTGTGCTTATGTTGTAGGGGATCTTGAGGTGGATGTTGAGAAATATTAATTGGATAGGTTGATGTGGATGGATTGGGTTGGCATGAAAATGGGGGTGACACATGGGATTGGGATGATTTGGCAAGCTTAACCTTTCTATAATTACATTGAAGTTCATGAATGATTAGGATAAATGTGGTGCAATCAGATGTCTTATGACCTTTGATCCTATGGCATTCACAATATTCACTATCATTGTACCAATAGGGATTAACGACATTTGGATCATAGGGTTGTATCTTGGGAAGCTCAATCAATTTTGCTTGAATCAATCTTTGTAACAACATCTCGATGGGATCCTTTGGTGAAGGGTTCAAGAAACATGGTGATGAAGGTAATGAAGGGGTTGATGGATTAGAAGGTTGATGGACCAATGGATTAGGATTGGGATTAGATGGAATTTGTTGAGGTTGCATGGATAAAGGTGTAGTGGATGATGTGTTAGATGAGGGTTGTGATTGTGGTTGTTGAATGGATAGAGGGTGTGGTTGTGTTTGTATTTGTTGGGCCAGGAGTTGTTGAAGATGTTGGGATTGTTGTTGTATGGCTTGTTGTTGTTGTTGTATGGTGGCTTGTTGTTGTTGTTGTACAGTGGCTTGTTATTGTTATTATTGTTGGAGTTCCTGGATTGGTTGTTGAAGTTGTGAGGTGGTGGGATTTGGTATATGTGAAGATGAAGCATGGTTAGGCATTTGGACTTGTGAAGTTTGGGGTAAGATGAAAAGTTTGGGGTATCATGAGTTGGATTGATATGAGTAGTAGGTTGGTTGTGATGTCATAGCCTCGTAAGGGGATGAAAGTTGGTATGAAGTTAATAGGAAAGGCGTATAGGGTGGTGATGTTAAGGGGATATAAGCATAAGAATCCATGGTGTTTGAATGTGGGTATGGATTAGGATGGAGATTTTGATGGGGTTTTTTTATTAGACGTGGATGGAATTTGATGAAAGAATGATAGATGATTGAGGATCAAATGACAAGACCTTAAAATGATTAGATTTGATTGGATGCTTCTCTATACTTAAGATAGGATTACGTTCTTAAGTAAGAGTGGATTTTATTTCTACTTAAGATAGACTAACATTCTTAAGTAAGAGTTGATGGGATTTGATGATTATGTTTAAGATAAACTAATGATCTTAAGCAAGTTTGGATTGATGATAATGAGATTGAAATTAAAGTCTTGTTTTTGATTTGATGATTGGATTAGAAATAGATGATAATGGAAGGATTTGGATAGTGATTTGGATGGATACTGATCAGGATTTGGATGAAAAGTGGAAGGGTTGGAGGAGGCTAAGTCCTTGACCAAAATTTGATGTTCAAAAGATGATTGTTGATTAATGATATGGATTGAATGGATAATGGGTGGAAGATAATTAGGATTGGATTTGGATTTGATGATGGAGGATTGACTTAAGGGTGACAATTGGATTATATGGATTAAGGATGACAAATGGATGGAGGACAATTAGGAAAATGATGAATGATAGGATTGGATGAGGATTAGTGGATTTTGATGTTGTTTATGTAGTACAAATGGATGAAGTTGGATTAAGACAATGATGTAGGATGATATTGGATTCTGGCAGTGGATTATGATTAGGATAATGGATGGAAGATATATTTAGGTGAGAACTAGGATGATGATATTGGACGATTATGATAGGATTAGACAATTAGTAGATGATTAGCTTGTGTGAAAGGATTAGTTGGAATAAGATGGTTGGATGATTATGATAAGAGGGATGAAGTGATACTAATAAAATGGGGTGATTGGGATGAGTGAAAATGAATGATTAGAGATATGAGATGGATAAGAGAAATGATTAGGATAGGTTGATAATGGATAAAGGATGACTAGGAATGAACTTGATTGGATGAAAAATATGATTGGGATTAGATGATAATGATGCAAGGATTAGGTGGATATGAAGAGTGATTAGGATGACTAGGATAGAGTGATTGGATGCTTAAGGTGATGAGGATGGATAATTAGGATGGGGTTAGATGATTGGGTGACTTGGAATGATTGGGATTGAAGCCAAAAAACATTCAAACACCTGCAAACAATATCATGCATGGCCTAACAACTCAATGGAGTACTAAATAGCCTAAGATTAAACAAATGCAAACACAAGGCATGAAACCCTAGACTACTAGTGTCAATCCTCCATTGTTTCTCCAAGATTTTGTAGTACTTTGCTGTCATATTTGCAGACCTGCAAATACAATGAGCAGCTCAAGAGTATGTTGATGGAAAAATCAGAGATAGTGCTCAAATTATGCCAATGGGAAGTGAGAAATGAGATTGAGAGAGTGGTTTTATAGAGGAGTAGGGTTTGAATGAAGGGCTGTGATAGGGAAATGAAGGGTGTAGATTGATTAGGGTTTCCCAGTCACTAAAGGACAAAGGACAATTTTTAATTTGAAGAAATGGTGAGGTGTAGGGTGTTTTTGAAATAAATAAATTATGTACATTTATTTAGTTTATTTGAGGAAGGGGATAATGTGATGGGATTTAATTAAATAAGTAGGACCTATTTAATTAGGGCAAGACCTATTAATTTAAATAAATATGTATTTATTTAAATTAATAGGGTAAAGTGGACATTGGAATAATGAATAATTAAATAATTAATTTATTATTTAATTATAGAAGAAAATCAAAAGAAAATAGCTAAGTAATTAAATAAATAAAATTTATTTAATTAGAAGCATAAGAGGAGAAGTGAATTAATTAATTGTAGAATGTGAAATTGGGATGAATTAAGTGTCGAAATGGCATTCACAGGCTCGGGACATTTTTAAGTGTCTACATTTTGGCCCTCTTTGATACAATGTTGATTCCGACGTTGTGTCAAAGAAAAATTCAAGAAATATGCTCCAGACATGCCCCAGTGTGCCCCAGGTGAGGCGTGATGGCCTTATGCCCCCTCGGGAAATTTTTCAAATTTTCTAAAAAATTTTCAAAAAATTTGGAATTTTTTTTAAAAGATGTACGAGATGCCAAAATGGGCCCACCTAGGTCAAAAAAGTTCTATAAATAGCCCTTAGAGGGGCCCATAGAGCTCATTTGTGCACTTGGCTTGTAGAGATTTCAGAGAGTGGAGAGTAGCCAGTTTGTGATTTCCTCATAATGTCATCTGTTCCAGTTCACCTGCATCATGGTATGAGGGTTGGGACATATGGTCGGCTTCCCGGGACCGGCGCGGCGGTATGTATCTAACCCTAGCTTTTCAATTTTGCTATTTTTTGCTAGATTTTAGGGCCCAAAAAATAAGGCACGCATGCGGTGCAGGTTTTTGCACCACATGTGCAATCAAGCATGACACATGGGCAAGGGATTGCGACGCATGCATTTTTGTGTGACGCATCCACTTTTTTGCATCGCATGCGCAAGCTGGTATGACACATGCGTCTTAGTTGTCATGCATCTGCAAGATGCAATACCTGTGTGAGGTAGAGTGACGCAATTGAAAAATTGCGCCGCATATTTGTGCTAGTGTGACGCATTTGCGAAAATACAATGCATGCGTGGGGCAAGGTGACGCTTCTGCTTTAGGCATGACACATTGAGTTGACAGTGCAACACATGTACTTGTTTGGCAATTTAGTGATGCATTTTGACCTGATTTTGCCCCTATTTTACTGTGAATGATTTGCCTAGGGTTTTTAGATTGACATAGCATGCTTCCTTTGTGAATACAAATGAGATTGCTGCCTATCTATACCTGTGAGAGTCATCTTGTCGATTACTTATTGCGAGATCATTTGTCATTGGAGGAGCAAGATACCATACATGCCCTAAGGTTATGTGGTGTCACGTTCATGCCCATTATTAGTGCTAACCGAGGCTTACGTACTACACTGGTCAAGCAGTGGTACTCAGAGACTAGCTCTTTTCATTTGCCTACAAGAGAGGCTACCGTCACTTTGGAGGATGTCTAGCGTATTTTGCGACTACCAATTCGCAGGGAGTGAGTCATTTATAGTTCGGATCAAGGATTGCCTACGCTCTGGTGACTTTTTGAGACTAATGATGATGCCATCCTGGGAGTGGAGGACCATGAGATCCATTGGGATACTTTGTTGGATCGATATGACCGACTGATCATGGTGCTATGTGTTTGCATTGGTGGCATTACGATTCTCGATCGATGTGGTCATGTTTTTCCAGTAGGTTGGGGTGAGATGTTGGAGGGCATGATGGTGGATGCGACAATATATGCTTGGGGACCCTACCTTCTAGCGACACTTTATTTTCAGCTGCATGCAGTTGCATACCGTGGCGGGCAGTCGATCAGCTGCAACATTATGTTACTTATGATCTGGGCCTGGGAGCATATCTCTGTGTTTAGACCTTAGGTGCAGTGTGAGGTTCTAGAGGAGCTCCCTTATGTTTTCTGTTATACTAGAGTAGTTACACAGATATAGATGGGTGATGTCGGATACTGGAGGCACGACATTGACCATTTGGACACATTTGTTTGGAGGCCCTATAGATCTTGTCCCAGGTGGACGGATGATGGAGAGCACCTATCGTTCTGCAGGCACACTTGGTATTTGATAGGGCGAACAGTGCATAGCCAACACATCATAGAGCACCATTTGCCATAGCACGTGCTGAGGCAATTCAAAGAGCGGCAGGGGGTGCCGGTAGGGATTGCAGAGTTTGCTTGAGCTACACGGGAGGTATCAGATTAGGGGCCCATGATTGCAGTGTAGACAACGATTAATGAGATTACAGGTTTGTAGCCTATTCAGTGGAGAGACACTGATGTGGCCAATGCAGGGACCACCCTTGAGTATGATACTTGGTGGACCACTCACAGGTCAGTTCCCTATTTACATCTTGATGAGCTAGCTCCAGTGGAGAGGTTGGGGAGGGGGCTGAGGCGCAGATTCAAAGAATGAGGTTGGGGGAGAGGCAGAGGCAAAGGCCGAGGTGATGTTGGCAGAGGAGGTGGTGATGGAGGGGGTGATGATGGTGGTGCCGGTGGAGGTAGAGGGGATAGGGGTCAAGGAGACCGAGGGAGGGGAGACAGAGGGAGAGGATGGGATGGATAGGGGAGAGGCTCTCGACTTGCTCTGATTCAGGAGGAGGGAGAGGGGGCTATTGGATAGGTGGAAATGACAGTGGGAGAGATTCAGATGGAGGAGATAGGAGAGCAGGATGAGGATGTGGCTATGGAGGATGTCGGCAAAGATGACGTTAGTGGGGAGGAGAATGGGGAGGACGAGGATGAGGCTGATGAGGAGGAGCGCATTAGAGAGGAGGCACTCCAGGATGTGCCTATTTCAGGGATGGAGGCCAAGGAGGAGGAGGGGGATCAGGGAGAGCAGGTAACCAAGATGCAACAGATGTGGTTACGCATTCAAGAGCTGGAGAGATAGGTAGCTCAAAGGACTGGGGAGTGGGACATGGCCATCATCAGAGCCTAGAGAGCCGAGCAGAGGAGCATTGACTTTATGGCTATGGTCAGTGGGCCTATTGCAGATCTAGCGCAGAAATTATATCAAGCCGGATTGGAGATAGGTTATTACAGGTCCTTGTATGACAGCGTGGTGCAAGTGGATCAGAGGGAACCTAGCTTTCAGAGTAGGAGTGTTAGCAGGTCTCACTCTCGATGATCACATAGCAGTGTGGGGGTTTCTCACTCACAGCAGAGGGCTTCACCGTATGATAGGCCATCTGGTTCTAGGGCAGGGTTAGAGCACATGGGTCCTCCTTCAGGGCCGACAGCATCTGGAGCCCATGATAGTGTTGGCTTAGGCCATTTTGATAGACATGATGTATATTTTTGATTGAGCCTACATGCTCTAGTTTTTGACATATAGATTTAGATTGTATTGTGACACATTTTGATGATGATATATATGAGACAAATTACTATGATGATGATCTATTATTTCTATATGTATGTGATGCGATGGATGTATGTGATATGCTCTTTTGATGTTATGGTTCTATGTTGATGCCTTATGATTTATGATTTATGATGGGATGATGCAGTCCTATTTATCATGTATTTTATGTGATGATGTGATGTACTATATGGTTCATGGATGCATGTGTTGAGATGATATTATATGGTTATGTGATGGTACTTTATTTCTATGTGATGCCTATATTTGTATGACATGGATGCATATATGTACATGTTAGATGTTTTTGTGATAGATGTAGATGATATACAGATGATGATTCTATATGTTATAATGTAGTATAAATGACCTCCTATGATGATATTTGTGATGATTATGGTATTATGCTTATGATGGACTAACATGTGTATGTGTGCAGGTCTATGAGATCTAATACATTTTTTTGGTGTGTCACAGTAGGATGAAAGATGACCAGAAGAAATGGAGAGGAGGAATGCGCGAAGGATGAAGATTGGCTAGAAGAATGGATCCAGATTTTGTATTGATAGATTTTTGAGCTTCTTTCTTGCAGTTGCCACTTATTATCATAGAGATTATTATGTCAAAGGACAAAAAACACCATGGCATATCAAAGGCCAAGGCATAAAGTGTGGTCCCTTGTGAAACAAGTACAAGACAGACAAGGAATGCCTACTAAGTAATTGTGGTATCTTGTCGGAACATGCGATGAGATAACTATGAGGTATGCAAATCTTGATGCAAGGAAGCATTTATTCTTTCCAATGCATAGGATGTCTTTAATTCACACCCAATGGAATCTTGATCACACGCAAGAAACCTAGTTCCCCAGTCATTTTGCCAAGACAAGCCGCAAACAGAAATCAAAGAAAAAGGTCCCTTTCTATCCTCACTTCTCTTCATCACTTAGGGACTGCGTTGAGAAGCATAAGAACGAGACTACAAAGCAAATAAGACAAACCAGACCCAGAGTCAATAGTAATGTAGATCGCTTGATGTGTGTGTGTGTGTTTATCTGATTAGTTATGATAGGTTGAATGATGCTTGGTTTCAGGATGGGAAGTAAGTTGTATAAGACGCCAAGTCTGGTTTCGATAATGCAACATCCTATCTAAGGAAAGTGATTAGATTGTGACATCTCGTATAAGACATGTGGTCTGGTTTTGAGAATGCCACAAGTTGCAAGATGATTGGCATGTGATGATTGATGATGTCAGGAGGCTAGAACATGTCGTATAAGGCATAGAGCTTGGTTTCGACTATGCCCCATGCTGTTGTAAGACATGTGGTAGTTGATGAAGATTGTCTATAGTGATGTTCAATTATCATTATGCGAGTGATTAGGGATAATTGCTTGGCTATTTTGATAAGTTGGCTTGTTGATGTTTGGGGTTGTTTCGCTTGTGAAAGACTGATTGTTTTGGTTTGATCAAAGTGCCCATCTCATCGAATGATGACTTATTATGATGATTGACTCGACGGGCCATAAGGGACTGACCTAATGTCTCGAGGGCTCATCAGAGATGACCTTGCCTACATGACAATGCAGAGACAACGTAGTTCGACTAGACGGACTCTGTGTGATCTAAGACCTAAGGGTGGGATGCCTCGAGGGATCATCAGAGATGGCCTTGCCTATGTGAAAGCTCAGAGGCAATGTAGTTCGACAATGTGGTTTGGACATGGTTTATTGCTTGGGATTTTATGGTTGATTATGTGATTTTTTTGTGATTTTTAATGATATTTGATGTTTTTTGGAATTTTGAAAAATATTTGGATGTTTTTGGATTTTTTGAAATATCTGAATGTTTTTGGAGTTTTGAAGATATTTGATTGTTTTTGGATTTTTGAAAAATATTTGGATGTTTTTGGATTTTTGAAAAATATTTGGATGTTTTTGGATTTTTTGAAAAACATTTGGATGTTTTGGGATTTTTTGAAAAATATTTGGATGTTTTTGGATTTTTTTGAAAAATATTTGGATGTTTTTGGATTTTTTTAAAAAATATTTGGATGTTTTTGGATTTTTTTGAAGAATATTTGGATTTTTTTGAAAAATATTTGGATGTTTTTGGATTTTTTTGAAAAATATATTTGGATGTTTTTGGATTTTTTTTAAAAATGAGAAAGGTGTCCTCCAATACGGATTTGTAGGATCAGGAATTGCCCTCAGTCAAGTACATGACAAGGTTATGACCAAGACAAGACGGGATGGGATGAACAAAGTGTTTGGGGATATCAGGAAGACACAGAATGTTAATTTATTTCCAGGCCATGAAAAGGACAATGCGGTTTATTATGGGTTATGACATGGATTACGGTGAGGATTATGTAGAATTTATTGCAGAATGCGAAAGACAAGATAGAGTTATGGTAGACAATGGAGCCAAAGTTAATTACACATGGCACTTTTTTGCTAGGTTTTCACCATGGTACTTATCCAAAGTGCCACCGAAGTGGTTTTCACTTTTGGAAAAAATATTTCTCTTTACTATTTTATTGTTTTTTTCTTAATTTTTTTGTTTTTTTTTTTACTTAGGTATAATATCTTCGAAGGTGCATGCCGTTGATCGGCTCTGGTAGCAGTTCACCTTCAGGGGTGGAAAGTTGATATTCTCCCGATCCATATGCAACTGTGATGATATAAGGACCCAACTAGTTTGGTTCAAACTTTCTCAGCTTCTCCCTTTCCATTTGATTCTTGGGGTTCTCTTTCAGGACCAAGTCTCCAATATTGAATTGTCGAACTCTGACTCTCTTGTTATAGCTACATTGGAGCCGGTTCTGATACGCTTGCAAGTGTACTAGGGCATTTTGCCTTCTTTCATCTAGTAGCTCAAGCTCATGTAGTCTGGATACCTTGTAGTCTTCCCCATCCACAAATTGCTTCTGTGATACTCTCAAGGAAGGTAACTCAACCTCGATGGGAAGGATGGCTTCAGAACCATAGACAAGTAAATATGGTGTGGCTCTGGTGGGGGTGCGAATGTTGGTGCGGTAGGCTCACAAGGCGAGATTGAGTTGGATGTGTCAGTCATGGCCAACGTCATTGACAATCTTCTTGAGGATTTTTATAATGGTCTTATTTGACCCCTCGAATTGACCGTTGCCTTGGGGGTAGTATGGAGTGGTGAAATGGTGTTGGATGTGGAATCTTTCACATAATTCATGGACATCCTAATTTTTAAAAGGGCAACCATTATCTGTGACAATAGATTTAGGCACACCATACCAGCATATGATGTAGTTGATGAGGAATTTGGCGATTTGTTTACCGATGATGTATGTCATGGGGATGGCCTCAATTCACTTTGTGAAGTACTTAGTGGTGGTGATGATGAATTTGTGGCCATTGGCGGAGGTGGGATGGATTTTACCCACGAGGTCAAGTTCCCACTGAGAGAATGGCCATGGAGATGTAAATGGTTGCAAGTCTTGAGCAGGTGCATGCACAAGATCCCCATGTATCTGACATTGTTTGCATTTTTTGGCGAAGTGATAAGCATCCTTCTCCATGGTGGGCCAATAATATCCATCTCTTATGATCTTTTTGGCTAGAGTAGGACCACTAGAATGAGCTCCACATATATCTTCATGTACTTCGCGTAGGGTTGTTTGTGCTTCCTTGATGTCAAGACATCATAGGAGGGTATTGTCAAATTTGCGGTGGTAGAGGGTGTCACCGATGATGACATATCTAGTAGATTGGTGTATGAAGGATTTACGTTGATTGGAGGATAGGTCAGGTGGGAGGATTTGGTCATGTAGGTATATATAGATGTCATGATACCAGGGAGACATGGGACCAACAATTTCACACACTAGCTCAGATTCAGGGATATCAAAGGTGGGGACCAGTAGTTGTTCCACCAAGAACGCAAATTGAGGTGCATTCCTCATAATATCCAAGAGAGACCCTATTGTTGCCATTGCATCAGCTGCTCTGTTATGAACCCTAGGAATCTAATTAAAGACCACTATGTTGAAATATAGACTGAAACTATCCACCATTCTCTTATATGGCATGAGTTTTCCATCTTTTGTGTCATATTCATTATTGACTTGTTTGATGACAAGTTGTGAATCCCTAAAAACTTATAATGTCTTGATTTTATAGTTGACATCCATTCGTAGTCCTGTGAGCAATGCCTCATATTCAGTAATGTTATTTGTACAAGGAAAGGCTATCTGAAATGCTTTATGGATGGAATCTCCTTGAGGAGTAATGAACATAATGCTTGTGCCTGAGCCGTGATTTGTGCAGGAACCATCAAAGAATAACGTCCATGTTTTGGGAGCTTCGACGATAAAGATTGATTCATCTGGAAAATCTGTAACCAAAGGATGATCTACTATGGTAGGTGTCTACTAATTGGTATGCGATCACTTGCCCCTTTATTACTTTATGGTCAACATATTCGATATCAAATTTGCTCAATACCATAACCCATTTAGCCAATCGTCTTGTCAAGGCTGCCTTGTTGAGTAAGTACTTTAGCGGGTTAATCTTTGCAATTAGTTTCATTTGGTGATTCAACATATAATGTTACAAATTTTGGGTGGAAAAAACTATGGCAAGGCAAGCGTGCTCAATAGGATTGTAGTTTAGCTCATATCCCACTAATGTCCTGCTGATATAATAGATTGCCCATTGTTTTCCTTCTTCATCATTTTGTGCTAAAAGTGCCCCCAGTGCTGATGATGTTGTTGATATGTACAATAAAAGTGGCTTTCCTGGTATTGGATGCATGAGAATGGGTGGTGACAACAAATAGTCTTTGATCTTTTGAAATGCTTCCTGGCAATGTTCAGTCCAAACGAAGGGTACCCCTTTATGAAGTAAGTGTTGGAACGGGTGGCATTTGTCAGTGAGTTGAGCAATGAACCTCCTAATTGATTGTAATTTTCCCTACAGACTGTGTAGTTGTTTGAGACTTATTGGTGGAGGCATATCCATGATGGCTTTCACTTTAGCAAGATCAACCAATATAACCCAATAGTTTGCCTGATGTAACCCGAACACGCATTTCTTAGGGTTTAATCTAACTTTGTACTCTTCTAGTAGTTTGAAGATCTTATCCAACACATTCAGATGAGTGCTTCTTGTAACTGATTTGGCCAGTAAGTCGTCGACATAATCTTCCATACATGTGTGCATATAGTCGTGAAAAATTGTTGTCATTGCTCTCTCGTACATAGCTCCCACATTTTTGAGGCCAAAGGGCATGACAATCCAACAGTAAGTACCCCACGGACATGTGAAAGTAGTTTTGTGTTGGTCTTCCGAAGCTATCCTTATTTGATTATATCCTAAGAAACTGTCCATCAATGAGAGCATTTCAAATCCAGCAGTAAGGTCAACTATAATGTCTATGTTTGGCAATGGAAAATCATCCTTAGGACATGCCTTGTTCAGGTCTCGAAAGTCTTCACAGATTCTGATCTGGCCATTAGGTTTTGTGATTGGTATGAGGTTAGATACCCACTCTAGATAGTCTATTGGTCTAATGAAACCCACATCGAGTAGCTTTTTCAATTCGGCCTTTACCAAGAGTGCGATCTGTGGATGCATTTTTCTTAATTTTTGCTTCACTAGTTTGGCATTTGGCAGTAGTGGCAGGTGATGTAAGATAAATTGTGGGTCAAGCCCGGACATATCAACATATGACCAGGTAAAATTGACTTGCTGTGCTGAGAAGAAATCTTTGAATTCAGGCTTCTCTTGTTCTGTTAACGACTCAGTAAAATGAATAATCTTGGGCTCTTCTTCTGTACCGAGGTTAGTCTCAATAGATTTCTCTACTAGCAGTGGTGATTTCTCTTGCGTGATAGGCAACACTTCTGACCCTCCATCCTTGGGCGCCTCATGGAGGTTTTCACCCTCAGATACATCCTTTATTTTTACTTTTTCATGGTCAATAGGCACCTTTTAATTTTCACCTACAGACCTTTTTTTCTCTTTCTTTTTCACTTTTGCGACTAGAGGATGGAGTGGATTCCCTGAAATAAGTCATGTCATCAAGATCCATGATGTAGCCAACTTTATGATCCCCTTGAGGTATGCCTTCACGAAGTCCCATGAACTCAGCAATAGCTTTGCCATTCTTGAATAAATCCAGGATAGGGGGAGTTTGTTGATCCCAGTCTATGAGTTCAGGGTGGACTAATGGCAAGCCATCATCGGTGTTCATGTAGCTTATGGTTATGGGAGCAGGGTGCAAATAGAAGTGTTGTCATGATCCTAGAAGATACCGATCTAGGCTTCACCGTTAGGTAGGTGAGGTTGGGAATATGTGGGCTTGAGTTCAGGAGGGTCCCTTGATGTCTCGACGTCCTTGGAAGTACTTGTGTCCCTACCCAAAAGTAACTTAGTACTAGGAGTACTCTCCTTTTGTAATGTATACCCTAGCCCCTTGTTGCGAGGTCACATGGTTGGTTGGATGGGCTATGTTCTCCCATTTTTGTTAGGCCCAAGTCCACTATGCTCATCATATCCTTGCTATTTTACAAATTCGTAGCACTTTCCATATCATTCCACAAGCAATTGTATGTACTTGACCTCTTCTTCTTCCTTGTAAATCCATTTAGAGACATCATCATCTACATCCTCTTTGCTTAGTTCTCCCCATTTTGTGAAAGTGGTGGGGACGACATAAATAGTTTCCTTAGGTTTGATTGGGCCAGGTTTGCCGTGAGACCTTGGTGATGTTGGGAGCTTTCCAATGTAGTATGACCCTTCTATCTTATATTCTCCACATCCTTTATCTTGGATTTGAACTTTAGGGTTAAGTGGCAAAATGAAGGTGGTGGTGAATTTTGTTAATGTGGATGGATCAACATAATGTGATGAGGTGGAAGGTGAAATTCCCCTATTTATAGGTACTTGATGTTGTGGAACTTCTTTTAGGTGGTTGTAATATTGAAAGGCATCGGGATCACTAGGTATGGTGATTTCCATGCCGTTGTAGGGGAATTTAATGCATTGGTGGTAAGTGGATGTTACGGCCTTCATGGCATGGATCCATGGTCAATTAAGGATGAGATTGTAGGGAAGTTCAACATCCAAGACGTGAAATGTAGTGTTGAGAGTAGTAGACCCAACTCATACAGGAAGTGAAATCACTCCCATGGAGGAACATTCAACATCGTCATAAACTTTAATGACAATTATTTTGGTGGGGGCCACACATGCTTCTGAGTATCCCAATATCATTACTAGCTTTAAAGTACATATATTTAACTTAGCTCCACTGTCTACCAAGACCCGTCTAATCTTGTGCTTGTTAATGAAGACCTTGAGCTGTAATGGGTCGGTGTGATTGGGTTGATGTGAGGGTACATCACGTTCCGTGAAAGTAACATGGTTGGAGGTAGCAGGTAGCTAAATGTCCCACCATAGGCTATAATTGATTGACATTTAGATCTGTGGGGACAAAAGATTCCAACAAAGCCTTGTCGAGAATGGCCTTATGCTTTGGGGATAGGCGAAGTAGTTCGAAAATGGATATTTGCACCGAAGTCTTTTTCAAGTGGTCCAAGAGATTATATTAGGTCTTTGGCTGTGCATTAGATGGACTAGATGAATGGGATGGTGCACCTTGTAGTGTTACCTTGGCCCTACGAGTGGTTATGACACACTCAGGATGGGACTTGATGGTGATCATGGAGACGTTATCATAAAAGGCGCAAATGCTGTTAATGGTGTATTCATAGGCGATGCTGTAATTGACATGGTCATGTGGCTTGGTTCCTGAGGTGGAGGCTTTTCCTGATCCATGATTTTGTAAAGGATCTTGAAAGATAGCGTGATTGGTATTAGAGGAGCCTTGTAGATTATCTACAGTGACATCCCCACGGTCGATAAAGTCTTGTATGATGTTCTTCAGTTTGTAACCATTGGAAGTTTTGTGCCCCTTGATTCGGTGATAGTCACAAAAGTCGTTGTCATTCCATGAAGGAGGTTTAAAAGTTGGGTTGTATGGCTTGACCTCTGATAATTGGATGAGGTTGGACTGTAACAATTTCTTTAGGATTGTTTCAACAGGCTCCCTTAGGGGTGTAAAGTTTCGCCGAGGATTATTATTCCTTGGAGGCGGTCTCCTTTGGTTGTTTTGGATTGCGTTAATTGTTTGTTGTTGTGGTTGTGGTTGTTGTTGAATGGAGGGCTGATTATTTTGCATCGGGGGTGCTTTGAGTGTGAGAACGGGGCCGGTCCTATTGATTTCCTTTGCGTCTATGACCCCATCATTAGTAATGTTCTTGTTTCGAGACCAAAACTTGTTTTTGTCATTGGGTGGGTTTTGAGTCTTTTGGTTCTTGTTGAAAATTTTGATTATGCCCTTGGCTATGAGGGCTTTCTCGATGGCTATTCCTTTTTCAATGACTTCTCCGAAGGAGGTGCAATAATGGATTTGCAGTTGGTGCATGAGTTCTTTGTTAAGGTTCTCCACAAAAATTGGTACCAGTTGATTCTTGGGGATATGACAAGGACATTTGCTAGCTAGACTCCTCCACCTTCAGATGAAGGAGATGAATATTTCCCCATCCTCTTGTCTAGTATGGCATAAGGTGGTGACATTCACATCAGTATCGATGTTATAAGAGAAATGAGATATGAATTTGTCTACGTGTTTGGTCCATGTCCTTATTCCCGTGGGGAGGTGTGTGAACCACTCAAGTGCTTGTCTTGTGAGGATCCTTAGGAATAATCTCATCAAATATGTGTGTTCATATGTGATCTCAAGACATGGTATGTGAAATTCCTGCACATGCTCTACGAGACTTCCTTTTCCCCTATACTTGTTGAAGTTAGGCACATTGTAGTTTGGTGGGAAAGGTGGCATATAAATGCTTTTGTCAAAGGGATAAGGACATAAATCTTCCATGGAATATCCCTTCTTTGTGGTAGATACTTGCATGTTTGAGAAACGTTGTTCTAGTGTTTGCATCTTGTGTGCCAAGGCTTCAAAGGAGTTCAATGATGTGTCCAAGGCATTTGCGGGTGCGTTTTGATATGAGTTACCCATGTTTAATGCCGATGTGTTTTGGGATCCTAAATTTGTAACACGTGGGTTGGTATGTGTGTTGAAATGGATGTGTGATGAAGACGCATTTAGATTTTGGTTGTTGGGTATGTACGTGGTATTTGGATTAATGTATTGAAAGTGGGATGAGGCACTTGTAGCATTTTAGTTTTGGAAGTTATTGGGACTTGTTTGGAGGAGAGTGTTTTGGTCCACTTATTGTTGTAAGGGATTCAAATAGGTATTTTGATGCAATGCACCAACATTTTAATTGACATTTAGGTGAGACACATGTTGATGATTTTGGGTGATGTTTTGATGGTTCAAGATGTGATTTTGAGTGGTACCAATGTTCGTGTAAGTGTTGGGAATGGTATTACTATTTTGATAGTTTGGGTCTACATATTGATGACTCAAAACATTGCTTTGTGTAGTCCCAACATTCATGTTCACATTTGGTATGGTGTTATTGTTTTGACCAAGAGGATCCATGTTTTGATTGCCTAAGTTGGTATTCGTTTGAGGCCCAAGGTGCATGTTTGCATTTGATGTGGTATGGACCCCATGTGTATGTGCTCGAGAGGTCACTATATGCATCTTTCACATTCTTTTGTTTTGATTCATGTTCATCGAAGCGAAGGGGTTTGCAAAATTCAAAGGTCGCGAGACGACATTCGCATTGTTGGTGTCAAATGTGGGAGTCACATGGGAAATTGGGGAATCTTGTGATGTTTACCCTATAGGTATAGTGGCATTCTCTTGTACCAAATTCTTGTAGCTAGCAGATGGTGTTTCTTGACCTTGGCCTTGTACGATGTTGTTTGGTAATGATCCCATAATTGCATTGACATCTACCCCTGCGGGAAGTTTAGTGCCGATTTATAAGAGATGCATGAGGTAGGTTTGAGCATTAGTGGCTATCATTTCATCTATGATGCACAACATCCTAGGATCTTGGGAGGCTTATTTGATTTCTTTTTGAGTAATCCCTTGATTATTTTCTTGCAAAAGGAGATTCTCAAAGGGATTTGGCATGTTGGAGTGAGTTTCGTGTTGCTTGTTAGATGAGGTTCCAAATCTCATTGCGTTCGTGAGATGATTAAGGATTTTCCCTTTCTCTTCTTTTGCAACCGTGTCTTGACCATATAAGAATTACTAGTTTGTGGAGAATGAGTTTGTCCTAAGGATGGAAATGCAAAGTGTTTACGCTATATTTTTGGTATTTTCTTGGGAGATAATGGGAATGCAACTAAGGTTTTAAATGTACCTATGCAAATGGAAATGACAAAGTGAGGATGTGTTATGTTAATGTTTTGGGATGCAACTAATGCAAATGAGACCAAGACTATAGTAGAGGTTAATGGATATTAGTCTTCAAAAAGTTTAGCTCTAAGAGGGTACTAATGTCTACTAATGACCTTATCGAAGCACTAGTCAGATTTATCGAGACCTTGGAGTGTTGATGTAGAAGAAATGATTGATTAAAGTGAGCTCATGAGTTGAGACTCTACTTAGAAGGATGGACTTAAACTAGCCTTGTGAGTATTAAACCCAATTTGTGATTGATTTGAAAAAGATATCAAGGTCTCTTGGTCCAAGTTTGTACTTATGATGTAGTCAAGCTTCGACAATTTCTCCTTATGTTTCAACCTTAGGAAGACTAATTTTTAGGGACCTCTTTAGATGTCAAGGGTTGAATTATAATGTTATAAGGTTGGATAAATGATTTGGACAATATGGAATGCAATCTAATCCTAAAGGAATGAAGTTGAGTATACAATCTAATCCCAAAGGGATGAAATTGAATATGCAATGGAAGAGCATAACTAGTAGGTCTAAAATGTTTTGACACAGTTGCAGTCAGATTTGATAGGGAGAGTAGTTTTTAAAGGATCCTCTAAATGTCTTACTACAGGAAGATGTGTCACAGAGGTCTACAGATGCGTCACACAGGCCTGTAGATGTGTCACACAGGTCTGCAAAGGCATTTTTGGGAGCTTCAGATGCGTTCTACTGTTTATCAATGCATTGTAGGGTGTCTCAATGGTGGTCTATTTATTAGTAGATGCACTGCAGTGTCCTACAGATGCATTTCACTATCTATTGGGAGCCTAAAATTAGTTTTCTACGTTTGTTTGACAGTTTGTTGAAAAAAATCAGAAAACACTTCACACATAGAAGACACTCAACATTCAGTTTGGCTGTGACTCTTGACTTGGGGAGCATATGTGTATAAAATTTCCATGGGCCTTAATCACAATTTGAAAACAATTCACACACATAAGACAATTCCTATGCCTAAGGTCAATGGCCAATGGCAGTTTGTTCAAGCCCACAACTTGGAATCTCTGTCGACTCAAATGTCGTCACACCTAAGATGGGTGTGTACATTTTTTTGTCTTTGCAAGAGAGGATGGATAGGAGCCTCCAGGGATGGAAGGATGACCCAATCACCCTTTCCTTGGAAAGCTATGTATAGCTTATGCTAAGACGAGGATTCCCATCTCATCTCAAGGGAGCCTTATGGTGAGTAATCTTGGGGGCAAACCCTTCTATGCCCTTACACTGAACAAGACACCAATAACTCAGTCAATAGGGTGGCTTCTAACTAATTTTTCTTCTAGTCACAACTTGGGGACTTACCACATCGCGAGCGTCCAACAAGCCACCTAAGGCTTTGACCAATCCTATTTGTGGTGCTAACAAATACCTCACATAAATATGGGTAGCTTGCACTTTTGGACTGGCACTATACAGTGAAGGCTAACGACAATTTAGACTTGGCTTTCACCTTATCTATTTATATAGTGGCCTAAGGGAAATACCACTTGGGGTTGTCAACGAGTTCTCCTTGCGGATGTGTCTCAAAGGCAGGCCCACTCTAAAGGGTTACAAAAGCGACACAACTAAAATGTTTTTGATATTCGAGTTCATACGATGATGCAAGGAGAGAGCATACGCATTTGACTTGGCCACACTAGACAAAGTTTATTAACCTTTAGAAATTAAGTGTGTGGTGTGATTATGAAAATTTTGAGAAGATCTTTTAATTCCCAAGATCACTTAGAGTGTGAGGGAAGAGCATACACTTCTTCAAAACATAAACACAATCACAAGTCAAAGAAGACAATGATGCAATTTGTTGTTCTTTCTACCCCAATGAATGTGAAAGATGCAAGTTCTTTTTAAGCCAAATGAGTGAAATATGCAGGTTGTTGTTCCTTTTCACCCAATGCATGAAAGTATGCAGGTTGTTGTTCTTTTTAACCAATGAGTGTGAATATGCAATTTGTGGTTCTTTTTAAGCCAATGAGTGTGGTTCCTTTTAAGCCAAATGAGTGTGGAAGCAAACAGATTATTTTTCTTTTTAAACCCAATTTGAAGCGTTCCTAATCTAACCACACATATGAAATGAAACAAAACCCTACAACAAATAGGTTAATGATTTCAAACAAGGTTCCCCTCCAATGGAAGCCACAAAGTTGCAGACTAGAAATTAGTAACAGAATAAAACCCCTAATCCTACTATACAAACAGAGAAACCAAAATGAAAGCAACCTTAGAAACTCTTTATTTTTTACTAGTTTGATGTGGTGCAGAATGTCTTTGATGCATTGCAAAAAATAGCGACGGCATCGCACGGAGTCACAAATGCAGTCTACTGTTAGAGAAAATGCATTGCACAAGGTTTTAGATGTGTCATACAAGATGGTGACTGCATTTCAGGGAATGGCGACCGTGTCACATAAACCTTCAGAGGCATCACTCTGTGCCTACAAGTCAAAAACAATAGAAACAACCCTAACAGTAGATGAAAATAGCACTGCAATGATGAATGTAAAACCCTAGGGTTGCAGAGTTGTTTCCCTGATGCCAGAAAGATGAGAAACATTTAGACATTCATAGGGCATACTCAAATGATTAAATAAGCTTAAAGCAACCTAGGCAAACCCTTGAAAAGCCCTAATGCTTTGAAAAACCCTAATGAAATGAACAGATGAATAGAGGGTTAGCAAAGTAGATAAAGCATCAGAGAATATGATGAAAACCTTGCAAAACCAAATGGGTAAGCCAAATAAAGAGAACAAAGAGATTCTGTCTAATATAGAGTCGAATGCATCACAAAACCCCTCTGATGTGTTGTAGACTCCAACTAATGCATTCGGTGGTACTGCACATGCATCACCTAGAGTGGTGGAAACGTCGCATGGACCTACAGATGTATCACATTGTTCCTACAAACCCTAAAATCACAAATTCACAGAAAGTATGAATAATTCATGTTGGGTTCACCAAATGAAGTCAGGGAAAAACATTCAAACACCTACAAACAGTATCATGTGTGCCCTAAAAACTCAATGGAGTACTAAATAGCCTAAGATCAAACAAATGCAAACACAAGACATGAAACCCTAGACTACTAGTGTTAATCCTCCATTGTTTCTCCAAGATTTTACAGTACTTTGCTCTCAGATTTGCAGACTTGCAAATACAATGAGAAGCTCAAGAGTATGTTGATGGCAAAATCAGAGAGGGTGCTCAAATTATGCCAATGGGAAGTAAGAAATGAGACTGAGAGAGTGGTTTTATAGAGGAGTAGGGTTTGAATGAAGGGCTGTGATTACATGTTGACTTTGGAGGGAAATGAAGGGTGTAGATTGATTGGGGTTTCCCAGTCACTAAAGGACAAAGGACAATTTTTAATTTGAAGAAATGGTGAGGTGTAGGGTGTTTTTAAATTAAATAAATTATGTATATTTATTTAATTTATTTGAGGAAGGGGATAATGTGATGGGATTTAATTAAATAAGTAGGACCTATTTAATTAGGGCAAGACCTATAATTTAAATAAATATGTATTTATTTAAATTAATAGGGTAAAGTGGACATTGGAATAATGAGTAATTAAATAATTATTTAATTATAGAAGAAAATCAGATGAAAATAGCTAAATAATTAAATAAATAAATTTTATTTAATTAGAAGCATAAGAGGAGAAGCGAATTAATTAAATAATTAAAAATTATTTAATTAATAGTAGAATGTGAAATTAGGATGAATTGAGTGTCAAAATGGTGTTCGCAGGCTTGGGATATTTTTAAGTGTTTACAGGGATAGGTGGATGAGAGAGATGATTAGGATGATGTGGAGTGTATTTGTTGATAGCTGACTTAGGCAATTTGCAAACAAAAGATTTCACATGTATATGCATAGATTTGAAAAACACACATGCAAGACACAATGACGAGTTTGATTTTCAAAATTGATTATTGGAATTTATGAAGTCACTTGAAGACACATCAACAAGCCTAATATTACTCAATTGGGTGTGGCCAAGAGGTCTTAAGCTAGGATGCACAAGTTTGCTAAGGATGTCCCCAATATACACAAGGTATGGGGGGCCCAAATCCGTGAAATGAAACTGAAATAATGTCAAACATCGAGGAGAAGAGGGTAACCCACCTTTCACCTTCACTTCCACAAGGTATAAAGTTCTTGGGAGATTAACCCAAATGATAATATTTCAACTCTCAAGAGGTGTGTCTTTTGATTCACTCCCCACTTTTTATACTCCACTAGAACACTAGAGTTGAGGTCATTCCTTGGAGTCATGCGTCTCTAAGCAGGCCTCCTAAGAAAGGGTGACAAAAGTGAATCAATTGGTGTTTTTGATCTCTAAGATCACCTTTTGGTGTGAGGAGAGAGCATACACACACACTTTACTCACACTAGCAATGTTAATTTACCCTTAGAAATTGAAATGTGTGTGTGAAAATGAATGTGAGTAAAGGATGTTTTTGATTCCCAAGATCATACTAAGTGCAAGGAAAGAGCATACACACCCTAATTCACACTCAAATCCACCAAACAAGGCAAACATAAGTTCTTTTTATGTCCAAGTTCAAATGTGATGATGAAAACACAAGTTCATTTTAAGCCCAAATCAAAATGTGATATTACAAACAAGTTCCTTTTAAGCCCAGATCCAAATGTGATATTACAAACAAGTTCCTTGCTTAATTGAAAATAAAAAAGTTGTGTTGAGTGCACCTGGAAATTTGTCTTTAGATTTGATGATGATGTAGCTCCTCAAGTTTTCCTCAATTCCACCAAACAAAAAGAAAGAACAAACAACTTGCAAACCAACTTGTTGGAGTGAAAAAGATAAAACTATTTTTTAAAATGATGAATAGATATAGAATATTTGACATGATGATCATATTCTACACAAAATTCTAAGTAGTTTCAAAAAAAAATTTGTTAAATTTTGTTTAGTTTTGCAAAAGTTATGAGGGTTTGAAGTTTCAAGGGTTGTTTCAAAAACACATGCAAGGGTGCAGATTTAGCATGCAAGGGTGCACATTTATGAGTCAGGCCACCAGGGTGCCTTAAGATGTAATACAGGTGTGGAAATAAGTGACAAGGGTGTGGATTTAGCAATCAAGGGTGCAAATTTAGCATGCAAGGGTGCAGATTTATGAATCAGGCCACCGGGGTGCCCTAAGATGTAACATAGGTGCGAAAACAGGTGACAAGGGTGTGGATTTAGCATTCAAGGGCATGGATTTACCTGGAAAGGGAGAAAATTTATGAATTAGGCCACCAGGATGCCCTAGGATGTAACACAAGCATGGAAACAAGTGACAAGGGCACATATTTAGCATTCAAGGGCGCAAATTTAGCAGGAAAGGGCACATTTTTATGAATCAGGCCACCAGGATGCCCTAGGATGTAACACAGGTGAAGAATTAGAGCTTAGAAGTGTAGAGTTGCAAAAATAGGCTTGGTTTTGTAACCTGCAAGAAAAAAATGATGAAAAAGATGGAATTTTCTTCTAAAAAATGATTAGAAAATAGGGATAGGTGTCCCACTGAGCGTGCAAAAAATGTATGTTGAAAAATGATCAAAGAAAACCAATAGAAGATAATGCAAATAAGCTCAAAACCTTCACCTTCAATCACCTCCTCCACACTTGATAGAACAAAGTAAAGTGCACCCAAAACCCTACTAGCTATGTTCTCTATGATATTGAAGATCGATAGAATGATATGATGTGTTGGTTGCTCATAATTTCAGTAGCATAACATTACTATGAAAATGATGGATATGAGGATCTACAATGATTTTGACAACATGATGTTACTTTGAAAGCTCATGATCAAATGACTTGGTTGAGGTTTGATTTATAGGAGATGAGGGATAGGAATGGATGGCTAGGATTAGATTAGTGATGGATGGCTAGGATGCATAGGTAATTTAATTTTGGATCACTCATTTATTGAAAGTGGCAAGTGGTTGAGGATGAGGATAAGTGTGAAAAAATAATTTAAATAATAAAATTATTTAAATTATGAGAGACATGTGTGAGGATAGGGATAAAGGTGAAATAATTTAAATAATAAAATCATTTAAATTATGTGGTGTGGGTTAATTTAAATAAATATTTAATTTATTTAAATTGGATGGAGGAAAGTGTGAATTAATTAAATAAATACAATTTATTTAATTAATTGGCTAAAAAGGATAAATGGGATAAAAATGGATTAGTTAAATAAATATAAAATATATTTAACTAATTAGGTGATGGAAGAGGTCATGAAAGGGTCCTAGGATCACAAGGTGTCACAAGAGGCATCGAAAGTGATGTTGCAAGACATGGTCAATTTTAGGTGTTTACATTGTGTTTTGAATGGTATAACTGAGGCACAAGTCTATCATTTTGTGTGTCATGTTTGCTTGGTTGTCCCATCAGAATACCCACCAAGGTTGTCAAATACCTTATGATGTGTTGGGGCATCCTTCTACTTGTTGTTTGTCTCATCGCAATACCCACCACAGTCATCAAATGACTTGTGATGTGTTGAGGTGTCCTTTTGTTTTATGCTTGTGAGTCAGTCTTATGCATGGGATACATTATCACCTTGGTCTTTATACCATGGTGCATAACATCTCATGCTATATCAAAATAAGTGCTCACTACATCTCAATATAATACCTACATTCAAGATCAAAGCACTCATTAGCTTATCCATCATTATCCATTTCATATCTTTCCTAACTTGATTAATCATGGTTTAAAATTCACAAATGATTAGTTGGTTAGTTACTTAATTCATCAACTATTTGATTAACATTCATTATCTTTTTCCTATCTATCATTCACCATTTTATTCTATACATTTATGCCATGAACAAAAATATTAGCATTCATTGCATCATTCATTTGCATCCATTCCATATAAGCATAATTATCTAATCTATGCACACATCATGATATCAAAATCATATCCATCTATGCATCACATATTCATCAAAATCAATCATCTAATCTATGCATCTATCACAAAATCTATCCATACATGTGTGTATCATACATACATCAAATTAATTTCCATTCTCCATTATCACATCACATCATCACATCATATAAATCAAATCAAATATCTACACCATACATATGCATCCGTAATTATCACATAAACATCAATATAAGCATCATACATTTATATCCATCACATGTGCATCTATAAATAAAACCACATAATCATCACATAGCATAAATAAAATTATATCATCAGAATCCATCATATACATCATAAACATCAAAATCAACTCATGGTATAACTACATCATCTCATATATCATCAAAAAATGGGATACATCGAAGCTCCACAGAGCATAAATAATATCTCTATACATCTCAAAATATATATACATCATCAATGTACATGATCAAAATACATCAAAATAGAGCTATGCTTGACTCACACTATCTACACGGGACATTGAGGGAACTCCTGCTCCTCTAGGTGGCGGCAGTGGAGGTGGCTACATGCACACTGAACTTCACCTATCAGATCTAATAGACTTGATTGATCTGCTAGTTATAGGCTACACATAGGAGAATGCCCTTTGATCTACTAGCACTTCCTGCTTATAGAGAGATCTATAGTATATAGCCTCTGTCCCCACTCATGCTACCTCTGTTGTCACCTGACCTATGTCTTCTACCAATTGGCCCAACCCTTAATAGCTCACCACTACATGAGCTTAATCTCTCTCCTACCTCAGTCTGTGGGCCTTGATCTAAGCTCTATATAGTTGTACCTATAGTCCATCTCTCTCCATTGCCAAGCTATCTTGCTCAACCTACAATGTGTCTCTCTCTCCCACCACCTGATCCCTCTCAACTTGCAAGTCATCACACTCTAACAATATTATCGCTAAATTGAATTGAAGATTATCCACATCCTCCTGATCCTATCCTTCCTGTTGGTTATTTTCCTAGACTGGATGCTTACTTCCAGTTATCCCTACAAGGTAGCCATCATTGATCAACAGGATTCCCGGGCCAGGGGCCAACAGTATAGGAGATAAACTCTATAAATATCTCCTCTTCTTCTTTAGGCTCTGCAGAACCAAGGGGGGTATTCCCTACTCAACATCTATGAAATGTGCTTGTGGGTTAGCTTGAGTTGCTGATACAAAGCAGATAAATCCTCCTGTAAGTAGACCAAAACTGTGGGATAAGTGCAAAGGGGCTAGCTTTGGGCTTATGTTCAGTTGTGAATTAGAGGATCTTGGTCCTAAACTATTTCTAAAGTCCTAATGGTTGTTTTGGAGTTTGAATTTGATTATGTGTTTGGATGCAAACCAGGACCTGGTGTATAACCTCAACACAGAGCTAGATTGGTGCCTATCCAGGGCTTGGAGTCATAGACATACACATGTAAATGTTCAACATAAACATACTAAGACTAGATTTCAAGGGGATTTGTGTGATATCTTCCTTACAGATACATCCCAGAACAGAGTATCAAGTTATCTCTACTTATGATATCCTTACTGCAATATATTCTTCTCAACACTTAACCTGAAAACACTTTAATCTACCCCTTGAGCAGAAGTTAAGAGACCAAGCATTCAATACAGTAAACCTATATCCTAGAACCCAAGACACCCCTTAGATATCCAGATTCAAAAGAAGAGTATATTTAATACAGGAGACAGATAACAAAACACATGCAGTAGAGCATTATTCATCTAAAACAACAATGAAACCAGTAAGTCTATGCACAATACATAAAACATGAGATTCATAAACTCACAAGATCTTCTGCACAGAGCAACCAAAACCAATTGTATTTCATTATAGAGCCAGATATGTCCAGTTTTCAACAACCTTAATGAGTGACCCAGTCTGTCTTTTTTATAGCACAACTATGTACTGAACAAATTAATTACAAGGGAGGCCAAAAATCCTGCCAGATACATAGTATCAGAAAAATGGCGCTCAAAACAGTAAATGCTGTAGAGGGACAAAAAGGAAGGAGCAGGTAGAATCGGGAGATGTGCCACCGCTCAGGGACATGCATCATCAATTCAGGTGGTTGAGCTATCAACTCGACCCATACCTCTGCAACCCCGTCATTAAAGTTTCATTAACCTGTAGCCCCTGGAATGTAGCAAAGGCGCGCCTCTAGAGTTTCTCCCGCCTAAAAACGGTTGCAGAAACGTGGGAAAAACCCATCGTTGCAAGATCAAAATGTGGCCGTCAATCATCCTCCTATCGCTGAGATCTAACGGCACCAGAAACGCTGAAAAGTCGCGAACCAACAAAAATGTGCCACGCAGACACTTCAAGTTTCCATCACCGGGTCATCGCTCCCTCATTTTGCCATTTAAAAAGGGACACGTGGTGGCATCCGCCGCATCAACCATCGGGACACGTGGCGGCCTCTGCAGTCCCCCCTGAAACACAAAGAAACACTTTGAAACCCTCGCGGAGATAGACACCTGGCAGGTTCCACGGCCACCAAAGAAACAAAGAAACCCACCAGAAACTCCTGCGGATGCCAACACTTGGCATCGCCCGCAACAATTAGAAACATATTGTGTCTTAATACCAAAGTGGCCACCGCAATTGACATTTGTTGCAATCCGCGGCACCGAAAACTTGAGACACAATAGAGAAACGACCCTTCCTCCCATGGAAGCTGCCACGTGGCGCCTTCCGCGGGCCTCCTGAAACTTTAGTGAGTGCCCCTTGCATAGTGACACTTGGCACCTTCTGCCACACTTAGAAATAATGAAAGGGTCCCTCGAAACTCAAGCAGAGGCCGACACCCGTCACCACCCGCAACAGGGACTCACCAAACCGGGACCCACCCCGCCATTGCTAGAAACTTTTAGAAACTATCATGGAGGCTGACACGTGTCAGCTTCCGTGGCAACCTCAAGGGGCACATGGCATCATCCGCCCCACTCTAGAAACTCAGAGGAAACTTTTTGAAACTTCAGTGAAGGTTGACACTTGGCAGGATCCACAAAGCATAGAAACTTTAAGGCCCCAGTTTGAAACTTATACGGAAGCTGACACATGTTAGGTTCCGCGGCACTTGAGACACTTTACTGGGACCCACCACCATCCATTACTTGCATCGAAACAAATATGAAACATTACGCGGGGGCCGACACTTGTCATGCTCCGCAACCACTGCAACTGACACATGGCGCCTCCTGCGCGCACATAGAAACTTATTGGGAGTGTCTTGGCTGACGACACGTGGCGTCTTTTGCAGGGAGCAGCCTGAAACATAATAAAACATTTAAAGGGTCTTTGAAACCTCTGGCGGAGACTATGAAACATTTAGACTCTTTCGGGTGCCTCCACATGGTGCCTTCTACAACACTCGAAACATGAAACCCTCGTAGCCACTCTTGGAAACATTCAGACACAGAAACAGTGACCCGATAAGCATTTTTTATGCATTTGACCCAGTTTTAACATTTTTCAAGGGCTGATGGAGATTTCTGACCCGCCACTGCATATTTTGACCCATAGAGGCCGAAAGCATTGGAACTTTTTGGAATTTTCGGGAAGGGGCCTGCGTATTTAAATTTTTGAAACTTGAATGTTTATGCAGGCACCACCACTTCCTATACCCCTATAGCATTGACATCCATCTCCTCCTATCCACCATATCTATATCCTCCCTAAGAAGGCCCTTACTACATTACTTGTGCCACTGCTGGTTGCCCTACCCATCCCTGCCCATCTTCTCCCTAAAGAGTTATCCCTTCTGGTACTATTGGTTGTATAGGAAACAATGCCCTCTACCTCTGACCCCTCCTCTCCTCCTATCTCAGTCTCCTATGAATTACTACTAGTAACCAGAACATCCACCTATCATGGAATGGTCAATCTGAGTGGCCTCCTCTGATCCGACCAGGCCCTATATAGTCCTAGGTAATCTTTGCATCTATGATCCTTTCTCTCTAATCCCATGGCACCCCTACTAGGTGCAACCAATCCAACCTCACAACCATAAAATATATCTAGGGCCCCCACTTGTCCTCCTCGCAAGCTACCCGTGCAAACACATGTACATCATCTATAGGGATCCCATACCAAATCTTGAACTGTCTTAGCATGTGATCAAGCCCATACCTTTCTATGATATGCTAATGGCAGCCTCTGATGTAAATAGGAGTTTGCACAAACTAAAACACTCATGCATCCTCCTCCCAATCCTCATTGTCTAGACAGGGCCTCCAAATGATCCCATCCATCTTATCTAACACATGCTGCTAATGAAATTGATCTCCCACGTAGAAATATCTCTGCCTCCCTCTCCAGAAAAAATACATATGGCTTCCCTAGATGTCGCTCATTCCTATCGCCTATGGGTCAAAGCACTGTTATATGCTCCCAAGCCCATATTTGAAGAAGCATCACTAATGCTATACTCTTGTCACTCTTGTAGGTGATCAAATGAAGATCCCTAAATAGATTGACTAGTACACAACCCCTAGGCAAACACATGCTTGTCAACACACATATTGCTAACACACTCTGCAAGGCCATTGAGAGAATCTTTAGGTCTTTTTAGGCAATAATATTCCATTGATAAGAGCTTCCATGACCAATGGTAGCTCCTCCACCATCCCCTTGTAGGCATCTAAGTCAAGCACGATCCCCTTGTTGGAAACAATGCAGATAACTGAGAGGGGGGGTGAATCAGTTATCTTATAACTTTTCTATTTTTCTTTTCTTTTCTTAACTTATCATTTAATGTTATACCAAAGCAAGGCAATCATAAGAGCTGAAAAGAAATTAACACATAACATAAGGATTTTTATGTGGAAACCCTGTTAAGGGAAAAACCACGGGGTGACTAACCCAAGATTGTATTCTCTGTTAAAAGAATAAAAAGTACAAATTTGGCACTTGCCAATTAGGGCTCACTACCCGAGCACACTGCTCACAAAAGGCCCACTACCTACAAGAGACTTACAGTCTACAAATGCTTACAAATGATACCAAGGTTTTTGAACTGATGAACAACATCTATGCATGCAATATTTCAGTTCCGGTTAGGTATAATATACTGACTAGCACATTTCATTCTTCCTCTACTCAATATTACTTTCTTGTCACATTCTGAGCTTGAATTACTGCCTTTGTACTTGCCTCTACTTTTCTTCACAGTTAACCATACTTCCTATCAAAATCACACACTTACAAGCTTGAATCCATCAGGTATATATATCCGCATCAAGGATTTCCAACAACTTCTTAGTCGGCAACAAGAACACTTGAGATATTTGCAATTTATTGATCTGTCGGCTGAATCCATGCTAGATTAGTGATGCGCATCAAAACATAGGCATAGAAGTCATTAATCATGTCGGCTAACAATGTATAATATCACAGATTTCTTGATCAGCACCTTTTACACATCTGGATTGAAGTCTGATACTCTGTCGGTCAGTTCTTCCTCTGTCTGCTCTGCCTGACTGGAACCCAACACTTAGATGCTCATATCTTTTTCTTTCTTTATCACCGGAGGCTAAATCTCTAGAATACAATAGTCATGATACCCCTCTTGACTTGTCCAAGTCTGTAACTTGCTGAGTTACACCATCTGAGAGATCCAGACCTGATTGTTGGACCTTGTTACATACTCTGTTCTTGTTCACCGGACCAAAACAATCTTCAATCTGACTTCCAGTATAGGCATATTATGCACTGCGGATGTATGGGATAGACTTTGTTGCCATCAATGACAACACTTATGAAGCCACACAATGTCTCTTGCCAACACCCTTGTCTAGGTAGGTCAAACATGTCAAATATCTATACTAGCACTACATTTGGAGCTCAAGCCTTGTAATAGACCCTCCGTCCCCTGATGGGAATCCTCAAAATCTACCACATGTCCTCAAGTGTGACTATGATCTCACCTGTTGGTAGGTGAAAGGTGTTAGTCTCACTCTTTCACCTCTCCACCAAGGCCGCTAACATAACTCGATGAGCCTTGATCACTGGCATCCTCACCATGTACCATAATTCAACCTAGGCTAGGCACCCCCATTCATGTTCCACCTAGTGCTCCATCAGTCAAAGAACCCTCAATCTCCTCTCTTGATCACCAAGGGTAGCAACTGCTCCTCCATTCAACCAAAATCCATGTCAAATCTTGTTAAACATGTTAGCCTAAGTGCGCATGCTTGTTTGCCATGCATGTTCCACTTTGTGATGCATGTGCTAAAACTCCCCACCCATGCACTAATCCATGATAGACGCACTATAAAGTGGATGCAAACAGTTTTTCATGCATGCACCACTTTGTGACACATGCGCTAATTCATGCCACACGCATGTTGAATCATGATTTTCATGGATTTGCGAGTGTGTACCCACCTTTCCCTCTTCTAACTAGCAATAAATACATTGAGCCTAACCTAGAGCTAGGAGAAGTCATACATATCGCTGCCCCCATGCCTTCCAACTACCTATACATCCTCACTTGCTTCACATGGTGCTCATGAACTAGCACATTCTCCATCTTCTCTATGCTTCTTGTTCTACTTAGCTCTAATATCTCTAAGGCTTGAGGGCGAAATGAATTATATTCACCCCTAGCCCTATTTATACACCCCCAACCTAATTTCCCCCCTGATCAAAATTTTCACCACTCTTCACTCATTTCACCCCATTTCTTCATTTTTGGGCCCTTTTCACATTTTCTTCTTTGTTGTTCCTTATTTTTCTTCCTCTATCATGTTTTTGTAACCGTTTCTTCTTTTGAGAGCTTGCTTGCACTCTTTTCACCTAGCTAAACTCTTAAGAGGGCATCATCACCCCATCCTAATTTATCATTTTTTTGAACTAATTGGGGCATCCTGTCACCCCTTCCTCTTCAGAAAGTGCTATATTTTATTTTTCTTTGAAATGATGTTATTTTAATGCCATTTCAAAGAGGGGAAAATATAGATATTTGAAATCATCTCACACCATTTTTGTCATCACCAATTCTTCCCTCGATCATTCTATTATAATTTTTAATTAATTATTCTAAATTTTCTTCCAGTATTAATTAAATACTATTTAATTATTTAATTAATAAAGTAACTATTCCTCTAGCATTAATTAAATAAACTAGGACTATTTATTTAATTAATCAATCCTTCATCCATTATCTAACCTTAGTTAAATAGATTCAAATATTTTTTAACTAGGTTCATCACCCCCATCCTAAAAGTTAAATAAATACATCCTATTTATTTAATTCCTATTTTATCCATCTAATCTTTAGTTGACTAAATCCAATCATTAACCTAGCTAATGATTTGCACATTCTAAAGCATGAATAATGAAGATAAACCTTACACAAGGTTCAAAAGTGTACATGGGTTAGAGGTATGGGTTTGATTTGTACATGATTGGTACCTAGGCATGGGCAAGGATTTGCACATCACTCTAAAAATCTACCTTTTGGATCTCCACCATCCACTTTCTTGAAGACAATCCTCCACCCTTGATTCCCCTTGAATCTTGGACCTCCACTTATGCACTAACCATGCAACCTCATCCATTTAACTATAATAAAATAATACAAGAATACTACATCTATTATCATTCTATCATTTAAATTCCTTTAGACACTATGTCCAAGTGAACTTAATAGAGTATGAACCATTCAACATTAGATTAAGCTAAGCTCAATATCCATAAGTACATCATATGAGGAAAGCACAATGATGAAAACATCTTAGTGAAACACATGGTTTTCATAAATATGTCATGTAGCTTCACCATTTAGCTCTACTATAGAACAATACAAGAATACTACATCATGCATTACTCTAATATTTAATCCACTTGAATCCAAGTGTATGTAAATCGATAATGATAGGGTTAATTTAACCATCTTAAGGTTAAGCTATGCTCAACTTCCACAAATTCACCATGTGTCAGAATAAGTATGATACATCATGGTGGTGCCTGCATAAACAATCAGGTTTCAAACATTTAAATATGCAGGCACCTTCCAAAAACTCCAAAAAATTCCAACTCTTTTGGCCTTTGCAGCAGAAAAATTGCAAGAATTTATTGTATGCATGTCACTTTGTATATACAAGGGTGTTTGTATATACATGCAGGTCAAATGTGCATTGGCGGGCTTGCAAAATCTCTATCGGCCTCCAAAAAATGATAAAGAATTGAGTTATATGCATTTTAGATGCATATCGGGTTGCATATACAAAGAGGAAATCTCTCGCAGATTCCTGGGAATATTCTGCAGTTGTATGCAAAGTTTAAATGCATATCAGGCTCAAAAGGATGCATGACATTGGGGGAATCTGTTGAGGATTCCAGGAATATGCCACCGTTGTATATCAGGTTTGCTTGTATGTGTTTTGTTGTATGTCCAAATATACAACGGCTACATGCATTAGAAAGATACAATGGAAATGTACAAAGGCAAAAATGCATTTGATGGGGCCCGCCACTTATATAAAGTGATTGCATGTTCGAACATACAATGAAAGTGCATTCCAAAGATGCAAAGCGGACCTGAAGTTGTTTTCAACTTGTTCTATAGCAGTGTGGGGTCCGCCTTGTATGATAAACAATTGTATGCATATGAGAAGGGGTTGATATGCAATGGCTGGGGCCCGCCATTTGTCTATTTGCATTTGTATATGCAAATATACATTCGTGAGATGCAGGCCGGATTCTAGGATGTTTCAAATTTGCTTATGATGTGGTGAGATCCGCAGTTTGCACGTATGTTGGGTTTGTATATACAACATAAAACCCGATATACAAAGAGGCGACATGCAACCTAGACGCGATGGAGGAATGAAATGCAGTGAGTAAGTATTTGAGGTCTAGCTTGTCTATCAGACGATTGTATATGCTTTCGCATATACAAAGGCGAAAAAGGCAAAATGAGAAATGGAAAAGTCTGCGATGGAGAAATTGAGTACCTACGTGGCACGATCTAATTGGTTGGTGACTTTTCAGCATATTTTGGGGCCGTGGATCTCAGCAATGGAGTATTGATCGTTGGTCAGGTTTTAAACCTTCAGCGATGGGTTTTCCTTGTGTCTGTAGTCATTTTTTTTAGCGGTAAAACTCCATGGGTGCACTGCTGCAATTTCCAAGGGGAGCTGCAGGTAGTTAGGCCATTAATGGCAACGTACAGAGGCATGGGCTAATGGTTGAACGACCAACTACCAGGTTTATGACAAAAATCTTTGAACGACGGTGCAGATCCCGAGCTCACCTGCCCTCTCCTCTATCTTCCTCGGCTGCCTTTAATATTTTGGGCACCATTTCTGGTGCAATGTTTCTGGTGAGATTTTTGGCTTGTGATGTAATTAATTTGTTGGATGTATAGTTTGGCTATATGAGGGGCAAACTATGTCATTCATGTTTGTTGAAAACTGGACAACTTTTTGGTGTTGTAATTGGATACAATCTCATTGGTGGCTCTGTTCTGGGTATTTTGTGAGTTTATGAGTTATATGTTGAATGTCTTATATACAGAATTCATCAGTTTCATGTTGATTAAAATGAGTAATGCTTTATAGCATGTATTTTGTTATTTGTCTCTGAATTGAATGTATTCTTCTTCTAAATCTGAGCATCTAAGGGGTGTTAGAGATTCTAGGATATGGTTTTCCCATGTTGAATGCTTAGTCTTTTACTTCTACTCAAGGAGTAGATTAAATGTTTTGGGTTAAGTATTGAGAATAATACATTGCAGTAAGGATGGTTGTAAGCAGAAATAACTAAATACTTTATCTTGGGTATTGTCTGTAAGGTAGACATTGCATAATCCCCTTGAAATTTGATTGTTGTTTTAGGTCTGTAATAAACATTCACATATATATATATATATATATATATATATATATATATATATATATATATATATATATATATATATATATATATATATATATATTGACTCTGAGCCTTGGATAGGCACTGATCTGGTCTTGTATTTTGGTTGCAACCCAAAGTCTCAGTTTTGCATCCAAACATAAAATCAAACTCAAACTTTAAATACAAACCTTTAGGATATTAGAAGTAGTTTTTTAGGACCAAAATCCTCTGCCTCACAACTGAATATAGGCCCAAAACTACCCCCTTTGTACTTATCTCATAGTTTTGGTCTGCATAATAGAGGATTTATCTGCTTTGTGTCAGCATCCTAGTCTTTTCACAGTTATATTTCATGGATGTTGAGTAGGGAATACCCCCCTTGGTTCTGCAGAGCCTAAAGAAGAAGAGGAAATATTTATAGAGTCTATCTCCTATACTGTTGGCCCCTGGCCCAGGAATCCTATTGATCATTGATGGCTACCTTGTAGGGATAACTAGGAATAAGCATCCAGTCTGGGAAAAATACCAACACATCATACAACTACACAAGTTCTATTTTACAGGAAAGTAAAACATAACATTGCAATTATGAGTTATTTCCAACCCCCTATGAGCATAGAGTCATGCATCTCTACAAAATCATCTGGGTTCAATATCAATTCCATGTTCATCATAATATCCACAACTCATCGTGAGTTGTCTATTTATTACATAGTCATGATGATGATGATGAATACACAATAGTGAAAATAGAATACAATTTTAACCATTTTCTTTTAAACTATTCCATTTACAATGTAGTAAGTACTAGGAAATATCATGGCATCTCGGTGCAATCTCTTGTCCTTAGCTCCTCCTTTGTAACCCAAAGTTGAGAGAGCATGACAGAGGTGACTTCCACCCTTCCACGAAGCTGAAGGCTTCCCCGTGCTATCCACATGAATAGACCAATCCATCTCGAAGAAATTAGTTCTTCGAGGATGACATGCATGAAAGTGAAATTGGGTTTAACTAATGCATTCTACCCATTGCCCACAAGCAAACCTATAGATATGCAAACTATAAACCCATGTGATGGTATACATCTAGTGATTCCAATCCTTCGGAAATATATTCCACTTGGAATTAGGCCATCGCTCTCTATACCATGCATGCTTCGGCTTTATTAAATATTTATTTACAATAATGTCAATGATGTGTAATTTAACACATGTAACTATTACTTGTCTATTATATGGAAATCAACACAATTAAATATTTACCATATGTAAACATTAGTCCTAATCACAAATAAACATCTACCATAGGTAAATACTAGTTGTCAACACAATAAATATTTACCGTACATGTAAATAATAGTTGTAAAAACAAATAAATATTTACCATATGTAAATATTAGTTTTTAATCTATTACTTCAGCACTTTAGATTTATCTAAAGGTTATCCAACATTCTAATTTTTAACTAATATCCAACCAGGTAATATTTCTATTCTTAATCTATTTCTCTTCCTGGAAACAAATATTAAATTCTACAATCCATTTAATAATCAATAATAAGAAAAGATAAATTCATTTAGTTTTCTTTTGTGTCTTTAAAATATTTGAGCAAGATGCTACCCTCATTTCCTCATGCCAGAGCAGCAACAATTCATGAGCGCCTCCAATGGTGCCTAACACATTTGACCAAATTTTCTATATTTTCTATCGTAGGTTTTTGGTCAACAACTGAGGTGTCAAACTCAGAGATATTAGAATGAGAGCAAATTACTTGCCCTAGGCCATGCCTGGTCATTTTATGCAGTTGTTACTTTGGTGAAATCTTCACATTCTATATTTTCTTGTTATAAGCAATTTGAAGCGCCTAAAAGGCTGTTCATTTTTTTTGTTTTGCTAATTTCTGATGCTCTTACTACAAATTTTTGAGGGCAGCCAAGCATGAGGCGTGCCTCTCAGATTAAAGATGCTTGGGCCTGCCTTTCATTATTTTCGTTTGAAATTTTACCAATAATTGTTGGCTGGGTTAATGCCTTGAGCATTACAATGGTTCAGTTATTGATTTCTATTTTGTTTTGGAACATTTGGTTCTCTGGTTAAATACAAGTTGCTAATATTTCCAATTGGAAAATCTCAATTTCTCTCTACATCTTATTAAATGTCATGGTTGTAGGCATTCTTATGGAAATGTTTGCACAAATGCCTAAAGATCCAGTCATTCTTTATCAACATGTTCAAGCAGTTCTTCCAAGAAATGTATTCATCCATAAAATAATTATACATAAGTTGTCCTAACCTGTACAGAGATTCCAAACTGAAATTCCTTATTCTTCCTGCATTTCCTTCTATTCCTCCTTTTCCTATTCTCTTCTCTATATTTTTCCTTCCTAACAAATTCCCCCTTTTCTTTCTTAAAGTTCCTCCTTTTTACCACCTTGCCCATGACTTCCAGGTATTGAAATTTATTATTTTAAATTGACAAATATGCCTGAAAAATTTCCAGATGGCCTTGATGGGTAACCCAAGTCAAGTCCATGCACAAATACATTTCAGAATAAGACAACTCAAGGAAAAACATTTCTGAGCAAAGTATAGGTGTTTCATCAGGAGGCTACAACCGTTGGCTAGAGAATTTAATTAATGAAATTCAATCATTTCCTATGCTCAAGAACAGAGGAAAAATATTGTTTATTCACCTTGTAATTTCTTGACGGATGCAGTAATAAAATATTCACAATGGCCAAGTCATTGACAAAATTAAATATTACTCATGACTATTCCAATTATGATATACATTTTCTGGTGCAATATTTAATTAATATTTGAACAAGGAAATGTATATATAATTTAATATACATAATTAATTTAAAAGATAAATTGTGGTAATTCCATTTATTCAATTATAATAATTAATATATATATGTAATATATATATATATACACACACACATATGCTCACACCATGTATATACACACGTGTGTGTGTGTGTATATATGTGCGCTTAATTTCTTTTTTGGAAATTCAAATTATGATAATTGTTAGCTGTAATGAGACCGTAAGAATCATATTTTGACATTCAATAACTATCTACACTAACCATGAACCCAAATCCCATATGCAATTATACTAGTGTGATTGAGTGTGTGTGTGTGAGCTCATGCATGACAACCTTATAATAGCTAATTCCTTCTCATCTGTGATACTCTCCTATTGAGAGAAATTATGGTGGATCCTATCGCACTCAGACATCCATTGAAGTTAGTCAACATTGATTAATAACAAGGTATAACAAGTCATATTCATCCATGAATTATGCTATAACATAACATATCAAAATCTATTTCAAATAATATAATGAAAACAATTAGCCAAATAGTTCAAAGATAACATATATCTCCAACATAACATCATATATGTCTAGTGAAATATTATAGTTGTGAAATATTGTGCCATATACAAAATGGGTTGTGACATCCCTCCCCCTAGGAGTAGTCATCATCTCGATGATATCCAAGATGTACAAAAATAAAACTAGAAAAGGTGAGGGAAGAATTGTTGCATATCTGCAATATCCTCTCAACTAGGACTGTCTGTAGAGAATTGGTCCCACTGCACCTTGCATTGGACCACTTCCCTGTTGTGCAACTGAAGCTTGCGTTGCTCAAGGATTCACAGGGGCTCTACCTGCACCACCCCCAGATCCTGAACCTACAAAACCTACCAATCCAAAATGTGAGTGGCGTCAGGATGATAAGGTTTTAACAAAGAAACATGAAAAACATCATGCAACTGAGAGAGAGATGGTGGTATGGCCAATCTCTAGGCTATAGGATTTATCACATACAATATGTCAAAAGGTCCCACATATCTAGGAGCTAGCTTGACTGATTTGCCAAAAGAGATGGAACTTTTATGCAGTTTTACCTTGAGGAACACCTTGTCCCCTACCACAAACTTGTAAAAAACTCATGTTCTTATCAATGTAACTCTTCTGTCTATAAGAAGCTGCTTTTAGTCTTCCTCTAATCAGTTTCATTTGCTTATCCATTTCTCTAAGCATTTTAGAGCCAAAAAATACCTTGTCTTCTATTCTATCCCAACTGATAGGGGTACAACATTTCCTACCATAGAGGGATTCAAAAGGAGCCATTCCTAATGAAGATTGGTGAGAATCATTGTATGAAAATTTAACCAATGGAAGATATTCCTCCCATTTTCTCTATTGGTCCATACAAAACATTCAAAGTAAATCTTTAACAATCTAATTAACCTGCTCTGTTTGCCCATCCATTTGTGGATGGTATGCTGAACTGAAATTAAGAGGAGTACCCAATGCAACATGCAAGGTTTTCCAAAACCTTGATGTCATCCTAACATCTCGATCAGAAATAATTGTTTCAGGTACCCCATGAAGCCTGAATATTTCTTGCATAAATCTCTTGGCCAAGGTTAGTGATCCATTTGTCAGATTCCTAGGTATAAAGTGGGCTACCTTGGTTAGTTTATCAATTACAACTAGAATTACATCATGTTTGGATTTGGACATGGGTAACCCCTGTATGAAGTCCATATTGATCACCTGCCACTTTTGTTCTAGTCTGTCATGAGGATAAAAATATCCTTTGGGTGAACGTGCTCAACCTTTACCCACTGACATTCTAGGTATCTTGCCACATACTTAGTCACCTCTCTTTTTATACCAGGATAGAAATATAATGGGTTTAAATTAGCTACGAGCTTCGTGACTCTAGGATGACCTGAATAAGGAGCATTGTGAGCTTCCTCAATAATTTTAGATCTCAACCCACCATGTCCTAGTATATACATTCTATTTTGAAACCTAAGCAAACCATTTTGCTCAAGTTTGTATCCTTCAAGCTAGTGGTTAGAGGCATCTTCTTCTAAAGTTGATTTAACCTTCAAGTAGAACTCATCACTCTGAAGTTGTTCTATCACTTGTTCTTTGAAGATAGAGTAGAAAGTTGTAATTGCCAAAATATGTCATCTCCCACCTAAGGAATTGGCTACCCTGTTGTCTTTCCCTTTGATATAATCAATATCAAAGTCATACTCACTTAGAAATTCAAGCCATCTTCTTTGACAGACATTCATATTTGGTTGAGTGAATATGTACTTGAGGCCTAACTGGCCAGTTTTTAGCTCAAAAGGTTTACCAATAAGATAGTGCCTCCACATTTACAGAGCATGCACTATCACAACCAACTCTAGATCATGAGGCACATAATTTACCTCGTAAAGCTTTAGTTTCTAGGATTCACATGCCACAATTTGGCCATTCTGCATAAGAACCCCACCTAGGCCATCTCCTGAAGCATATGTTATATATAACTAAAAATCTCCCATTCAGATTTGGTACAATGAGAATAGGAGCAGTGGTGAGTTTGTGTTTTAAAACTGAAAAGCTTGCTCACATATGTTTGACCACTTGAACTTCTTTCCCTTTTTTTGATGGGTAGTGATAGGATTTGCTATTTTGGAGAACCTTTCAACAAATCTTCTATAATATCATGCTAATCCCATAAAGCTATGGACTTCCTGAACGTTTGAGGAGGTTGGCCATTCTATTATGGCTTTGATCTTAGCTAGGTCAACTGATATTCCTTCTGCTAAGATGATGTGACCCAAATAGTGCACCTTCTTCTGGTAGAAGGAACACTTAAATAATTTTCCATATAATTGATGTTTCCTTAAACATTGCAGCACTATTCTCAAATGTTGTTGATGTTCCTCTCATTCTTGGAGTAAATGAGGATGTCATCAATGAACACTATAACAAAATCATCTAAGCAGTCCATGAACATATTGTTCATCAAGTTCATGAAGGCTACAGGTGCATTAGTAAGGGCAAATGAAAGAACTATAAACTTGTAATATCCATAACGAGCCCTGAAAGCAGTTTTGTGTATGTCTTCTTCCTTGATCTTAACTTATGGTATCTAGATCTTAAATCAATTTTAGAGAACACAACTGTACTTCTCATTTGATCAAAGAGTTCACTAATTCTTGGGAAAGGGTATCTATTTTTGATAGTCACCTTTGTTGATCATCCTATAGTCAATGCACATTTAGAGGGTACCGTCCTTTTTCATAAAGAGCATGGGTGCTCCCTAAGGTGACACACTTGGTCAAATCAAACCCTTATCAAGAAACTCTTGCAACTGGACCTTCATCTCATACAATTTAGAAATGGTCATAGTATAAGGGGCCTTTGACTATGGTTCGATACCAAGTAGAAGGTCAATGGAGAAGTCAAATTCCCCCCTTGGTGGTAATCTGGGTAACTATTCTAGAAACATATCTCAAAATTCTTGAGCACTGGAAAATCATCAATGGAGAGTTCTTTACCCTCTCCAAAATCATTTATGTGAATAGCATATAGAGTGCATCCCTTCCTCTAAGCTCTTTTTACTTGCATAACATAAATTTGTCTAAGGCTTACGCCCTTTTGAATGCCACAAATTCTGGTTGGGTTGCCAAAATCATCTCTACAAGTTACTGTCTTCTCAAAGCAATTTTCTATGTCTTTGTGCTGAATTAACCATTTTATTCCTAGAATCACATCATATGATCCCAGAGGAGCTACATAAATGTTAACTTGAGTTACAAAACTTGGAAGTGCTAATTCACTAAAGGCTAGACATTGGTCTACCTTTCTCTCATCTTGGTTACCATACATCATTGTCCAAGAGTTAGCCATAAAACCAACTTTACTGGGCAATCTTTCTACTACTCTAGGATCAATGAAACATTTAGTAGCACTAGTATCTATAAGCACATTAATTGAAAGGCCATAGATCGCACTCGTCAACTCAAAAGGAGTGGCTTGATAATCAACCTATCTATTATGTATTGCCACATGAAAGCAGTGCTAGAAGGATTGTTGTTGATGATTCCCTTATGCTTTTTCATCTATTTTCTAAGGGCATTTATTAGCATAATGCTCACCCAACAAATAAAACATCCACCTCTCTATCCCCTAGGTCTTGTAAATTTCCCTTTGTCATCGATTTCATCTCCTCCTTCATTGAATGCTTTGGATCTCTAGCAAAAGGTTTACTTTGCTCACCCCCATTTGCAAACTTGTTCTTATTTTTCTTATCCCCAAACTGATTGCCCTTTTGATTCTTTTGTTTGGGAGAATTTACAAGAGGCTGATTATGATAGCTCTTACCCTTCTCCTTGTTTTCTCTTCTATACTCTGCAATACTATGAAGTTTTTGTTCTTGTTTTATTGTTTTTTCAAAGGCTTCATCCATGGACTGTGGACCATGAAGATCCACCTTTGAACCAATTTGAAGTTTTAATCCCAATATTAACTTCCTCACACGAAAGAGTTCATCCTACTAGTAAAGGGGAACATACTTGAGAAGTTGAATAAACTTCTCCTAGTACTGAGTTATTGAAAGATCTCCTTGTCTCAGATTTTGGAACTCAGTCATCTTCTTGTCAAAGTAGTGTTGTGGAAGCCATCGCTTCCAAAATAGGGATAGGAAAATATCCCAAGTCAAATTCTTAGATGAGAGATGTTTCTCCATTTTAGCATTATCCCACCAGGTGGTTGCCTCCCCTTTTAATTGAAAGGATGCCCACACTGCTTTAGCTTCATCAAAAAGGTTACGCAATTCAAAATACCTTTCCATTTCCATTATCCATGCTTCAGCACCATCCCCTACATCTTTACCATCAAATTTAGGTGGTGAAATTTTCTTCTAATCCTTCACTAATTCTATCTCAAATTTGGCCCTTTTGCTTCCTGGTGTAGACTCGGTTTCATCTTGAGTCTGTTCAGGTTAGCTCCTTCTATTCACTGAGGTTTGTTGTTGCTCATTCTGATTGGGCATGGACCTAGTGGCCCTAATCTCATGTTCTAGGGCATTCATTCTAGCCCTAGTGTCTGTCAACATAGCCAAAATTTGGTCCAATATATCCCCTTGAACCCTCTCATCCCTAGGTTCATTTTGATTTGCACTGTAAACTGATTCCATTGTTTTCTTTCAATGGAAATTCATGAAAGTTCATAAGTTTCATTAGAAGCAAGTAGACTCAAAAGGCTCCAGAGTTTAACCCAAAGCTATGATACCACGTGTAACATCACCCATTTAACCATAATAAAATAATACAAGAATACTACATCTAATATCATTCTATCATTTAAATTCCTTTAGACACTATGTCCAAGTGAACTTAAAAGAGTATGAACCATTCAACATTAGATTAAGCTAAGCTCAATATCCATAAGTACATCATATGAGGAAAGCACAATGATGAAAACATCTTAGTGAAACACACGGTTTTCATAAATATGTCATGTAGCTGCACCATCTAGCTCTACTATAGAACAATACAAGAATACTACAGCATGCATTACTCTAATATTTAATCCACTTGAATCCAAGTCTATGTAAAATGATAATAATAAGGTTAATTTAACCATTCTAAGGTTAAGCTATGCTCAACTTCAACAAATTCATCATGTGTCAGAATAAGTATTATGCATCATACTACTACACAAGTTCTATCAAGTGGGACATCAATTTTATAGGAAATTAAAACATAACATTGCAATTATGAGTTATTTCCAACCCCCTATGAGCATAGAGTCATACATCTCTAAACATCTAGGTTCTATATCAATTCCATGTTCATCATAATATCCACAACTCATAGTGAGTTGTTTATTTATTACATAGTCATGATGACGATGAATACACAATAGTGGAAATAGAATACAATTTTAACCATTTTCATTTAAACTATTCCATTTACAATGTAGTAAGTACCAGGAAATATCGTGGCATCTCAGTGCAATTTCTAGCCCTTATCTCCTCCTTCATAACTTGAAGTCAAGAGAGCATTATAGAGGTGACTTCCACCCTACCATGAAGTTGAAGGCTTCCTCGTGCTATCCACATGAATAGCCTGACCCATCCCAAAGAAATTAGTTCTTTGAGGCCGACATGCATGAAAGTGAAATTGGGTTTAACTAATGCATTCTATCCATTGCCCACAATCAAACCTATAGATATGCAAACTATAAACCCATGTGATGGTATACATCTAGTGATTCCAATCCTTCATAAATATATTCCACTTGGAATCAGGCCACTATTCACTATACCATGCATGCTTTGACTTTATTAAATATTTATTTACAATAATGTCAAGATGTGTAATTTAACACATGTAACTATTACTTGTCTATGATATGGAAATCAACACAATTAAATATTTACCATATGTAAATATTAGTTCTAATCACAAATAAAAATTTACCATATGTAAATATTAGTTGTCAATGCAATAAATATTTACCGTATGTAAATAATAGTTGTAAACACAAATACATATTTACCATATGTATATTAGTTTTTAATCTATTACTTCAGCACTTTAGATTTATCTAAAGGTTATCCAACATTCTAATTTTTAACTAATATCCAACTAGGTAATACTTCTATTCTTAATCTATTTTCCTTCCTGGAAACATAACTTAAATTCTATAATCCATTTAATAATCAATAATAAGAAAAGATAAATTCGTTTAGTTTTCTTTTGTGTCTTTAAAATCTTTAAGCAGGGCACTGCTCTCATTTCCTCACACTAGAGTAGCAACAATTCATGAACACCTCCAATGGCACATGGCACATTTAACCAAATTTTCTATATTTTCTATTACAGGTTTTTGGTCAACAACTGAGGCGTTAAACTCAGAGATATTAGAATGAGAGTAGATTGCTTTCACTAGGCCGTACTTGGCCATTTTATGCAGTTGTTACTTTGGTGAAATCTTCACATTATGTATTTTTCTAGTTACAAGTAGTTTGAGGCACCAAAAAGGCCGTACGCTTTTTTTGTTTTGCTAATTTCTGATACTCATACTACAAATTTTTGAGGGTGGCCAGGCATGAGGCGTGCCTCTCGGATTAAAGGTACCTGGGCCTACCTTTTAATATTTTCCTTTGAAATTTTGCCAATAATTGTTGGTTGGGTTAACACCTTAAGCATTACAATGGTCCAGTTATTGATTTCTATTTTGTTTTGGAATATTTGGTTCTCTGGTTTAATACCAGTTGCTAATATTTCCAATTGGAAAATTTCAACTTCTCTCTACAATTTATTAAATGTCATGGCTACAGGCATTCTTATGGAAATCTTTGCACAAATGCATAAATATTCAGTCATTCTTTATCAACATGTTCAAGCAATTCTTCCAGGAAAGTATTCATCCATAAAATAATTATACAAAAGATGTTCTCACCTGTACAGAGCTTCCAAACCGAAATTCCTTATTCTTCCTGCAATTCCTTCTATTCCTTCTTTTTTTCTTGTCCTCTTCTCTATCTTTTTGCTTCTTGAAAAAACTCCCCCTTTTCTTTATTAAAGTTCCTCCTTTTTACCACCTTCCCTTTGACTTCCAAGTGTTGAAATTTATTATTTCAAATTAACAAGTATGCTTGGAATTTTTTCAGATGGCTTTGGCAGGTAACCTAGGTCATGTCCATGTACAAATACATTTTAGAATAAGATAGATCAAGGAAAAACATTCCTGAGCAAAGTACAGGTGTTTCATCCAGATGCTACAAATGTTGGCTGGAGAATTTAAATAATGAAATTCAATCATATCCTATGCTCGAGAATAGAGGAAAATTATTCTTCATTCACCTAATTTCCTGACGGATATAATAATAAAATATTCACAATGGCCAAGTCATTGGCAACATTAAATATTACTCATGACTATTCCAATTATGATATACATTTTCTGGTGCAATAGTTAATTAATATTTGTACAAGGAGATGTATATATAATTTAATATACATAATTAATTTAAAAGATAAACTGCAGTAATTTTATTTATTCAATTATAATAATCAATATATATATATATGCACACACACATATGCTCACACCATGTATCTACACGTATATATATGCGCTTAATTTATTTTCCAGAAATTCAAATTATGATAATTGTTAGCTATAATGAGACCATAAGAATAATATTTTGACATTCAATAACTATCTACTCTAACCATGAACCCCAATCCCATATGCAACTATACTAGTGTGGTTTAATGTGTGTGTGAGCTCATGCATGACGGACTTAGAATAGCTAATTCCTTATCCTATATGATACTCTCCCGTTGAGAGAAGTTGTGGTGTATCCCGTCGCACTCAGACATCCATTGAAGTTAGTCAACATCGATTAATAACAAGGTATAACAAGTCATATTTATCCATGAATTATGCTATAACATAACATATCAAAATCTATTTCAAATAATGTAATGGAAAATGTTAGCCAAATAGTTCAAAGATAGCATAAATCTCCAACATAAAATCATATATGTCTAGTGAAATATTATAGTTATGAAATATTATGCCATATATAAAATGGGTTGTGACAAACCGCAAGGTGCCACTTGGAGGTCTCTCATGCCTCCAATCCTCTCAAACATTTTATCCATTGATCCCTCCAATAAATTCTAGCCCTTCATCCACCCATCCAAAAACTATAAATTGGACCCCTCACAAGCCATTTTTTAATATATTGCATATTGTTTCCAAATATTCTACTCATATAAGCATCAACATGAGACCAATACAAGCTTTTGTGAGAACTTAGTAGAGACTGACACAAGATCTTTATGAGAAAACACACTAGAAATCACCTATGCAAGACCAAGAGTCACTATTTAGAAATCCGCTATATTTAGAAATCACATCCATATTAGAAGCTAACTATGGAAGACCAAGAGTCACAACTTAAAATTCGACATTAGATGTCTCTATGGGGATTTGAACTGAGGTCTCCACAATGAGAACCCAATGTTTAACCTTGATTAAGTTCAACACCTTGGACTCAAGCCATTTTCAACAACACTCGTGAATGCAATGTTCTGTTGCTAATTTGAGCACTTAACATATCCTCTCAACAACAATAACCCTTATAAGCACAACCACACATGTGCAACAAGGATTGGTGTTGGTGAGAGCTTTTGTTAACTTTCCTAATCCTTAGGCTTAATCTTGATCTTTTTTGTGTTTGTAAATTGAATAGGTTATGTTTATCATAGCTTGTTTGTACATGTTTACATTCACTTGCACACAGTTTCGTTAATGTAATGTAAAAGTTAAGTAGCTTAATTTCTACATTACAGAAAGCACTCATTCTTAAATTCCATATGTCCTAATCAAATCCAACTAGCTCAAGGCAGAAAACCATGCAACCCATACTACATGACTTTCAAATACCTTAGCTTATAACTCACACCTCCACATATAACCTTCTTACTAATCAACATGAAATAGAAGAACACAAACACACATACAAAAAATGAGAATATAAGAATACATGTCAACAACAAACAAGGAACACATCAAACAAGAATGCAACAATCAAGTACAAGACAAGACATACACCACATACACATAAGATAATCAATCACTAGAACATAAGTCAACAAGACACAACTCAAACCTGGGAATACAAACAAGACCTATAAGAATACTCTTAGCAATGCTAGGATCCATTTCCTAGTTAAGTAGTTTAAAAATCACTTGCATGAGATCAATGCCAAACTTTATGTCACATGAAACAAGCCACCAATCCAACTAATATCGGAATGCATTCTTAAAAGTAGGCCAAGACTTCAATATCATAGATCTACCAACTCATAAGATGTAAGGCACATGTATGTGTGTGTGTATTACTTGAAAATCATATCACCAACTAGAGCATTGTGAGTTGGGTATGCCAAGTGACAAGACTATTATGAGAAGAGTAATCTCCATTCTCTAGCCATCTAAAATATCAAGGGATAATTGTTGGGAATTAAGGTGTCTCAACCTTTGCAAATTCCTAGCATTTATTATTTGATTATGTATTTATTTTTTACCTACTATTGTAATTATTCATGTAATTTCTATTTTGTCACTTTGTGGGAGTTGGCACGATGATGTGTCGACTAGATGTAATTTTGTCCTCATATGAGGAGGTAGGCGTCCCATTTTGACTTGCAATAGTTTTTCCATGTGTCGGCACCTTGTGGTCATGTGTCATGAGTTATGACAGATTATATGATGCGTAAGTTATGATGGATTCCTATGACAAAATCTATGACATGTAAGAGCTAGAAATAGAGATTATATGACAGTGAAATAGGCGTCCAAGTTTGACTATGACAAGTTGTAAGAGAATCATTTATTAATAGTCAGTTATGATAGATTCTCTTACAACTGTAAGTGTTGTCATATATGACAAATTTTATGATAGTGTAAGAGCATCTGTCATACCTGTTTTGGGCAAATTTGGGGCACCCAAGTATGGGGGTTGTAAGGGATGAAAGAGAATCATTGACAAGTGTCTTTTGCATGTTTTATAGCCTAGGAATTTGGGCCATGTGGATTTGGACAAGATTCTTTTGTGGCTTGCTCTAGAAGCTACCTCCATCCTTGATATTTCTCTATATATACAGGTGCTTGGACTTGGAGATGTATGGTTCAATTGCAAATACCGTTATGTTGTCAGAATAACTCCAGTATTCAACATTTGTGTACTCCTGGAAGAACTTGCATTATAAGTGTGTTATAATCAACATTTGATTTGATAATACATTGTGGAAGTTTTGGAGTGTGGAGTTTTTCACCCAAAAGGGTTTTCCCCACATATATCTTGTGTTGTGAGCATTGTACTTGCTTTTGGATGTTTGTTATAATCTCTTTGTTAATATGCATCTCATAATTTGTAATTGTAAAAGATAAAAATTTACATAACTTTTCTCATTAGATCAGTGTAGGAAGCTATTTTTGTATACCTTGCTTCCTTTCAGTTGGTATCAGAGCTTGATCACCTTTGGTTCTAGTTGTTGGGTAGAGGGTTTTTTGAGTTGATCTTCGTTTGAGTGGGAGCTTGTGTAGAGGATTTTCAAATCTTTGTTGCAGGAAAGAGATGGAGAGCACATTGTTAGGAATTGTATGCAGAAGATATCAATTAAATGCAAATAAAGATTAAACAGAGGAATGAAAAATACATAGAAATAATAACAGTGAGAGACAATTTTTAATGTGGTTCACCCAAACTCAGGCTACATCCACCAACAGAGAGTCCAATATTACTATCCAGCAAATCAAACCGATTACAATCAGCAATCCTTGTAACTCAATACCGTTGCAAATGCTACAATACAATATCAATAGAAACCCTAACCCTTAGCCGTTTTTATCAAGACTTATGTCAGTTACAAAATAGGGTTTTTTTTATGTTGGCCAATAGAAAAATAACTCTCGACGCCTTTATAAAATAATAAAAGTCGTTTGAGGTTTCGGGGGTGCTACCCCTTGACCTTGTCTTGGGGGTGCTACCCCCAAACCCCTGTTAAATAATTTAGGGGGAAACTGCGCTGATAAAAGTGGAGAAAATTTAACCTCTGAGTCTGATTAGGCTCCATATAACAACACACGTTTGGGAGGTTTGATATAGAGAAGTTTAATGGAGGTAACTTTGAGTTATGGAAACTCAAGATGGAGGACTTATTGGTGGATAGAGATCTATGGATTGCAGTATCTGGAATGATGCCATTGGGCATGAAACAAGAAGATTGGGATATGATGGATTGGAAGGCTAAGGGTCTGATAAGACTATGTTTAGCTGATTCAGTGCTCCTGAATATCCATGAAAAGAAGATTACAAAAGATCTTTGGAAGAAACTTGGAGATGTTTATCAGGCTAAACCCCTGGTGAACAAGTTATTCCTGTGAAAGAAATTGTATTCTCTAAGGATGGAAGATGAAGGATCTGGCGCTGATCACTTGAATACATTTAATATGCTCGTTGCCCAATTGACCTCTGTTGGTGTGAAGATGAAGGAGGAGGATCGATGTATGACATTATTGTGTTCCTTAATAGATTCATGGGACCACCTTGTTATGGCAATTGGGAGTACCACTACCACCTTCAATATGGTTGAAGTGGTTTCTTTGTTGTTGTCTGAAGAGATGCGAAGAAAGTCTTTCGAATTGGTTAAAAAGGCTCTTGTGGTTCATGGTAGATCTAAAGAGAAGGGAAAGAAAAAGGATAAGAAGAAAGAAGAAAAAGGAAGATCCAAATCCTGTGGGAAATCTAAGTCTCCTAGAAAGTCCAAGGCTCCGTGTTGGAACTGTGGTAAATCTGGTCACTTCCGCAAGGATTGCAAGGAGGAGAAGAAGAAAAGAACTATGATTCAGATTCTGATAAATCCTCTCAGGATGATGGAGAAGCATTTGTCGTTTCCTTGGCAACTTATGCATCTAAGGATGTGTGGCTTATTGACTCTAGTGCATCTTTTCACATGACCTCACATCAAGGTTGGTTTTTGAAGTATGAAGAATATGAAGGTGGGAAGGGGTACTTGGGTGATGACTCACCTGAAGATTGTTGGCCGTGGAAGACTCTTGATTCGATTCCCTGATGGACGAGTGAAGGGTATCAATAGTGTTTTGCGTATCCCTGGTTTGGCATGGAACCTATTATATGTAAGTAAATTGAATGATATGGGTGTGTAGGTTGTTTTATCGAGTGGCGTGTTAGTAATAATTTATGTTTGGGGTTTTGAGTCAAATCTCCTCCCAAAAATCTAAAAATCCTGACACATTTTGGCCTCTACAGTTGTTAAAATTGCCAGAAATCAGTTGAGGTGCAAGTCAAAATATGCAGTGGTGGGTCAGGAATCTCCATCAGCCCCTAAAAAATGTTAAAACTGGGTCAAATGCATAAAATGCATATTGGGTCACAGTTTACTGTGTCTGAATGTTTCTAAGTTGGCTAGATGGGCCTAATTATGCCAGCCGCGGGACCGCCAAGTTTAAGCCCCAGTTTATTGCCACGCCTTCGCTATTGAATGCTTCCCGCGGAGCATGCCACGTGTCAACAGCCGTGATGCTCCCCTGAAAGTTCCAGAGTGGCACGGAAGGCACCACGTGGAGGCATCCACCAGTGTTTCTAAAAGATTCTCAAAGTTTCGCATCTCTGTCAAGTTTCCAAAAGACCCTTAAAGTTTCTAGGCTTCACGGATCCTACCATGTGTTAGCCTCCGCTGAAGTTTCAAAAAGTTTCTATGCGGGGGCGGAGGGTGCAACGTGTCCCTTGTAGTTGCTACGGAAGCCGACAGGTGGCTGCTTCCGCGTTAGTTTCTTTTTTGTTTCGAAGTGTGGCGAAGCGAAGGTGGGTCCCAGTAAAAACAGTTGCTACTATGGATGTTACCAAGTGGCAGCCTCCACTTGAAGTTTTGAGTGCCCCTTTTGTAATGTTTCTGTGAGCGCGGAAGGCACCAAGTGTCACCACATGAGGGATTCCTATATATGTTTCAACGATTATGCGCGAGCGCCGTGTGTCCCTCATGGTTGCTGCGGAGCGTGATAGGTGTCAACTTCCGCAGGCTGTTTCTGTTTGTTTCAATGTCAAGCGAAACATGGAGGTGGGCCCCGGTTTGAATTTCAAGTCTGACGGATTGTGACACGTGGCGAAGGATCCCGAGACTTCTACTTATTTCTTTCAAGTTTCTATATGTTTCAAAAGTAACGCGGAACCTGCCACATGTTGGTTTCTTCCTGAGTTTCAAAGTGGCCCCTTAAAGTTTCTGAGCAGCACGGAGGGTGCCAAGTGTCGCAGTCCGCAAAGTTTCAAGGGAGAGTCTCTAATGTTTCAAGGGTGCCGCGGAGCTTGCCACGTGGTGGCTTCCACGTGAGGTTCCAGCGGTAGACTCTCAGCGGGAAGATAAAGGAAGTGATGGCCCAACGATGGAAACTCAAGGTGCCTACGTGGCACGATCTAGTTGGTTCGCGACTTTTCAACATTTTTGGGGGCCGTTGGATCTCCGCGACTAGGTTTTTGATCGACGACCACATTTTGAGCCTGCAGTGCAGGTTTTCTCATGAGCATTTGCAATTGTTTTGAGCGGGAAACTCTGAGGAAACTTGTTGTGGCTGCTTTCCTGAGGCCGCGGGTTGGTGCGCCAGTAATGGCAGTTTTTGCAGAAGGCATGGGTCGAAGGGACAGCTCAACCACCCGATTGATGAGGGAATGTCCCTGAGCGGCGGCGCATCTCCCGAGTTCACCTGTTCCCTCCTCCTTGTCCCTCTGCAGCATTTACTATTTTGTGCGCCATTTTCTCATGCTTGTATCTGGTGGGATTTTCGGCCTCCCTTGTAATTAATCTGCTGGGTCCATCTTCCTGCTATTTAAGGGGGACCGTGTGACCCATTTAGTGGTTGTTGAAAACTGGACATTTTGGCTCTATAATAAGATACAACTGGTTTTGGTTGCTCTGTACAGGAGGTCTTGTGAGTTTATGTATCACTTGTTGTATGTCTCATGCATGAATCTACTGATTTCATGATTGGTTTTATATGAGTAATGCTATATTTGCATGTGTTTTGTTAATTCTGTCTCCAGTATTGCATGTGTTCTTCTTCTGAATCTAGATATCTAAGGGGTGCCTAGTCTTCTAGAATATAGAATTCCTGTATTGAATGCTTGATCTTTCAACTTCTGCTCAAGGGGTAGATCAAAGTGTTTTCAGATTAAGTATTGGGAAGGATATACTGCAATAGGGATGCCATAAGTAGAGATAACTTAACACTCTGTATTGGGAGGTATTTGTAAGGCAGATATCACACAAATCCCCTTGAAATCCAATTTTATTGTGTTCATGCTGATCATTCACAGGCGTATGTCTACCGACTCCAAGCCCTGGATAGGCACCAATCTAGCTCTGTGTTGAGGTTATACACTAGGTCCAGGTTTGCATCCAAACATCAAATCAAATCATTTCATATCTTCAACCTGTTAGTTGTAGGAGTAGGATTAGGAACCCCCTGCATACTCTCATACCCAACCAGACACATATGTCCAAGAATGTTGCCAACCTTGTGATCTATCATACAGATCTTGGTCCATACATGAGAGTATTCTGCCTGTTATTGTCAAGTTCTATCTTTCTATCTTTGAGCTAGTCAAGGTTATATCATTAGTTATAGGGATACCCCCTTGGTGCAGCAGAACCAAAAGTGAAGGGGAGGCAGCTCACACAACCTCCCGTAATTTGTTGGCCAAATCCGCTTGTGCATTGGAGCTGGCAAACACTCTGCAGATTTGGTAACCAACAGATTTTGGTGACTCCGCTGGGGAAGGATTGATGAAAAAAGAATATATTTGTGGCCCATCCGAGTCACCAACAGATTTTGGCGACTCCGCTGGGGAGATCAATGTCATATCCATGAAGGTGCGAGTCTAAAAAATTGAAAATTCAGACCTGGAGGTGCCTTGTTGCAGCAAAAGAAAAAGTTTTATTTGTGGCTCTGTTGTGGGAGAACCCAGAAAGAAAGAAATCAATTTTCAGCTTCAGCCAGTTTGAAGCTCATTCCTCTGCCAAGGAGGTGGCGACTCTGTTGAATGAACCTATCAGCAGCTGCAACATATCCAGGTATTTGTACAAGTTTTTGAAAAGTTTCCTATTTGGTGAAATAGCACTGGTTAAAAGGGAAATATTGGTGAAAGCAGAGCTTGCATGCTTGTGTTAGAACCTACTCTATATTTCAAAAGGGCATGCAATGTTGTTCAAAAGACTCATGTAGAGGACTTTAGGAAAGCTGAAATAGCAATTTGTATCTTAAGGGCCTAAGGTCATATTGTGGTTGAAAATCTGAGTAGAGAAGAGGGTTGCAAAAGCATAAAAAGATGTATTGTCAGCCCATGCACCCTTGTGAGGTGTCAAGTGCAAAAATGTATAGTAGTCAGTCCCAACCATGTAATAAAAGGAGTTTCAACATAGATAGATATAAGCCCATAAATTTTAGTGGCATTTGTGGTTATCCAAATGCTCTTCCACCTAAAATCAGAAGATATTTGCCCAAATTTAGTGGTGCAAAGGATGAATCAGCTGAGAGACACTTGCAGTAGTTCATAAATGTTATAGATGGTTTTGAGATTGATCATGAAGATGTAGTTATAAGGTTATTTGTTCAATCTCTTGATTTAGATGCAAGGGACCTGTTCTCCTACCTTCCAGCTCACTCTGTCAGCTCTTGGCATGGTTTTAAATCTACATTTCTAGTGCAATATGGTGAAAGAATTTTTGAATATGTAGTTATTAGTGACTTCATGTACATCCATATTGAAGAAGATGAGCTGATCCCAGCCTTTAACCTCAGATTTATGAGGGCATTGAATAGAATACCAGAATGCATGAGACCTAATGATGCATTGTGTCTAGTTGTCTATTTGGGAGCATTTGATAAAACAATGAGTTATAGATTGAGAGATAAAGAGCCCACCACATTGCATCAAGCACATCAGTTTGCAATTGACATTGAAAACAATTGGAGATATGGAATACAAAAGGGTTATTTTTCTAAAAAATTTTGTTGTCCTGCAGCCCCCATTGTTGATGAAAGATTTAATTCAAGAATTGGCAATGAATGTCAAAGTGCTCACACCCCTATTGTCCCAGTTTTTGCATCATTTCAAGTTGATGATGTTTCTGTTATAGAGGAGGATGTCCTTTTTTGCCCAACAAATGAAGTTGAAAATAATAATTTTTCAAGTGATATTTACATGCCAGCCCTCATCAAAGAGCACTCATGTTTAAATGATCCAGTTGTGCAAAGTTGTGATCATATGGATCAAGAATCAATATCAGTTTCATCAGGAAGCATTGGAGGGTTGGAAAATAATGCAAATTGTTCAACTTCAGAGTGCATTGAAACAACATAAATTTTATATGTGGGGCAATCAGATGATAAAAATGATATCCATGACCAGTTCATGGATCAGGTTTGTTCTTCTTATGACTCTAGGTCTGACAATGATGAAAAAGAAATAGATTGTCATGAAGAAGAAACAGAGACCTTTGCATTGAGTGTGAATCCCCTTTATGATGAGCCTCTAGATGCATTTATTGTTGTGAGTCATGACCTTCATTAGTGCAGGGTTAACCCTTTGTTTGAAGTTGATGCTCATCTACAAATTGTGAATAATGAATGTTCATCATCACCTGATTCAGACATGTGCAATATTGGGTGTGTGGATCAAGATTTGTTTTCAATATCAGTAGATATTAGGGGTCTCATTTATTTTGAATGTCTTTAGTTTTTGGATCAGCTGGATGAGTGCCTGATGGTGTGTAGCAGCCAGATAAATGATGAAGAATGCCAAGAGCAGTATGATGTACTGTCTGAGGGATATAACATGCATATGTCACCTAGTGCTGGAGAATTTTATAGTATGCATGGCTACATGTTTGACTTTGAAATCCAAAATGACAGAGGTAAAAATGATAGTGGCAGGTTTTCAAAAGTGGTGGAATGTCTAATTGAGCAGATGACATTATGGGCAGATTATGCCAATCTTTTCAGTTGGGATTGGGATCTTTCAGTTTGGAATCAGGCATTTGACAAGAAGAAATTATGGTTCTTCCTTTTTGGCTGCCCTAGGCTGCCAAAATAATGTTTAAAAATAATGTGTTTGGTGTTGCAGGTCAGTGCAGTATTTGACTCTGTGCCCAATGAATAAGGGACTGGTCTGCATCCCAGAGATCTAAGGTTCTCACCATGCCTGCAAGAGGCATGCATCCCCAATCAGAGCCACTGTTAGTAATAATTTATGTTTGGGGTTTTGAGTCAGATCTCCTCCAAAAAATCCAAAAATTCTGACACATTTTGGCCTCTACAGTTGTTAAAATTGCCTGAAATCAGTTGAGGTGCAAGTCAAAATATGCAGTGGCGGGTTAGGAATCTCCATCGTCCCCTAAAAAATGTTAAAACTGGGTCAAATGCATAAAATGCATATCGGGTCACAGTTTACTGTGTCTGAATGTTTCTAAGTGTGGCTAGATGGGCTTAATTATGCCAGCCGCGGGACCGCCAAGTTTAAGCCCCAGTTTATTGTCGCGCCTTCGCTTTTGAATGCTTCCTGTGGAGCGTGCCATGTGTCAACAGCCATGATGCTCCCCTGAAAGTTCCAGAGTGGTGTGAAAGGCACCACGTGGAGGCATCCGCCAGTGTTTCTAAAAGATTCTCAAAGTTTCGCATCTCTGCCAAGTTTCCAAAAGACCCTTAAAGTTTCTAGGCTTCACGGATCTTGCCATGTGTCAGCCTCTGCTGAAGTTTCAAAAAGTTTCTATGCAGGGGCGGAGGGTGCAACGTGTCCCTTGTAGTTGCTACGGAAGCCGACAGGTGGCTGCTTCCGCATTAGTTTCTTTTTTGTTTCGAAGTGTGGCAAAGCAAAGGTGGATCCCAGTAAAAATAGTTGCTACTATGGATGTTGCCAAGTGGCAGCCTCCACTTGAAGTTTCAAGTGCCCCTTTTGTAATGTTTCTGTGAGCACGAAAGGCGCCAAGTGTTACCACGCGAGGGATTCCTATATATGTTTCAACGATTATGCACGAGCGGCGTGTGTCCCTCATGGTTGCTACAGAGCGTGACAGGTGTCAACTTCCGCAGGTTGTTTCTGTTTGTTTCAATGTCAAATGAAACATGGAGGTGGGCCCCGGTTTGAATTTCAAGTCTGGCAGATTGTGACACATGGTGGAGGATCCCGAGACTTCTACCTATTTCTTTCAAGTTTCTATATGTTTCAAAAGTAACGCGGAACCTGCCACGTGTTGGTTTCCGCTTGAGTTTCAAAGTGGCCCCTTAAAGTTTCTGAGCAGCACGGAGGGTGCCAAGTGTCGCAGTCTGCAAAGTTTCAAGGGAGAGTCTCTAATGTTTCAAGGGTGCCGCGGAGCTTGCCACGTGGTGGCTTCGTGTGAGGTTCCAGCGGTAGACTCTCGGCGGGAAGATAAAGGAAGCGATGGCCCAGCGATGGAAACTCAAGGTGCCTACGTGGCACGATCTGGTTGGTTCGTGACTTTTCAACATTTTTGGGGGCCGTTGGATCTCTGCGACTAGGTTTTTGATCGACGACCATGTTTTGAGCCTACAGCACAGGTTTTCTCGTGAGCATTTGCAATTGTTTTGATTGGGAAACTCTGAGGAAACTTGTTGTGGCTACTTTCCTGAGGCCGTGGGTTGGTGCGCCAGTAATGGCAGTTTTTGTAGAAGACATGGGTCGAAGGAACAGCTCAACCACCCGATTGATGAGGGAATGTCCCTGAGCGGCGGCGCATCTCCCGAGTTCACCTGTTCCCTCCTCCTTGTCCCTCTGCAACATTTACTATTTTGAGCACCATTTTTTGATGCTTGTATCTGGCGGGATTTTTGGCCTCCCTTTTAATTAATCTGCTGGGTCCATCTTCCTGCTATTTAAGGGGGATCGTGTGACCCATTTAGTGGTTGTTGAAAACTGGACATTTTGGCTCTATAATAAGATACAACTGGTTTTGGTTGCTCTGTACAGGAGGTCTTGTGAGTTTATGTATCACTTGTTGTATGTCTCATGCATGAATCTACTGATTTCATGATTGGTTTTATATGAGTAATGCTATATTTGCATGTGTTTTGTTAATTCTGTCTCCAGTATTGCATGTGTTCTTCTTCTGAATCTAGATATCTAAGGGCTGTCTAGTATTCTAGAATATAGAATTCTTGTATTGAATGCTTGATCTTTCAACTTCTGCTCAAGGGGTAGATTAAAGTGTTTTCAGATTGAGTATTGGGAAGGATATACTGCAATAGGGATGCCATAAGTAGAGATAACTTAACACTCTATATTGGGAGGTATCTGTAAGGCAGATATCACACAAATCCCCTTGAAATCCAGTTTTATTGTGTTCATGTTGATCATTCACAGGCGTATGTCTACCAACTCCAAGCCCTAGATAGGCACCAATCTAGCTCTGTGTTGAGGTTATACACCAGGTCCAGGTTTGCATCCAAACATCAAATCAAATCATTTCATATCTTCAACCTGTTAGTTGTAGGAGTAGGATTAGGAACCCCCTGCATACTCTCATACCCAACCAGACACATATGTCCAAGAATGTTGCCAACCTTGTGATCTATCATACAGATCTTGGTACATACATGAGAGTATTCTGCTTGTTATTGTCAAGTTATATCTTTCTATCTTTGAGCTAGTCGAGGTTATATCATTAGTTATAGGGATACCCCCCTTGGTGCGGCAGAACCAGAAGTGAAGGGGAGGCAGCTCATGCATCCTCCCATAATCTGTTGGCCAAATCTGCCTGTGCATTGGAGCTCGCAAACCCTCTACAGATTTGGTAACCACCATGGCGGATGCAAGATGACTAGAGGAGCTCTAGTGCTAGCTAAGGGTGTTTAGATTGGCACTCTGTTTCAGCTTGATGCATACCATTGGAACTGGCAGTGAAGAAGATTGTTGCATCTACTTTTGATGGTCGTGCTTTATGGGTACCTAAGTGTGCTCATTCTATGGGGATGAAACTTCCAGCTGAGAATACAATGTTATGGCACCAAAGGCTCGGTCACATTGGTGAAAAGGGTTTGAGGACCCTTAAAAATAAAAACCTCATTGAGGCTATGAATGATTGTAATCTTGAGTTTGATTTCTGTGAAAATAGCATCTATGGTAAACAAAACCGTGTTCAATTTCATTCTAGTTCTAACAAATCTTTTGAGGTGTTAGACTTTATTCATTCTTATGTGTTTAGTCCAGCTAATGTTCCTTCAATTTCAAAATCTGTTTCCTTTGTTTCATTCATTGATTATTTTAGTAGAAGGACATGGGTGTATTTCATTAGAAGCAAATCTAAAGCATTTAGTAGATTCAAAGAGTTCAAAGCTCTTGTAGAGAATGAGAAGGATAAATAGATTAATTGTTTGAGGACTGACAACGGTGGTGAGTTTTGTTTATCAGATTTTGAAAAGTTCTGTAAAGAACATGGTATTGAGAGGCACCAGACAACTTTGTATACCCCTCAACAGAATGGAGTTGCAAAGAGGATGCAGAAAATGTTGATGGAGAGGGCTAGGAATAGGATAAGTGGAGCTATCCTTGAACACGAATTTTGGGTTGAAGCTATTGCTACCACCTATTACCTGGTTAACAGGTCTCCTACATTGGTGCTCATTGATAAGACACCTATGGAGGTGTGGTCTGGTAAAAAGCCTTCATCGAGACACATTCGAGTATTTGGTTGTGAGGCATATGCACATGTGCCTAAGGAGAAGAGGTCTAAGTTGGAGAACAAGGTTGTGAAGTGTATATTCATTGGTTATGACATCAGTGTGAAAGGGTACAAGCTTTGGGATCTAGTGGCTGAGAGAGTTTTGTATAGCAAAAGTGTGATCTTTAGAGAGCTCAATATTTCTTCTAATGTTCTATAGCTAGATAAAGAAGAGAAGAAAGAGGATGTGGTTTAGATTCCTTCCACCCCTGTGAAATTTGAACTAAAGACATCTGTTGGACCTGATGATGAGGAGAGCTCTAGTAGCTTTGGAAGTTCAGAAGAAGAAGAAGAACCTCAACTTCAACTTTTGAGGAGGTCCACGTGGAAAAGGCGGTAACCTGATAGGTTTGGTTATTCACTGCATGATTCCAGTTGTATTTTAGCTTTGACTTCTAACACCAATGATCCTAGGACCATACAGGAGGCTATGGGTATGAGTGATGCAGATTCCTGGAAAGAGTCCATGGAACAAGAGATGGCTTCCTTGAAGAAAAACAATACTTGGGATCTGGTGCATTTGCCTGATGGATGTAAACCTGTTGGATGCAAATGGGTGTTCAAGAAGAAGTTTGGTTCAGATGGCAGTGTTGAGAAATTTAAGGCAAGGTTGGTTGTGAAGGGATATTCCCAGGTTGAGGGAATAGATTATGGTGAGATTTTCTCTCCCATTACAAAGCTGACATCTATCAGATTCTTGTTATCACTTGCTGCAACATATGATTTAGAAGTTGAACAGATGGATGTGAAGACAAATTTCCTTCATGGTGACTCAGAGGAAGAAATCTATGTCACAGCAAGAACACTATGTGGTAAAAGGTAAAGAAAATCTAGTTTACAAGTTGAAGAAGTCTTTGTATGGTTTAAAACAATCTCCTAGGATGTGGTCTCCAAAATTTGATGCCTTTGTGTTGAGTTTGGGATTTTTAAGATTGAAATTAGATCATTGTCTTTATTATAAAATGGATAATGATCACATTCTCATTATTGCATTATATGTTGATGATATGTCAATTCATTGGGAATAGTAAAAATTTGATTTCTGATTTGAAGTCTCAGTTGTCAGCATAGTTTGAGATGAAAGATCTAGGTGCAGCCAGGTACATTCTTGGAATAGAAAGCAGAAGAGACAGAGCTAACAAAAAACTTTGGTTAGGCCAGAGTAAGTATGTGAACACCGTGTTGGAGAGATTCAGCATGGTATCTTGTAGACCATTGACTGTTCCTGTTATGTTGGGGACAAAGTTATCTATTGCAGATTGTCTAAAATCTCCCTCTAAGATGGAGGATATAAGAAGAGTTCCATATGCTAGTGTGGTTAGCAGTTTGATGTATGCTATGGTTTGTACAAGACCAGGCATTGCCCAAGCAGTGGGAGTCCTTAGTCAGTTTATGGCTAATCTTGGACGGGTACATTCAGATGTGGTGAAGAGAGTGTTTAGATATTTGTGGGGTACTTTTGAGTGTTCCCTATGTTATCATGGTTATCTTACAGGACCTTGGCATTCACTTTGCATCCAAGGATTTGTAGATTCAAATTGGGCAGGTGATATTGACAATAGGAGATCCACTAGTGCTTATGTGTTCACTATGTTCGATGGTGCTATTTGTTGGATGAGTAAGTGGCAACTTGTGGTCGCTTTGTCCACTACTAAAGCAGAGTAAATGGTAGCAACTCAAGCTTGTGAATAAGCTATTTGGCTTAAGAGATTGTGTTTTAATGTTCAGTTTGATGCAAGGAAGATTACTATTTGTTGTGACAGTCAGAGTGCCATATGTTTGGCAAAGAATCCTACTTTCCACGTGAGGACTAAGCATATTGATGTCCATTACCATTTTGTCCGTGACATGGTGGAGGATGGGAAGGTAAACTCAGATAAAGTTGACACTTTGACGAATGTTGCAGATTCCTTGACAAAACCTGTGAGAGCACCAAAATCATGCATGGCCTCCATGAGGACCCCGATAATGACTCACAATCCTTGTCGCACACATGTAAGCGTGAAATAACATCCTCTCAGCAACAATTCTCTTGGTAACATGTGTTTTCTTCCTCCTTGTGTTGTTTCCCCTTTGTCATTTTCTCTCTCTGTCTCTTCACTTTTGACACTCATCGATTTGTGTTTCCTGTGCTTACAACTTTGTCTCTAAGCCTTGTATTCATCCATTTGTCATTTTTTCACCTCTTCCTAGCATTTTTCATCTATTCCCACCTCTAGAGGCCTTCTAGAGGCCCTCCTAAGCCATCTCCAACTTTCAGTTTTCAGTTTGGGTTAACCAATCCAAATCTCCCCCTATTATTTCCATATCTACCCTGGGAGATCCTACTTTTGCAAGTCAAGATTTGATTTTTGAAACCTATTTGACCTGTTTCTAGAGGCAAATCCCCTTCTTTTCTCCTCCTCTTCCATCTCCCATCCTGCACTTTCATCTAGGTGTCCTCCTTTGAGGGTCGTCCCCGGGCGACCCTAACTATTGAAAGGGGCAACCCGTGGGTGACCCTGTCATGTTTTCCAGCCGCGGGTTCACTTGAGTTTTTGACCCAAAATAACTTTGTTTTCACCCTTTTTTGCTTTTGTTTGCATGGACTTTTATCCTAAAGGTTGAGTTAACTATTTCATGCACCCAAGCATGCGTATTTAGCTCTTTTTTATCTTTAGTTATCAACCCATGCATTCCTATGCATTCTTTTTCTTCACTTCTTATTAAGTGATAAGTTATAATTGGTTAGATCACTCCAATTTTAGCCCAGATCACTCTTGTGTCTTCTAAGTTAACTCTTCAATAGAATTGAGTTAATCCTCCATCCTCTTCCCCTCTCATCCCTTCTTAAAACCTACAAATACCCTTCACCTCTTCATTATTTCTCATGTTGGAGAATGTTTTTCCCTTCTTCACAAGCTTTTGCAAGCTTCTTCACAAGCCTTTGAGCCTCTTTCTTCATTTCTTTCTTTAGTTTTCCAAAGCTTCAAAGCTTTCATTGTTGCATAGCTTCAAAGCTCTCCCTTTTGGGAGGTAATTTCATTTGTGCACCCAATTCTTGTCGGTTATTTCTCTCCAAATCAAGCATCTATATGCTCACACAAGACATTAGAGCCTTTTGCTTTTATTTGTTATCTCATCTAACTTTCCTAAAAGCTCATTTTGCATCCATACACTGCTCACATCACAAGCCATAGTGCTCATCAAGCTCTCATTGAGCTCATTTCAAAGCTTCCAAAAAGCTTCTTTTGTTTCTCTTTTCTTATTGTTGCCAAGAGGATCACACCACTGTTGCAAGAGGATTAGAGGCTGCCATACAAGGATTTATGAGGGTAGTGGAGGCTCACATGTCTTCTTTTATTCCAGGTTCCTTCATGTTATTTTTTGTAATTTGTAGTAATTAGATAATTAAACTTTGCTCTTGGGAATAGTAAATGCATGTTGCTTTTTCCTCGATAGGCTAAGTAGATTTGCATTGTTAAAGTAGTTGCCCTTTCAAAAGTTCATAGATTAAATGCAATTTTCCTTTCCTAGAGTAATCAATCCACTTATTCAAAAACTCAATCCAAAAACATAGATTCAATTGCATTAGATAATCTCATACTAGTTTGCATACATTTTCTAATTCCTAGAATAGAAAAAAAAGCACTTTTATTTTCATAAATAGAAAAAAGCACAAAAAAACATTTTGCACTCATATAGGCTTGCATGCATACAAAAACAGAAAAGAATAAAAACATTAGCAGTGTAGAAGGTTTACAAACCCTTGGTCCCAACACAAGGTCAAGTTTAGTCAAAACCCTTGTTTTCATCACAAGGTCAACATAAAGTCAACAAAGTCAAACCTTAGGTCACACAAACCCTAAGTCGAAACCCTACGTCAAGTCAAGGTTAGCTTTAAACCATCTCTCTATTGTTTAGGTTCATGAATGTGCCTTGGACTTAGAGGTGAGTGGGTGAAGGCAATCCTCGATGAGATATAGATCCACCTTAGACAACAACAAGACCAATTGGTAATTCAACAACAACAAGAAAGATTCAGAGAACTTCCAATACAAAAAATCATCCAATAGTTTGAACAACAAAACCAACTTGAAAGGAACATCAACGAAAAAACATTCAATCCACTCAATGCTAGAACATTAGAAACCCAAATAGAAGAACAATGACTAGTGACCCTTTGGGTCATATAGTTATCTTTGCAACAATGGTCACAGAACACCACATTCAAACAAATGCACAACAAAGACCCCAAGACTGGCTAACCACTCTTCGCGAAGTCCAGCTCTCCAACAAGCCAGACCACCCCCGTGTCTTGCCTCCTCTCAACTGGCTACTTCCCTGAGAGTGACAGTGACGTGGAGGTTCACTCCGTGGCAAGGAGAGAAGGTCTGTGTGCGTGCCAAAGTTGATTCGACTGCCCTAGGCCACCGAGTCATGTTTTTGAGTGTACATATTTTGGTGAACCCGACATGAAAAACAAAAACTTTTGAGAGAGTCTCTTCTCATTTTTGTTGCATCAATAAATCAATTTGGGATGGATTCAAATTCAAGGGACATCCAACAGACACCCCACAACTTCTTGGTTTTTAACAACCCCACATACAAAGACATGGTCATTCAACTCAACCAAATCAAAACTTGCCAAGAATGAAAAATCTATCAACGTGACCAACCCATAACAAGCCAAAGGAAAATAGCCACCCAAATGGACAATGAAGTGAGCTATCAAAAGAAAAATTTACAAGAAGCTCGGGGGGCACAAAAACCCCTCCATGTAGTACATCAAGATAAAAAGTCCATGATATGTCAAGTATCATCAAAAGGAACAAGTAGGGTCAGTCAAACCCCAACACAAAGCAATCCATCTCAAGGTTGTAAAACTCAAAGAACGGAGGAAGCCTCACTCACAAACCTTATAGAAAATTTGGTCCAACGAATCAAGACCCTTGAAGCTAGAAATGGTTGTCAAAGTGAAATTAAAAAAAACCTAGGGCACAAGGAAATCCTTTCATTGATAAGATTGAATCAAACTAGGGGACAACACAAATTCCCCCTCATCTAAACTTCCATCAAACATTCAGGCATCCCTTTCCCTCACCATCCTACACGAAAAGTCTCAATCAAATAGGTGGGGTTCCTATGATGCAAAATCAACCACAAATGATCCCATCCAATCTTCAAAACATAAACATGACACCATCTAGTCATCCAACTTTTTTAGGATATCAATAATCTAGCATACCTTTTCAACAAGCGCAACAAGCTCCACCTGAATGGTTAATGTTTGGAGGAATAAGACCCTCTACACATAACTCCCTCCTTGTGAGGCCTAGCTAGTACCACACTTGAGACCATAATATGATACTATTTATAATTGTCTATTTTGATGTGTGATTGGACATTATGATAAAATTAAACTCTTTGGGAACTATGTTTGGACTATATGCTTTTTATTCTGATGAGTTATTGCTGGATAATTAAATGATTTTGTGATAGTCTTTAAATAAAATAAATTATATTATTTGAATTGTGTAATCATGAATGAAGTTGGATTACTTAATTAATTTTTCTATGCGTTTCAAGTTGCTTCGGCTATATTTTCTTGACAAACTGATGTTCGAAAATTAAGTGTGCGGGTGGGTGATCAAGCTCCTTAAGTGGACTCGGAGACTCCATAAACCCTATGTCAGACCAGTTAAACCTAGCCTAACTCGTGGAAGGGGTTAAGGCTAATATGTGATGTAATATTGTTATTTGATTTTTATTTTAATTTTTGTGTGCGGCTGTAGTATTTTATTTATTTTTATTAATTTTATTTAATTACATTTTGGGAGAAAGTCTTTTTAATTAATCATTTCATTTTAATTTATTTCTTTTGTGGTGTGTAGATAAATGTTTTAAAATTAATATTTTAATATTTTATTTTATTTTTTATGAGAGGATTTTACCCCTTTGTTTTAATTTTGGAATTTTTGTTTTTGTTTTTCTTCCTTTTTTGTTTTCTTTCCTTTTTGGAAGCTTTGAGTTTTATTTATGGGAATCTTTGGGAAGAGTTTTTTCACTTTTTCTATGCTTGAATTTTGGTATTGGAAATTGTGAAGAGAAAGGGATTTTTGGCTTGAGTTGGAGAAGTTTTGGATTTGAAGATTTTGGATTCAAGAATCAAAAAAGGGTTGGAAAATTTCATTCTGGTTTTAAATTTGGGCTCACCCTAACTTGGGGAGCTGAGGTATTATTCTGTACTTCTTGCAATTTTGGTAAAACATATGTGATTGATTGTGAATGTGGTTTTAAATGTGTTTTTTTGGATTTATTATTGTTTTGCAATTTTTTGTGGGTTTGGGTTGTAAGGGAGCGGCTCTCCATTTTTTATGAGAGCCTCCCTAGTGTTGGGGTATAGGGAGGCGTGTAGCTTCTCTTGGGGAACTTGGTTCTATGTTTCAAATAGTGAAAATGATGCTTTTGATCAGTATGTGGTTTGATAGTATTTTGGAGGTATGGGGTATGTGATGAAATGAAAACTTGTGTTGTAGTTGTGTATGGATGTATGGAGATGTGGGGAGATATGGTTGTTGTGTATTTTTATGGAGAGTTGGTGATTTGTGATGTATGGAGATATGGGTGTTGTGTATTTTATGGAGAGTTGGTGATTTATGAAGTATGGAGTTTCATATGGTGATATGTGATGATTTTGATTATGATTTGGTTTTTCCCAAGAGGGAGGATTATCCCCTCTCCCCCCTATTCTGGATCCAAGAAAGATTCTTTGTTTGTGAGTCTACCCATGGGAAACTTGTTTTTGTTGCTATTTGGATTTTGTGTTTTTACAAGTTGATGCATGTTTGTGTAAATCTGGTATATGGAGTTCTCCTGCTCAGGGGTGGGATGTGCTTATCCAATCCCTATGGTAGAGTGGAGAGCAGGACTTGGCCATCTATTTGGGTTGAATGTGTGCAAGTTATGAAAAAAATTTAGGTTAAAGTTGAAAGTTGGAAAAAGTCTCTATGGGTTTCCAAGAAAAGAAAAATGTTGTTTTTGTGTAAGCTTGGCAAAATGCCATCGTGTGAAATTCCTGTTTGGAATTCTTTTGCTTGTTGGTCAAGGAATTTTGCTGGGGTTTGAGTAAATCTGTAATAATCATGAATATGAAGTAGAAGATCTATTTTGTAATGTTGAAAATTTGATACCCGTAAAGAAAAGAAAATAGTTTGATTGATGTATATGTGTTAATGAATCTAAAAATAATATTCCATTTTAAATTATATCTGTAAATCTAATTTGACCGATAAGCCATTATATGTGCACACATTTTTTAGCAATAAAAAAATTTGGTAGTCCCAATTTTTGGTCGTCCAATTGCTAAAAATAAATTTGGTAGTCCCACAATTTTTTGGTAGTCCAACAAAAACTATGGAACCAAAAAAGAAATTGGGAAAAATAAAAAAATAAAAAGTAAAAAGGAAATTGAAATAAGAAAATAAGAAAATCACACAAACTATGGAACCAAAAAGAAATTGGACAAAACAAATAATAAATAAAAACTAAAAAGGAAATTGAAATAAGAAAATAAGAAAATCACAAAAACTATGGAACCAAAAAATAAATTGGAAAAAATAAAAAATAAAAACTAAAAAGGAAATTGAAATAAGAAAATAAGAAAATCACAAAAACTATGGAACCAAAAAAGAAATTGGACAAAATAAATAATAAATAAAAACTAAAAAGGAAATTGAAATACGAAAATAAGAAAATCACAAAAATATGGAACCAAAAAAGAAATTGGACAAAATAAAAAATAAAAAATAAAAACCAAAAAAAATTGAACGAAAAAATGGAAAAATCACAAAATACTTTAAAATTGCATTTTCTTTTAAAGTTGCATGAATGTAGTCCAAAAAAGAAATTGGAAAAAATAAAAAATAAAAACAAAAAAAGAAATTGAAAATAAGAAAACAAAAACTATGGAACCAAAAAAGAAATTGGAAAAAAAAATAAAAATAAAAACCAAACATAAAAATTGGAAAAAATAAAAAATAGAAACTAAAATAGAAATTGGAAAAACTAAAAAATAAAAACCAAAAAAGAAATTGGACAAAATAAAAAATAAAAACCAAAAATATTTGGTGATGGTTAATGTTTTTTAGTTCTTTAAAAAAATAGTTTAGTTAAGATTTAAATTTAATCTTATTTAGTTTGAAACTGGTTTAATTTATTTATTTAATTTATAATTGATCTTTCCAATTTTCTAAATTCAGTGTTTTCCTCCATCATCTATCTTATCATTATTTTTTCCATTATTTTTCTAAAATTAAATAAATTTTCTAAATTTATTTAATTTGGTCTTTTCCATTATTCTTCTAAAATTAAATAAAATTTTTAGATTTATTTAATTTGATCTTTTCCATTATTCTTCTAAAATTAAATAAAATTTCTAGATTTATTTAATTTGATCTTTTCCATTATTCTTCTAAAATTAATAATAATTTTTTTGTTCTTTAAAAAATAATTTAATTAAGATTTTTATTTAGTTTGAAATTAGTTCTTATTTAATTCTATTTAAAAATACAGAAGATTTTACATTGATATATATGAAAATAGTGTTTATTTATATTAACATTATAATTTTTTTTAGTCCTTTAAAAAATATAATTTTTTTTAGTTCTCTCTTATTTAGTTTAGTTTGAAATTAGTTCTTATTTAATTTTATACACTGAAGTTACTTTTAAAATTGCAAAACTATGTTAGGTTGATTTATTGAATATATATCTTTTATGCACTAAAGATACTTTTTAAATTACAAATTTATGTTAGGTTGAAAGATATTTTTTTAAATTGCAAATTTATGTTAGGTTGAAAGATACTTTTTAAATTGCAAATTTGTGTTAGGTTGATTTATTGTATTTAGAAAGTTTTTTACAAATTTTTTTTTTCAAAATAAAATAAATATAAAATATAAAATAATTTTTATTATAATTTAGAAAAAATTTAATTTTACTTTAGTACTTTTTTAAAATATATCTTTTTTATACGCTAAGTTACTTTTTAAAATTGCAAAATTATGTTAGGTTGATAGATTGAATTTTGTGTACTCCCTGGGTGCCTGCCTCATTAATTTCTATAAATATAAGAGATTTTACATTGATATATATGAAAATAGTGTTTATTTATATTAACATTATAATTTTTTTACTTCTTTAAAAAATAATTTAATATAAAGAAAGGGAAACCTTTTTTGAGAGATAAGGAACCCTCATATTTAAAAATGACTTCAAATGATAAAAAAAATTATGTGTGTTCATTATCAACTATTTGATCCCTGGATGACTTGCTTGAATCTTGCAACAAACTACTTTTATGTTGTTTATTTTTCTCTCAAAAAATACAAAAAAAAAATATTTTGAAAACCCTTATGATATTATGATTCACTCAATGAATTCTACTATGTCCTAATTATTAACTTGCTGTGATTTTCATGTAGTGTTAGTTGATAAGAGTTGTAGTCATATGTGAATGTAAAGTACAAATACAAATACACACACTAGACAAAGTGAATGCCCAAATTAAATTTCACACACAATTCAGACAAAATGAATGTCAAAGTTAAAACATACACTTCACACATAGAAAGTGAACATGTGCCAAATTTTAAACATGCTTCATGCACAAAGTTAGTTCAATCACACACAAATAAACACTCGAGTTGAAATATGCCAAAGAGCAAATACACACAAACTGAATGCCAAAGTTAAAGCACACTCTTCACGCAAAGTTAGTTCAATCACTTCATACATAGTTGATTCAAACACACACTTCATGCATATTGTTTTTTAAAAGTTATTTTGTGCAATACTTGGTCGATAGGAAATTAGTAACATGGATTTTTATTATCCTACATTATTTAGGTATTGCACGGTTCACATAATCTCTTGATTGCTTAGAATTTATTTAGTTCATTCACGATTTACTTCATGTGCTTATTCATTTAATACCACTCCATTATTTTTATTTGCAAAAAAATAATTGAATTTCTTATAGTATTTATAGCCTTGTCTACCAACAACTACATGTAATGACTTTCCATAAAAATAAAAATATAAACTATTTGGTGATAGGCCTATAAATATTTGTGCCTATCGACCATTTGATAGCACCTTTGGTGCTTTTACTAGTCTTAGTCTCTTTATATTTTATAAGTTTACTGGGTTGACTGAAAAATATGGGTATATTTATATATTTTATGTGTATGCCCATACTGTAGTTGCAGTCTGCCCTTGCACAATAACTATATACAAAAAACAAATGGAAGGATTCATAAGTCCTTGGTAGCTAATAAGCTATACTGAAATTATAATAAGGATAGAAGGATAAAATATAATTTTAAATAATTTTGTTTTATTGATTTCAATCATAGAAAAATCAGTTATATTTAAAAGAATGTTATATTTATTTCATTGTTTTAAAATGAAGAAGAAAATTAACTTTATTTTATTGCTTTAATGTTTTTAAAAAAATAACATTTATTCAAGAAAAGGAAGGAATGTTTTATTAATAGTTTTATTCCTTGGTTGGAAAAATAAAAGCATTCATATTATAGGAAAGGATTTAGATATTATTAGTTATTTTGTTTTAAAAAAAATAAGTTTAATGTGTAGTTTATTTTGAAAAGCAATTATAGATGTTTTATTAATTTATTTAGGAAAGAAATCAAATATACTTTATTTTAAAAATATAAAGAAAAATTATGTTGTTTTATTGAGTTTAAAAGGGAATGATTGTTTAGGATTTGTTTAATTTTAATTAGAAAGCTTTGAAAATTTTTATTAATATTATTTTATTTAGATTATAAAAGAATATTATGATTAAGTAGTGTAATTTGGAAGTTAATGGATTTAATATATTGGAAATATATTAGATTTGTTTTATTGTTAAAATAGAAAAAGAATTTTAGAAAACAAAAAACAAAAAAAACAAAAAGGCAATATAGAGTTGTTTTATTAAATTACTTAGAAAGGAATTAAGCTAGCTTTATTCTATAAATATAAAAGAAAGCTTTTGTTTTTTTAATGGAAATAAAAATGAAGAAAAGAATTAGGGTTTTAGAAAATAAAATGTAATATAGTAGCTTTGTTTTATTATTTTAATTATAAGAGGATTAGATTTATTTTATTATTTTTAAGAAAAAAAATAATTATATTAGTTGTATTCTATCCTTTATATAAAGAAATCTAGATATATTTTAATAAAGAAGACAAGATTCTATTTTCAAAAAGAATGGCCTTAGGTAAAGAAATAATTAATATTATTCTATGAATTTAGAAAGAAATCATTTAAGTTTTAGTTAAACAAAAGAAAGAAATTGTTTTAGTAATTAGTTTTAAGGATATTTATCCTTTTATAAATAAGATAAACTTTTTAATTACTAGATGTTATATTGAAGATACAAATTAGCCCAATTTAAATCATTTATTTAATTAGACTATTTAACTTTATATTTTGGAAGGATTTAATTTATTATTTTATTTAAATGAAATATTTAGTAAGTTGTTAATTTAGAAATTAAAATTAGTTTTATTCTTTCAATATTAAAAGATAGCAATGGATGTAATTTAGTAAAAACAAGCTTTATTCTATTATTACAAAAAGGCAATTGTTCTTTTGTTATTTGTAAAAAAAAGAATGTTTTATTGTTTTAAGGACATAATGTAAACTCTAATATTTTATTGCTTTATTTGAAAGATTTAGTTATTTTTTTAATGTACAATTTTGCCCACATAGAGGAAAATTAGCTATATAATTATTAAAAGAAAATTAGTTTTCTAATATGATTTTTAGTTGAATTGAGGTTATAAGAATTAGATTATATTAAATATTTTGGCATTATCTAATTTGATAGTTATAACTTATTATTAAATAATAAATTAAGTATATATTTAATTAATTTAAAGGAAGGGAATATTATCATGTGTTGAAGTATTATTATTTTTGTGTGTGTTCTAATGTTATAATCTTTTATTAGAGAATGAAAATATTTAGTTATGGGTAATTTATGTAATAATGCGATATTGAGTTCTTTAAGTTTAGTTAGCTTAGTCAAGGATTTTACTACGGAAACCTTATAGACTAAGTTGTATAATCTACTTAAATATCTTCATGGTCTTAACTTGTCACAATGGACTTTTAGGATAATTGCAAACTAGAGAAATTAACATCGCTTAACCTGACCTTGATCATGATACTTAAGTGGTGGATAGGTAAACTAGCTAGTTCATTTCATGTTTAATTCTATTCTTTTAGAAAAAAAATATTTCCACCATTTTTGCTCACTTGTATGGTTGACATACAGGTGGGCCTGATATGGGCATGACACTCCTAGGAACATACCTTGATTATTTAAAGGACCTCTTGATTACAACATTTGTCAAGTATTACTACCACATCCTCTCCTTGAGCTTCCAAAATTTAAAGGAGAGGGTAATCCCAACTCACATATCAAGGCGTACATCACAGTAGTATGGGAACTCCTTCCTTGGGATGGGGCGGTAGCAAAATTTTTTCCAAAGACTTTAGAGGGTATCGCTCTGGATTGGTACTATCAACTTCCAGAAGCATCGATCCACTCTTTTAGACAACTTATTGATCAATTTGTGGCTATCTTCTACATAAACAAACTGGGCAAGATAGGAATACGAGGTTTTTTAACAATCAAACAAGAAGACAACGAGTCAGTTGCACATTTTATCACACAATCAAGGAAATTTCTCTATTCTTCAACTAGCGCACCAAACATGGATCATAGAGAACTTTTTGATCTCTTATTACATGCTCTCAACAATGACATACGATAACAAGTCCAAAAACTCCCTTACAAATCATATATGAAGAAGCACTCAAAAGTGCCCTTAGAAGGGAGTATGATGCCAATGGAAGGTTGATAAACCATGATACAAATAACAAATCCTCGACAAATGGTCAACACATAGATGGGTCAACAAGCACTTCACCATCTAGGAACAATAGTCACCAAAATGTCAACAACTATCCCCTGAGAATTAACAAGCATTCATACAATAATTGTCATAAACCTCAAGATCACAATCATGATAAACATTGTTCATTTCACAAGAGAAGGGGGCATGATATCAAGTCATGTTGGGGGTACCATCGCTTCATATCAAACTTCCCAAAACGTCAACAAAAAGCACTCATGGACACATTCTCAAAAGATGAAGAACTTAGCCCCAAAATCCATCAAAACACCTTCGATCAAAACACCGTAGGCCTTGTGGAATTAGACAAAGATCAAGAAATTTGTGTCACCTAAGGATCAGAATGACCAGATGACACCTCCAACAATTCAATCTTTTCTCACATGTTAGAACTTCTCAAAAGTTCTCCTACGCACAAGAACACTCTCCTCAAATCCTTAGATCTAGGCCATCTAGTTCAAAACACTCCAATTGAAAGGCATTCTTCAACATTTGATTTTGAAAAGTTACCCTCAGATAATGACATAGCTAAACAGGGTGATCTGCCCCTCCATTTGATAGTCCAAGTTTAGGACTATTCCATTAAACGTGTAATGATTGATGATGGGTCTGCAATCAACATAGTCTCATTTTTGCTTCTTCAAAGAATGGGTTACAAAACTCAAATCACAAAACAAACTTCCATCCTTAGAATTCATGATAACCCAAACATTCAAACCATGGGTAAGGTCAATCTTCAAATCACATTGGGTCCCAAAACCCTCCCAACCAAATTTTATGTCATAAATGATGAAACCACTTAGAACACGATCCTAGGAAGGCCTTGGATCCATAGGATGAGGGCCATTCCCTCCAAATTATTTCAAGAAATATTCTTCTCACACATAGGACAAACCCACGTCATCAAAGGATATCCTAATCCTTTAAGCCTTTGTAGATTTGAACAAGTCAAAAAGAAGGGAAAGACCATGGAAACCACTAGTGACCCAAAAACTAACACCTATGAAAAAGGAGAGACGGGTGTGTGCAAGAAGTTGAGTCCACTTTTTGGTCCAAAAGTGGAAGTGTTTTCCCTGATTTTCAGAATTTGTCACATTTGACCTAAAAATTTGAAGCACTTAAAGGTGGAATCTTGAAAAAAGGTTAGTAAATATGAAATGTAGTACTCAAAGTCTAGTTTCCAAATATGTTATTTTTTTAATACCCAGATGATAGAAATTGATTTTCAATAGGCGTTTCTAAAAATCACTGTTTAAAAGTCACTTTTTTTTGCTATACCATGCACGTGTACGTCAACCATATTTTGACCTAAATAATCATATTTTTCTAAATCCTTTTGGAAAAAGATTTGTAACTCACCGAAGCATGTTTTCCATATTTTTTTGTAATTTTTTATTGAATATTTTTTTTATTAAATTTTTATTGGCCAAATTTGGTGTTTTAAAAAATTGTCATGTATGTCACGCATAAGATGACCTAAACTTAACATTTTTTTATTTTTTTTAAATTGAAAAGAATTGTCTAAGGTACGTTTTCGTATAATTTTTTTTACAAAAAAATATTTTAATAAAAAGTTATTAAAATACTAAAAAACCCTGATAATTCAAGTTTATGGACCTGTTTCATTAGAAATTAATTGAAAAATAGAAAAAATAATCCAATTATAAATTTTTTTACATATTTGGAATCTACATTGTCTCATATATAATGGGTTTTGATTTCATCAAAAAATTCTGCAAAAAAGACCATCAGACATATGCCCAAAGTCATTATTTTGTTGTGACATTGACAGGACCTTCAAGTTGCAGGTCAAACTAGGTCCAGAGGTTAGGTTCGGGTCCCCAAATCTTTTCCCGAATCGGGTTACAAAGCAAAACCAGAGCCTAAAATTCAAATTTTAAATAACGAGATCCCGTTTAGTAAACGGGATCCCGTTTACTAAATGGGATCCCATTTTTTACTCCGTCGGTATAGAACAAAATGGGATCCTGTTTTGTAGAACGGGATCCCGTTTCTAAAATGGGATCCCGTTTACTATTTGAAGCAAAATTGGAAGCAAAAATTGAAGCAAAACCAGAAGCAAAACTGGAAACAAACTTGGAAGCAACACAAGAAGAAAAACCAAAAGCAAAACCAGAAGCTAAATTGGGTGCCAAATCCGGCGCTAAATTGGAAGCAAAATCGGAAGCAAAATGGGAAGCAAGATCGGAAGCAAAATGGGAAGCAAAATCGGAAGCAAAACTGGAAGCAAACCTGGAAGCAACACAAGAAGCAAAACCAGAAGCAAAATCGGAAGCCAAATTGGGTGTCAAATCCAGTGCTAAATTGGAAGCAAATCTGGAAGCAAAATCGGAAGCAACACTGGAAGCAAAAATGGAAGCAAAACAAGAAGCAAACTGGAAGCAAAATTGGAAGCCAAATTGGGTGTCAAATCTGGCACTAAATTCGGTGCTAAATCCGATGCTAAAGTCGGCGCTAAATCTAGTGCAGAAGTAAGCATGTAAACTTGCGCTGAGTTTTGCACCGGAAAAAGTGTACAATTCCTGAGCTCAATTGCACTAAATTTCTACGCTATTTTAGGCGCTAATTGCCTGTTCTATTGTAGTGCTACCTGATGATAAGACATAACCAATTGATGACAATGTTGAAGATGAATGTTTAACACTTACTCCAAGAGATGGTAAAATGGTAGAAGATAATGCTCCCTCTGCTACTCTTGCCACTAGCTCAAAAGCTAAGGGAAGAAAGAAGAAAGTAGAAATTAGATCCAAAGAGACTTTTGAAAGTATAGCTATGGGTAAACAATCCACTCTAAAACCAACAGGAAAATTAAAAATAAAATCTATTAAACAATTAGATTCAAATCAAGAGGCTTATTGGTAGGCATACTTGTTGATCTAGCTTAATCTTTGTACACCTATACTTTTGTACTACCTAATTCTCTAGGGTTGTTTCCTATGTAATTATGGTTATTTATATTAACAAAACATTTTTTAGAAGTATATTGACTAATTTATTTAAACAAACACTACTTCACACTTTGGATTATAGGTTTGTCACACTTCATGGAACAAACCTAGTTCACCATACCCAATACCTAATCATATCAACACATACTTTAGTATCATTTGTTTGATAATAAGAACAAATCCATTTATCAACATTTCAAATAAATCATCCTTGTCTGGTTGAACCACTTTCATTTTGCAAACAAGTACATAAGAGATAGCGAAGTAATTCAAATCAACAATAATATATTGTATCCTTTTCATTTTAAAGGGTTGGGAGTTAGGGATGCTACACCCACCTCCACCCTTGATGCATTATTGCAAAAGCAATATGGTATTGAGCATAAGGTTGATTCTATACCTAGTGGATGGGTAACAATTGAATATACTCAGCCACATCTTACTCCTCTTTCACTTGATACATCTATTACTAGCTTTGTGGCACCTTATTTTGAGTTGTATTATGGAAAAGATGATCCCAATACACATTTATAAGATTTTCAAGTATGTGTGTGCCGATATGTTTTTAGCTAAGTTATTTCCATGCACTTTTTTTAGGGACTATGTTATTTAGTGGTTTTCATCTTTGCCTTCTTAGTCCATTCGTTCCTATGAATAGCTAGCCACAACTTTTCTTAGTTGTTTCCATATGATTTTGGGATAGAAGACCATAGTTTCATATTTGTTGAGTGTGCACGAGGATCAAATGAGAGGATTACTAATTATGTGATCATATTTCAGTCATTATGTGCCAAGATGAGATATCACCTTTTCAGTGATGAATTACAGATTGTCTTTGTTAAGATGTTATTATCATCTATTAGAGAAATTGTATTCCTAAACAATTATGCTTCTTTTATAGATTTATGCGCTCATGTGATGAAGTGGAATTAAAATTATTGGCTTGTAATGTTTTGAAATATAGTTATTCTCATCCTTCCTTTATGTCTTCCTATCCTTCAAATTTTCAAAAGAAAAATAATTTTTGAAAAGGTGGTGATAAAAAAAAAAAGAATAAGCCCAATGCTCAACATGTGGCTAATGCATCTAATGTTATTACATTTATGTCAAGATTTCAAAAAGTTTATAAATTTGAACGAGCCCCTAGAGATGGTGATTTAAAGTTTAATTGGTGCTTATATGATTACTCTTCATTATATTTGGCCATTGAATACTTCTTTGGGTGTACCTAAGGGATGTGATAAGCACACTTTTTGTCAATATCAAAGAGTTAATGGACATACTACATAGTATTGTATTGGTCTCAAACATAAGGTGCGAGATTTAATTGATAATAATATGATATATGTAGAAGATGTTAATGATGGGGAAAATAATTTAGTGGTTCCCCCTAATTATTATTTAAAAACCTATGCTAATCCTTTCCTCTCCCTTAAACAAGGTAATAATATCAATTTGTATATGGATAGTCACGAGGGTCATGCACACATGGGTCATAATGAGGTACACAAGCATAGAGATGATATGTATGAGATTGATTATGAGGTTCACTATAATAGTAATGCACAATATGATTCTTTTACCAGCATGGTTCACACTATGCATGCTTCTTCTTTTCCATTGATTACATTTTTAGATGAAGTGATTTCACATAATAATTATGGGCCATTATAGTTAATAGTTATGTGCATGGTAAATCATGCAATGCTCTGCTTATTGATCCAACATGTGAATTTAACATTTGCATTGAAGAAATATTATTTAATAACCATATTTAGTAGTAGGCTTATGCACATTTTGGCATTTCTTTGAGGATATACGATGGCGTATCGATTGAAACTGTGGGTTGCATTATTTTTCTTTTAAAGGTTGGTCCAAAAGTAGTACAAACTTTATGTCATATTATTTCTACTCCTAATACATTTCATAATTTGCTTGGTATACCTTAGATAAAAGAGTATAAAGTAGTGCCTTCTATGTCGCATCAATGTGTTAAGTATGTTCATGAAGGTAAGCTAGTGAAATTTGATAGAGATTTATATAAGCCTTTATCTAAATTAAGTCATTTTACTTTAGATACTTTCATTAAGACCCCTGAAGAAGCTCCTTGTAAAACCAAATATATGCACGTTTAAATAAAATCAATGACGTGAGATTAAATAAAGGAATTTATAATTCATAAGACTAATAGAGCCTACAATGGTAAAATCTAATTATTTACGCACCTTCTTATTTTCTAAAAATGAAGATAAAAACCCTAATTAATGTTAAGTATCAAAACCTATAGTTAATGTGCATAAGGGATTAGATACATATGAGCCTTTAGGAGATCCTTATGAGCATCCCATTACCTGTGTGCAAAGAAAAAATGACAAATATATAAAGGTGTTTTAAATGATAAGGTAGAGCATGTATGTTCTTGTACATGAAGTCCAAAAAAATTACAAGGTAAACAATGTTAGGATTAGGTATTGCACACCTTGTAAATCCTAGGAACAATGTATTATTTAATTATTTGTAATGTGTTTAATTGTTGGCCCACACTTGAGAGGAATCTTGAGATTCCTTAGATGATACAATGCTTTGTCTCTTGGAATTTATATTATGACTAGTATAAGAGAGTATTGATATGGAGGTTACACAGTGGACTAGGAAAAGCAGCTTGGACTTCTATTTTGGGCAATGTGTAAGAGCATCTTGGAAGAGCAGTTACACTTTCCAAATGGTGCACCTAGTTTGAATAGTTGACTAGTCAAATGGTGGGAGTTACACGTGCATGCATGATCTAAAATCTTGATTGAGAAGTTCAGATCTTATGGGTTTCCTAGCCAAGTACCTTTTATGAGGTTACAAGTACATTAGTGACAATGTGTAGGTCACATGTAGCAATGCTATGGGTGTTCATAGAGCTACTACAGGAGTCCAAATAGTTGTTGCAAGTGTTATATTAGTTGTTACACGTGTTTTATTAATTGCTACTAGTCTTAGTTGCTACACAAGAAGATTGTAGTTGTTGTACAAAAGATATTAGTTATTGCACAACATCTTAGTGGTTGTGTAAGAGGACTTAGTTGTTGCACAAATAAATATTATAGTTGTGTGAAAGGTAATTTTGTCTTTTGTTAGATGGCATTATGGTAGTGCTTAATTTCTTGGTGGTAAATTGTTCTATCTTGTTAGTGGTAGTTTCTTGTCATATTCTAGAGCCCAATCCTTTTGCCATGTTGGTAGTCCATTATAGTGATGGGTGGTTGTTTAGTTGCTAGAATAGTCTCTTTGTGGGTGTTATACTCTAGCAAGTGGTTCTTGGTAGTTATAGGAATGGTCATTGCCAAGGCAACTGTCCACCTTCTCGATGGAGGGCTATGCCAACTAATAGTTCCTTCCCTTTACATAGAATCATTAAATGGATTGAAGGTAGAGGAAGTCATTTGGCATAAGAAAGACATTTCTAGATTGTTGAGATAAAGAGGAAGAGTAAGTATAGTCTCTTGTGAATTGTAGAGAGTAGAGTGAAGAACCTAGGTGACTATAGGAATAGGTTAACAAGACCATTAAATTGGAAAATCTTCATATACTAACACCATCATAGTGAATAGGATTCTAATTTGCATACCCTTATATTTTTCACCCATTTGGGTCTTCTCTAGATGAAATCCATGTCATATGCAATTTTAGTTATTCTGTATCCTACTATTTATTTCCTTCTACTAATTTTGCACAATCAATATTGCTACAAGTTAACTAAATACATTAGGGTAGGTTATTGGAAGTAGTGATTAGCAAGCTAACTTTAGAAATACATTGTTGATGTAACTCTAGGTTATCAACCTAGAGGTTTATGAATCAATGCATGAAAGGTGGTGCTTTGGTTTGAATGGTCCTCTTAACCTTGACTTGGATGCCCCACTTGGAAGCCCATGGTTTTCTTGAAACCATAAATATTTTCTTGGATGGATCACCTCCTATAAATATAGGTGTTGGGTTAGAGGTTTGGTGTTGCCTTAGATGGTATTGCAAGTCTAGAGTGTGGGATTAGATATTACCATGTTGTTGAAGTGTTGACATTGATGCTACATCATTTGTGGGGTCATCTCATTGTATTGTAAGTCTTATTTATTAGGATTACGCTGATATTAACCTTGCAAATCCTATGTACTACATGTGACTCCAACACCTTGGGAATGGGTACATGGACACCTAGGGGGTGATTGGGTGAATTATTTATTAATTATTTTCTCCTAGTTGACTTGTATATTTGTTGTAATGGTATTGAGAGGGGAGGGTACATATGATAACTATAGTTATAAAATGATTTGACCTCATTTACACCACTTTCTAGATCTTGGGTGCTAGGAGAGAAAGTGGAGCGACTTTGTGTGTCAAGGGGTCCACATTAGTTGGCCATTCCATTTTGGAGTGCTATACTTAGAATGTGTGCCCACTCTTCACATGGATCAAACATGTTGATAGTTATGGTTGCTATTCATGGAAGCATTGAAAATTTGTCACATGGGGTCATTAGATTTTTTTCATACCATGGGTTTTGGTTTTGGGAATCCATTTATAGTTTCCCCCCTTCAGTTCTCTATAAATTGGATGCCTTGGATAGTTGTTTCATGGTGCTTTTATAGGTTGAGCATTGTTATTCTACTAAAATGCTATCATAATGAAGGGATATAGTTGGATGTATTGATGTAGTATTCTTATTGGATTAATGCAAACTTGTCCTCTCTTTAATGGTAGATTTTTTTGAAAGTTGAGCTTAATTGGTTAAAGAATTGGGTTCTCATTGTGGAGACCCAAGTTCAAATCCCCATAGGGGCGTCTAATGTGGAATTCCAAGTGGTGTATCTTGGTCTTCCATAATTGGCTTCTAATGTGGATGTGGTTTCTAAATAAAATGGATTTTTAAGTAGTGACTCTAGGTCTTCCATAGGCAATTGCTAGTGTGTGTGCTCGGAAGGAGCTTGTATTAGTCTCTAATAAGTGCTCACAAGAGCTTGTATTGGTTTCACATAGATGCTTGTATGAGCAAAATATTTGTAAACGATATTCAAGAGAAAAAAGAAAGGGTTTATCCATAGATATTTGGTGTTGTGAGTTTTATTTTATGTGTTTCCCGATTTCTAATTTGTTGATTTAAACTTCTCACATTAATATCATGGTATGATACTTTAATAAGTATTTTAGATTTACACACAAAATGAACAAGTTTTTTACTATAGTAGTTTACCCTATATATCAACATTTGGTGTCAAATCTTTGTCTTTGTTTGGAAGGGGATGCCTTTCTTGAAGTGTTGTGGATTTTTTGGTTGTAGTCAGAGCTTTTGACTTAGTGGTTTTGTAGATTTGTGAGTGATTGAAACCATGGCCTTTGCCTCTTGTTTAGAGATTGAAAAGTTCAATGGCTCTGGATACAATTTGTAGAAGTTAAAGATGATGGATCTCTTGGAAGAAAGGGATCAATGGAAAGTTGTTGCAAAGGAAGGAAAACTTGAAGAAATATTTGGTGAAGATTTTGCAAAATTGGACAAAAAGGCATAGAGAACCATTCAATTGTGTCTTATAGATACCATTCTCTTGAATGTATTAGAGGAGAGTACAACACAACCTATAGACAAAGATAGGTGATATCTATCAAATGAGGAGTCTTGTTAATAAGTTGTATTTAAAAAGAAAGCTTTACTAATTAAAAATGAAAGAGAGAGAGAGAGAATTTTTTGCTAAGAATTTAAATGTTTTTAATTTTATTTTGAGTTAGCTTAGTTCTATTGATGCTAAGCTCGATGAGGAGAATAAATGCATATTGCTACTTTGTTCTTTGTCTGAATCTTGGGAAAATCTAATCATTGCTCTAAATGGTTTTATTTGAGATCCTAATATGGATGCCCTTGTTGCTACCTTGATTTCTAAGGAAATGAGGAGAAAATCCATGAATGAGGACTCAAAAGATGCATTACATGTTTGGGGAAGGCCCATGGACAAAGGTGGGTCTAAAGAGGAATGGAAGAAAGTAAAATATAGATCCATCTAATGGATGGTTCAAAACCTTGAGAAGAGTGAAGTGAAGTGTCAGAACTGTGAGAAGCAAGGACATGTAAAGAAGGAATGCAAAAACAAGAAGGAAACATATGATGATTTCTTCATTGAGAAATCCTTTGATAATGGTGATAATGATGCTTTATTCATTTATACTAATGTTTCTAGTGATGATTTTTGGATTAATGATTTAGGTTGCTTCTACCATATGAATCCCCATAAGGAGTGGTTCTTATCTAACCAAGCTTATGATGGAGCAGAAGTTTTCCTTGGTGACAATAGTTCACATTGAATTATTGGAAAGGGAAAGATATAGTTGTGTTTCAATGACAGGAGAGAGAAAACTCTCAATAAAGTTTTTCATAGTCTAGGATATGAGAAATGTTCTTTCTATATTCAAGTTGAATGATTCTAGAGTGCATGTGACATTTGACAAGTCTAGTTGTAGGTTGGTTAGAGGGAATTTGATAGCAGTAAGGGGCTGACAGTTTAGAACTCTGTTTAGGATTTATGCCTCCACATTTTGTAATTTTACCAATGTAATTGGTTTTTGCAAATGTTGTCTTTGATGTCAAGAAGGAATTCGTTGTCCAAGATTGTTGTCATTTATGTCAAAGGCATATGGGTGAGTTGTTATTGGATGAAGTATTGGAATTATTTCAAAGCCGTCTATGTGTATTTATTTGTCGTCATGAGAATGGAGGTGGCCGCTTGAGGAGTATGATAAGGGTGGAGCTTGTCTTAAAAAGAGATTGGGTTTTGGTTTGTAGTATCTCGAAAGAAAAATGCTTTCAGAGCAATGAAAAGTATTTTCAGAGAAAGAAAAATGCTTAACAAACTAAAAATGATATACAAGCTGCACATGCCATAGCATTTGCACAAGTTGTATTCAGATAATTATTTCTCATCTAAAGCATAAAGAAGATGTCACCCAAACTTAAGTTGGAACTGTTGTCTCTCATATTTGCACCCTTGCTGAGTTGTAAAACTTGGCATTCTGGAGAAACATGGGATCTTTCCAGGTTTGTGGGTCACCTGTGTTGGAAAGAACCTCCGGAGAAGGCCGGCTTCCTATTTCTAAGCCTATTACTTAGAGAAATGTAACTAAATCTAGTGCTAATGCTTGCAAGGAGAAAAGGGGTAGAAGGAAACTAAAATGGAAATAGGGGTGATGCACCAGATTCATTGAGCAATGGTGATCTTGGTGTAGACACAACGATGATTTCAATGATGAAGGGGATTCACATAGACTTATGAGACTGATTAAGGCTTCTGTATTAAGGTCAAACCTACAGAGGAGCCATTTTACTCACAGAACAGACTATAACTCTAATTAAAACATAGAAATCAAGACACAAGAGAGGCAAGAAGTCATGCATATATTAATCATGAAGGCCAGAAACCATTACATTATAGAATATTCAGTAGTAGAAGTAGACATAGTATAGCTAATCACATTCATTTGGTGGATAAAAGGAAGACAACATAGGCCAGATTCAGGTACAGTGAGTCACATTCCCATACCCTGCAATTACACTAAGAGGTCTGACTACAGAAAAATCGGTAGCATAACAACCCAAAATAAAACCATCCTCTCTTTAACTGAAGCTACAATGTCATTTATATCAAATTCCTGTGTTGGGGACGTTGAAAACAGTTGCACAGGATCCTAGGAATGCAGAATGTATTCATCAATGCAGGAACAGGGATGCAGAGGCAGGGGCATGGTGAAAGGACAAGAACCATGTCACTGGCAGGTCCACAACCATCATAAACTAGTTGCCCAAACACAAGATAGGACAGGGCATTGAAGAGAAGAGCCCCAAAGTCGTCGCCAAACACATGAAGATCTGCCAACAAGACACAGAGCCCATACGCATTGAAGAGTGAAGCCATTTGCCATGAATCCACCTGCAAAGCCTACCAACTGGAATAGATACAACAATATCAGCCCCTGCATATGTCAAATCAATCGCTGAAACGTCCAGTCGGTCGAGCCTGCAGATTTGCATCAAATTCTGAAAGTGAAGATATCCTCCTCAAAGCCCGCCAGATGAAAGAGGAGGCAAAAACAAGCACATTTGCCTTTGCCTTTTGGAGCATGCAGAAATTCCTCAGGCGAAGGAGATATGGGCGGTCAAAGTTGAGGTCAACTGCATCTTACATCTATATATCGCTTTGCATCTACAATTGTTTACTGTTGCATCTTGCAATTGTATATACAATTGCACATGCACTTTTAGGTTCACTTGGTGCAACATACAAAACCTCCTTCGCTTTTCTACATATACAACTTTTGTATATATCGGGCTGTCGGGGAGACCTCGGAAAGCACATCATCGATTTGTATTTCATCTTGTATTGGCCATTGTATATGCGACATGAAACACCATCTGAATCGCCATCTGAATCGGCCTCTGAATCTACCTTTGAATCTGCCTGACATGTGGCACTATCTGATTGGCCGCTGAGCTGAACCTGGGACCCATTGCTGAACATTTGCATCCTTATCGGCCATCGGAGAGACCTCAAACTGAGCTGTCGATAAGGCATGTCTCGCTAAAAATCCTTTGTATGTGACTTTGTATATGCGATTGTAAATGAGATACAATCGCATGTATATACAATTGCGAAACTCAAAGGATTATCAACCATATTGGATCATTGAAATAGGTTCGACCTTATATCTTTGCTTTTGCATATAACTTTGTATATGCGATACAATCGTATGTACATACAAAGGCGGACCCCAACATTTTTATAAAGCAAATTGAAATTAACATCGAGTCCGGCTTTGTATCTTACCTTCTTGTATGTTGCACTTTTTTGACCTTGTACATGCGATATACAACTGCAGACCCCAACGGATTATCTGCCACATTCAATTCCCTAGTCACGTCCAGATTGTATGTATTTCCTTTTGCATCACCTTTTGTATATCGCATATACAATGCGAATATATAAACAAAACTGCATACAATCACTTGTACATACAAACATTGCATCTAACCTTTGCATGTGACTTTGTATATGACCTTGTATCTGCCCTTTGTATCTACAAGTATACAATGTGAACATACATACAAAGATGCATACAACCGCATCTGCCTTTTTGCATCCCGCTGATGTATCTTTGTACATCTCTTTTTTGTACCTGTCTGCATATGCTTTTGTATATGAGATACAATTTCCCGATATACAAAAGCGGACCTCATATTTTGTATAACCTCTTGTATATTGCATTGTATATGCAATATACAAACGGAGACACATACAACATAACCTACAATGAACCCAATGTATAGTAACATTGTACATGACCAAGATACAAGGAAAAATTGTATCTGAGATACAATTCAACCAAATGACAGAAAACCCCGAAACAAGGATGACGTCATCACATATACATGAAAAATGGCTAAGTATAAAACTGAGAAATCTCTGCGATAGAAAACAATTGGAGACAAGATTTATGGGTTTTTTTTTTGGTTTTCTGCAAGGATTCTCCAGGTGAGATTTTGGGATTTTTGGCAAGGCAGAGCATGGGTAATTGAAAGATTTAAGCTTTGTAGGGTCATTTTATAAAGGATATTCAAGGAATATACAAGGTGAACTATTTAACTCTGGACAGAGGAAAATAGGTCAACAGGAACAATATAAAATAAGAATGCATAATAAAGGCCATGTTGCTCCCATAAGTAACTGCCAAAACAGTTGTACATCCATGTGTTCCTTTATGTGAGCACCAAAGCATTGTATCATGAATATTAAACAACCAGAAACACAGCCTAGCATACAATGAAAGGGAAAGTCAGATGTGATCAGAATCTAAGAAGCAAAGAAGTTCACTTGATAAGAGTAACCCAAATATCCAACTTACTTTAGTATCAAAGTCTATCATATAAAAAAACTATTTGGAGTAATTGGCAAATCCTAACCATGCAAAGCAACATCATAACACTCATCAGATCAGCAAAACATGGTCATAGACGACACACAATATATCAAAGAAACTTTAGAAGATGACGCAAGCAATATGATGGGGATATCTAGAGATGAGAATAAAAATTTAGTGAAAGACATCATTGTTAGACAAGTAGATGTAGTACCAGCCAAAATAATATGCCTCACAGATTGAAGGGTGAGGTCAAGGATCCTTTTGAAGTAGACCAAAGATATGGTCGACATCAAAGGATTCGAGAGAAGAAAGTTTTAGTTAGAGCTATAGCAGAAGCCCAAGGTCAAAAAATATGTTTGAAAAAGTCATACAAGAAAGAGATGAAATCCGAAAAGCTAAAGAGGGTTCATGGCAATTACAAGAAAAGTTGTAAGAACATGTTTCGAAGGAATCACATATGTTGAAGGGGTTTTTGTTTTGCTTTATTAAGAGATAAACAAAATTAAATTATAAGTTATCAAAAGTCAACAGACATCATGAAAAGTCAATGGGTGTGAGAACAGTTGTCTCATGAAGCAACAAGATATATATGAAAAGACATTCCATGAGATTAGTGTGTGTGTAGAATAAAAGATATATCACATATACACCAGCAGATTTGCATATGAAGGAATAATAGAATATCATTCAAAGGTGGATTTGAAGAAGGGAGTAGATGTAGATTTGAAGAAGAAAAGTATTGCATCAAATTTGTGAGAGATAGAATATGTACAATCAAATTTTATGAAGGCCTTGTCATCCATTGAAGAAGAAACATTTTGAGAAGGAGAATACTTACTCATTCCAAAGTTGGTGCTTCTCAAAAGAAGAGATTGGTGTCTCTTGCTGAGTTGGTGCTCAGTTGTGGGGATTAGTGTCTCTAGTGGGTTGGTGCCTACAAAGATTGTAAGAGAGATTTATATATAAGCAATATTTTGCCGTGGTTTTCTCCCATAAGGGTTTCCATGTAAACCATGTGTTCTTCTTGTGTTGCATAATCGGTAGATCTTGTGTGATTGATATTGTTATGGTTGTTAAGTTTTGAAAAAGTAAAAAGATAGTATTATATTTATTCACCCCCCTCTCAGTATAATCATGTGCTCATCAATTGGTATCAAAGCAGGTTCCTTCTGTTATAGAGTAAAATGTTTACACTTGCTAATCAGGACCTATTTTGACACCTTTTGGAACAATAACAATTAAATCTCAATCCTGATGAATAAACCCAACAAAATAAACTTAGGACTCGTCTAAGCCCACCTCATTTGGCACTCTCCAAAGTTTGTGGGGCTAAAGGATCAGGGCGCCTTACGCCCTAGTCCCAAATGTTAGCCCCGACCCTATTTTGTGGTGTCAACTTAGAACACCTCATTGGCTTACTCTTGTCAGCCCCATTTGGTTTTATTCATTGTTAGTGAGAGGGAATGTATATAAGGAATCTTGTTATTCATTTAACACCTAGCATGTTAAGAGAAGATTGGAAGTACTTACCTTATGCTTTGATGAATTAATCTCCTATGCTCAAGTATTCTTCATGGTTGGAAAAGCACTTTGTATGGATGTTATGATGCTTGTTTGCAAGTCTTGAAGGAAGTTGAAGCCTCCATTCTCTATCTGCTTGTTGGTGCATGGTCTTGAGTCACCTACTGCAACTATGGTTTCATATCTTGTGGTAACCTTTATCATTTACATTCATTCTTTCATCATTTATTGCAGATCTTGTCTATGCCCTCCTAGGGCATGCACTCTTGGGATCTCTAATCATTGTTGTAGTGGAGGTATAAACACCAACAGAGGTTTGACTAAGATAAGCCCCTAAACACATCACAACATTTTTCCTTCTTGCTTGTGTGCAGGTTGCATTCAGGGGAATCAAATGACAACAAGCTACAGGAAGGAGAATGACACACAGGTGAAGACACCCAGATCTCGACATTGTGCAAAACCCTAATTTGGGTCTAGGGCACCCAGCACCCTGGTACTTCTCTGCTCCCAAACTCAGATACCTATTATGCACTGTCTCCTGATCTCTGCTATCTTTTCAAAATTCTTGTATCTATTTCTGACAGGCGTTTATTGGTTAATCTTGATCTTTTCACCATAGTTTTGTTGATTGAATTTGGTTGACACTCCTTTATACAACAAAGGGACAAAACCCCTGTAGTTTGGCTCTCCTTCAAAGGTAGAAGTCAAGCTTGATTTGTGTTCCAATGTTGATAGAAGAGGGTTTGACCTAGTTTAACCTTTCAAGCTATGTTTCCATTTTTCATCTAACACCTTCAAAAAGCCTAACCACTAGAAGGTAGATCTCGAAAGCACACATGGTGAGTCAAGAAGGTTTTTCATCAAATAGAGCTCCATTGTTCAATAGAACAAACTATGCTTTTTGGAGCATAAGAATGCACACTTACTTAATGGCTCTTGGCCTTGACATTTGACAATTAGTTATGTGCCTTAATTATGGAAAAGTAGGACATCTTGCTGCCAAATGCCCATATGCAAAAATAAAAATAGTGATGAGGAAGAAGAGTTTCTATTCATTGCAATAAATACAAAAGATGATATATTGGAAAGTAAATATGAAGAAAAAGAAAAGATAGATTTAGAAGGGGAAGAGCATGCTGAAATGGAATTAGAAGACGAAGAGTTTTTGTTGCACTATGGTTTTGTGGATTGGTTAAGTATGCTCATGTTGTAGCAGCACCAATTTGAGTATGTATAGATAAATATTTTCATGTTGATGAATCGTAAAATGGAATATTCACATCGATTATGAATTAGATGGTATTAAAATGGCTTTCCTTGTGTCCGTAAGATTTGCTAACATTTCATATTTATCTATGTTGCATGAGTAGCATCTAAGATGAGTAGATCTTGGTGTTGAGAAATTGCATAAGAGAAGGAAGATGCAAGAAGTGGGCTACAAAAAAAATGTGAATTGTGATGTATTTGACCAAATCTAAAATTATCACACTAATTCCACTAGAGCTAAAATCGTCACAAAGTGGAATCTCACATATTGATAAGTGGAGAGTTGATTTTGACATTTAAAGAGTATAATAATGTGCCACAAAGTTGTTAGTGAGTTGTTCCTAATTTTTCAATGCATATTTAAGTTATGTTGAGCTAACAACTATTTTAGAATGCATTTTGCCATCATGACATATCATGGTTATTCTAATTTCAACATCATAGTTGTAATAACTTGTGTTGGTATCACAATAATGTAAAAATTTTAGACTTCAATACTATACCTATGTGAAATGAATCAGTTTGTGTTCCAATGTTGATAAAAGAGGGTTTGACCTAGTTTAACCTTTTAAGCTAAGACTCTCTTTTCCATCTAACGCCTTTGAATAGCCTAACTGCTAGAAGGTAGACCTTGAAAGCACACATGGCGAGTCAAGAAGGTTTTTCATCAAATAGAGCTCCATTGTTCAATGGAAAAAACTATGCTTTTTGGACCATAAGAATGTGCACTTACTTAATGGCTCTTGTCCTTGACATTTGGCAATCATTTATGTGCCTTAATTGTGGAAAAGTAGGACATCTTGCTGCCAAATGCCCATATGCAGAAAATAAAAATAGTGATGAGAAAGAAGAGTTTCTATTCATTGCAATAAAAACAAAACATTATCTCTTGGAAAGTAAAGATGAAAAAGAAAAGATAGATTTAGAAGGGGAAGAGCATGCTGAAATGGAGTTAAAAGACAGAGAGTTTTTGTTGCACTGTGGTTTTGTGGATTGGTTAAGTATGCTCATGTTGTAGCAGCACCAATTTGAGTATGTATAGATAAATATTTTCATGTTGATGAATCATAAAATGGAATATTCACATCGATTATGAATTAGGTGGTATCAAAATGGATTTCCTTGTGTCTAAGATTTGCTAGCATTTCATATTTGTTTGTGTTGCATGAGTAGCATCTAAGATGAGTAGATCTTGGTGTTGAGAAATAGCATAAGATAAGGAAGATGCAAGAAGTGAGCTACAAAAAAATGTGAATTGTGATGTATTTGACTAGTTCTAAAATTATCACGCTAATTCCACTAGAGATAAAATCGTCACAAAGTGGAATCTCACATATTGATAAGTGGAGAGTTGATTTTGACATTAAAAGAGTCTAATAATGTGCCACAAAGTTTTTAAAGAGTTGTTCCTAATTTTTCAATGCATATTTAAGTTATGTTGAGCTAACAACTATTTTAGAATGCATTTTGCAATCATGACATATCATGGTTATTCTAATTTCAACATCATAGTTGTGATAACTTGTGTTGGTATCACAATAATGTAAAAAATTTAGACTTCAATACTATACCTATGTGAAATGATGTTTCAGTAATTATTGTGTAGAAAGATATAACAAGTTTTGTTGCATACTTTTCTTAACTTTTGTATTCACTACGCCATGATCCAACAAGTTTCCTAGAACTAACTTGGATATAACAATAGCTCAATAGTTTTGAACGTGCAAGGATTGCAGAGCCTGAGTGCGCGTCTGGCTGCGAGAGCGTGTAGGGTGTGGGCGCCGATGGTAAGGAGATTGGCGTGGGCGTCGTTAAACTGGAGTCAGGTCTTCTTCGTGACCATGTTGGATGTGTTGTCGATAGGATGGGTCTGACCTCTAGTCACTGTACTCCAAATCTAGCCACTGGTGGGGCCAAGCTCTACTATGGGGCTTTTGGCCACCCCCAGAAATCATTCATTGAGGTTGTTAACAGTTTAGGAACTCAAGCCCGCCCATCATAGGCAAGGGTTAGGCCATTGCCTTCTGCCCGTTCTGCCTCTGTGGTGGTGTGTAGCCCTAAGGTTTCAGAGAATGAGGAGTTCTACAGGTATGAAGCGTGGAGTGATCTACAGGTTCAACGGGTTTTGTCCTCTCTACCTGATCTACATATCTAGGTCATGGATTCATCGAAACCCTTAGTGGAGGGTAAGATAGAGCTTTTTCCCAGTGCTACAGGTTTTTTCATTGCAACGTTTGCTTCCGCAAAGGAGCAGGACTTAGTGCTGGATGGTAGGGTTTGGTTGTGGGGTGAACATTCGCTCTGCATCAAACCTTGGGCTCAATCCTTCAACCCTCTTATCAAGCCACTTAATATAAGACCAATATGGGTTTGACTTCCAAATCACCCTCTTTAATTTTGGGAGGATTCTTGCTATGAGGCCATCGGCAACACTATTGGTCATTTCCTAAAGGTAGATTCTACTACCTCAGATATTGAGCTTACTACGGTTGCTCGAATCTTAGTTGATATTGACATCTCCAAGTCCCTCCATAGAGATGTTGTGTTGATGGTAGGGGAAAGGCCTTGGACGCAACAGATTGACTATGAGGGCCTTCCTTTTAGGTGCAAAAGATGGCTTTCTATTGGTCACTTGGACTCAATTTGTCCTCACTCTCGCCACAAGAGTGCAGCAACTTGGTGAAAGAATGCACTCATTGATCACCTGACAATTAGTGCTTCTCCAGATGATGTCTCCTCCTAGGGAGACAACTCTTCCCAGGATACATTGCATGTTCCCCCTACAATACCTGAGGGTGTGGCGGTGGATATGGTAGTTGATTCGTCTGATCATGTCGAGGCCCCTATGTCAGCACCTGTTGTTTCTTCGGCTCCTGTTCATGGCCAGGCTAGTTCTTCGACAATTCTGGACTCATCTTTGGTCATCCTGCTTTTGGTTCGGTCTCTTTGTGTGTGGCTTCTTTGGTTGTAGTGCTTAGGGAGGATCCCCTCCTCTCGCCACACTCTGAGGACTTTGACTCGAAGGTTTCATGGGCTGTGGTCCAGCGTAGAAAGAAAGGACTCCTTGAATTTGTCGCAGATTTGCGCCCTAGGGCCAAGGGAGTTAAGTTTGCTTGTTCGGGATCTGTTGTTGTTTAGATCCTCTGTTTGGTGTGTTCTACAGGTTGTTTGTTGTTTCGCAACCTACTTTTGTTTTCCTGGTGTTAGTGTGCATCCTATGCATTATTTGGGTTGCCCTTTGGGTTGTTTGTTCCTTGCAGCTTGGTTGTTGTTTGTCCGTTGTGTCTGTCATGTTTTGTTCTACTTTGAGGGCCTTGTTTGTAAAGGGTTCAGCCCCTTGTAAGTTGCTTATCTTAATAAAAAACAATAGCTCAATAGTTGGGCATCTCAAGTCTACTCATAGTCCAAGGAGTTCTCCCATTATGAGAGAGAAGTGACATGACATTTAGTCATGGTTGGGAATCACTTACGAAGAGTCACACACCACAAAAAGATTGTTGGTTGATGGGTGTGTGTTTGGCATCCACATTGACATGTACAAGGCCACTTGTTGGTGCAATGTTTAAGTTGTAAGACCCAATGCAAATGTGTAGCTTTGTTCAAAGGAATTTGTTTCATAAGTTTTATATGTACATGTATGTTGCATTTTAAGTTGTAAGACAAAATAATTTTTAAAGTTGTGAAAATTGTTTCCACATGACAATATGTTTTAAGTGAATCCACAAGTTGAACAAGACTCCAAGAGTACAATGGTGTCCCATTAGAGAAAGTTGAAGTCGATCATCGTTGTAGGCTTTTGTGGGACTAAAAACCCCTTAATTTGGTAGGCATGATATGAAATTAATCAAATACACATTTTGTTCTAGTTGCTTGAGTGGATCAACCATCAAAAGTGAGGTTGGAGCACAATTAGAACCAACATAGAGGAAGTAAAGGAAGTGTTTTCCAATCAATGACAAAACCAATTAAATGGTCTTACCATTTTAGTAGATGACAACATTGCACAAGACAAGGAACATCTTACCATTTCAACTAGGGTTGAAAATGTCTTGTGTACAACAAAACAATAGAGTTGAAATCCTTCTAGGGAGTCGAATCAATTGTACCCCTATCTCTTCACATGGGAGACATTTCAATTATTCTTGTTGACTCTTGTGCTCATCCTTTAACAATAATATACCCATTGCATGATGTGCCAAGGTGGCAATATCTCATTAAGAAAAATAAATCATATTACAAAATTTCCACCATAGATGTTTGGTAATTAAAGGTTGAAGTTGTTTACTAGAGGTGAACTGTGGTTGTATATAGTGATGCGGAGCATCATGCCTACAATTTTGGTTATCTTTTTTTTTTTTTTTTTTTTTTTTTTTTTTTTTTCTGTTTTTGTTTGCTTTTCTTCATTTTGGCAGTGTCTTTCTATCTTCTGTCCTTATCTTGTAACTCCTTCCTTGTGAAATTGAAAACTCATCAAGGAGTTCCTGTCGCCATGTAATTTTCTGCTCCTGTCGCCATGTGATAGAAACTCAACTCTTAAGAAGGTGTTTCTTTTCTTCTGACCCGATGGACAGTTGGAATCATTTTGGAGAAGCTAAAGGGCCGTGGCATATTCTTGAAGACAATTGTGAGTATTGGAAGCTGAAAGATCTCTGGCAGGCATTAGTATGACAGATGTTTTCAAACTACTAATATTCCTCCAGCGACAGTTACAAACCCGATTTTTGTCGAAGCTAAAACAACAACAAGAGCGGCAGGGAAGTCTCTAGAGGCCGATGGTGGCATAAAGAAAGAGAAGTCAAATGTGCAGAAGGAGGACGGGAATGAATGCAGAGAGGTCACAAAATAGGAAGGCAGAAGATAGATAAAAGCATAGGAATTGACTGTTATAATTTTCACAGTCCTTGGTCATTTTGTGCAGGCCGATATTTTGTTTCTGTAATGCTTAGTTAGTATGATAGAACAGTGAGGTGTTGTATTTTAATAATCTATCTTTTGTGTATTCTCAGACATTATAAATCTGGTTATAACTTCTTCCTGTCATTTTTGGAGAAATCATTTATTAAGTTCCTATCATTTTATTCTGCATCTCTGTTTGTTAAAGTCATTGTATTGTTGTGAGAATCTGTGACTTGCAAGGCTCCATCATATAGCCATTTGAGTTTCTTGTAAGAGGTGAGAGGATTCATTGTGGAATGTAAGATGTTCTTGAGGGACTTCATTAAGGGAATCCCACTTGTAATATTTGATAGATAGTTAAGATTTATTGTAGTTATTTTCACTAATTGGGTATCTTAAGGGTAAATAATGTGTTATGTTCTTTTCATGTGATGTTGCTTTTTATGACTGGTTTATGCCATTTCCTTGCACGTTTCTATAATGTCAAGGTACAAGTACATAAGAATCAAATGCATACAACTTTAACAATTATTATATGTTAATTCACAAGCATAGTTTGTGTTCTTCACAACATGCTCTTGGTTGCAATATGTTTTTGTGGATTGGTTAAGCATTCACATGTTTGTGGAAGTAGGTTTGAGTATGTTACACATATGGTTCCTAGCGTTGTCATTGATGTCAACAATGTCACTAGGTTGTCATTGATGTCAACACTATCATGGAGGTGTGATGGTGTTCATGTTTGGAGGTAATGTGCAAAGAAGACATAGTTCATAGTTGGATGTCATGCCCCATCCAGCAGAGAAGATACAGCTCACAGTTGGATGTCATGTTGAATATAATGTGGATTACTTTAGTTCATGGTTGGATGTCATGCCTTGGTCAGTGCAAAGTTGAGTATGAAGTAATATTAATATGGGAATTAGAAGCACTAAGATGATTAGATGTGTTACTGATGTTAGAAGATGTTACTAATGGCCTGAAGCATGTGTGTTCTAAATTTCATGATGATTAGATTACTGGAAGAGTTTTGTTTTTGACAGTTTGAAGACGGTATTGTTTCTGTGAAGGAATTATGTGTAGGACAATGGGATGCTCTGCATTCCTCCACATTTTCAGATATGGTTATGCGGTTCTAGAACTATGTTTAGGGTGCAGTGAAGGTGATAATTCCAAAGTTTCAGATCATTTGTCCTTCCGCTGTGAAAGTTATGCATGATCGAGTACCGACATGTGTTATGGAAGAGCGAAGCAACGTTGAAGGCCTGTTGCAATGTTCTACATTCCTCCGAAAGTGAATGGTTGCCTTTGCGGTTTTGAGAAAATGTTTATGAATGTGCATTACATGCTTCCTTGCAGTTTCAAGGTTCTTGGTGGTCTGCAAGCTTAGTTTCTCAATGACAGTATGTTGCAGTGTGTTCTGGATGATAGGTTGTTCTCAGAGTTCATGATTGAAGATGTGCGATGCAAAATCTTTGATGTGTGGATGCAAAGGAGTGTTTGGAGATGTTGTATGAGTCTTGTAGACCCATCTGGAAAAGTTTCATGAAGATCTTTCTTGTTTCCAGTACCGCACAAGGTTTTCAAGTTGTTGTGGTCGTTATGCTTCAAGGTTCATGAGTTTTTGCTTAAAACTGTCCTATTTCAAATGAGTGGAGTGTGTGGATGTAATTCCTTGGTGGTTCATGTTGTGAAGGATGTTTTGGACCTAATTAAGCAAGTGTTGATGTCTGCAAGGCATGGGACTTCTGCTGGTGTACCATTTAGTCTTATTTAGGACTTGTCCTCTACACGTTTCATGTTGTGTTGTTTGGCCGACTTGTAAATGTATTTTTCATGTTGTATCTGCCCGACAAGCAATGTAATCAATGTAATATCTTGTATAAATTGTAAATCAAATTGAATGAGGCAAGGTGTGATTGCAAAGTAATTAATAGGGCTCACATGCAAGATAAGGAGCAGAATGAACGCATTTTGATGTGCGACTAAAGGAGAAAGAGCAGAAGTTGTAGATGTTGTCCTGATTCATCTTGAAGACATATTTGTGACTGTGATCAAGTGTAGAGTGTGTCTAACTGATTTGATCATCAGAAGAAAGTGTGAAAAGGCAGAATTGCAATCATCAAAGGTGTGAGTTTCAATGTCAGTTTTTAGACAGTAAAAGGATTGTCATACTGTAATCTTTTGTAAGTGTGTTCTCAATTCAAAGAGTAGTAGCTTCCTTGAGAGTGACCCTAAAACAAAGTCTTCAGAGAGTAGTAGCTTCCTTGGGAGTGACTCTAAATCAAAGTTTTCAGGGAGTAGTAGCTTCCTTGGATTGTAGCCCTAAAACAAAGTTGTTATTTGAGCTTCATCTATTGTGAGTTAATCCTCATCGTGGTTTTTCCCTTCTTAGGTTTTCCATGTACATCTGGTGTTATGTGTTGATGTGCATTGTGTTAATCTTTCATGCTTATGTTAATACTATGATGCTTAAATTTTAATTTGCTTCGGATAAGTTGAAGTTGTTTAGATACTGATTCACGCCCCCTCTCAGTATCTTGGTGTGTTCAACAATTGGTTTCAGGGCCAAGTTCCTCTAAAGGAAGCTTAACTGCTTGAGGAAGGTCCGAGATAGCACATAATAGATCCAACAATATACCCAGGTTCGATGGAACAAATTATGCTTTTTGGAAGCTAAGGATGGAAGGCTATATCAATTCACTAGGATGTGGTGTTTGGCAATCTGTCAAGACTGGTTACAAAGTTCCTACTGCTATTCCTACAGATCCAGATGAAGTTAAGGAATATAATAACAATGCTAAGGCAAAGTTTGCTATCATGAGTGGGTTAGCTGATTCAGAACTGTTAAAGGTAATGAGTTGCAGTTCAGCTAAAGATCTTTGGGTTAAACTTGAAACCATTTATGAAGGAGATAAGAAGGTAAAGCAAACAAAGATGCAAATCTTCAAAAGCAAATTTGAGACCTTAAAAATGACAGAGGATGAAGACATTGTTGGATATATGCTCCAAGTGAATGAAGTAGTCAATGGCATTAGAGGTCTTGGTGGGAAAGTGGAAGAGGATGAAATTGTGAAGAAGGTTTTGAGATCTTTTCCCAAATATTACAGTCATAAGGTATCTGCTATTGAGGAGAATGCAGATTTGGATACATACATTGTAGACAAATTATTCGGTTCCCTTACTGTCTTTGAAATGAGAGAGTTTGGCAGTGATGCTCCAAAAAAAGAAGTTGCTTCCAAAGTCAATATAAAGACAAAGGAAGAAGTCGCTGATGAAGATGAGGGCTCTAATGAAGTTGAAGCAAATTTTGTGAGAAGATTGAAGAAAGGCACTAGGAAATACAAAGGTAAGTTACCCTTCAAATGTTTCAATTGTGGAAAGGTTGGTCACTTTGCTTCTAAATGTCATTTTAAGGAATCAAGGGGTAGTAACAAGAGAGACAAGTTCAAAAGAAGTTTGTATTCCATAGAAAGCAGTTATTCTTCAGAAGATGAGGATTGTGATGATTCAAATGATGAAACACTTTTCATGGCCTTGAATGTTGGTGACAAAAAGAATGTTGGAAGATGTGAGAAGATTGATTCCTTGCAAACAAATCAAAACAATGACAGATCAATGGTTGTATGGACTGCTTTTCATGCAAAAGAAGAAGCTAAGGCTTGGGTAATTGATAGTGGTTGCTCAAATCATATGATTGGTGACAAGGAGAAGTTTATCAGCATTGAGAAGTGGGATGGTGGTGTTGTCAAGTTTGGTGGTGAAGAGTCAGCACAAATCTGTGGAAAATGTGCTATAACTATTGATGGGAAGAATAGGACTGACGATGTCCTCTATGTCAAAGGGCTAAAACACAATCTTCTTAGTGTCAGTCAGATGTGCAGCAAGGGCTATAATCTCACCTTTCATGCCAAGAGTTATGAAATCAGGAAGGCAGGGTCCGAAGAACTAGTTGCAGAAGGTATCAAAACATATGGTGATATCTATTATCCGAAAGAGGTAAATGGAAGAACATGTTTGTTGGCTCAATCCAGTGAGTGTTGGTTGTAGCACAAGAGAATAGCACACAACAATTTCGATAATATGGTAAAGATCAGTTCTACTCATGCAGTGAGAGATATGTCCAAGATAATCAAGCCTACAAACAGAGTATGCAAGGAATGTCAAATGGGAAAGCAGACAAAGACAAGTTTCAAAAGCAAGGAGTATTCTTCTTCAAAGCCATTAGAGTTGATTCACACTAATCTATGTGGCCCTACAAGAGTAAAGAGTCAACAAGGTGAGGTATTTTATGTTGCTTATTGATGATTATTCTAGAATGACTTGCGTTACTTTCTTAACAGAAAAATCAGATGCCCTTGAGAATGAACTAGATGCTAAGATGAAGTGCTTAAAGTCTGATAGAGGAGGTGAGTTCACTTCAAATGCATTTGAAAAGTTTTGTGAAGATCATGGTATTAGGAGACATCTGTCAACTCCTAGGACCCCTCAGCAAAATGGGATAGTATAAAGAAACAATATAACTGTGCAAGAGATGACTAGGGCAATGTTAAAAGATGTAGACCTGCCTGATATGTACTAGAAGGATACAGTTCACACTACTGTCTATCTAATTAACAGAGTGCAACTGAGGGTCAACAGCACTAAGACCTCTTATGAGCTATGGTATGGAATACCTCCCACTGTCAGATACTTCAAGATCTTTGGCAGCAAATGCTACATCAAAAGAGATGAAGACCTAGGAAAGTTTGACTCAAAAAGTGATGAAAGAATCTTTCTTGGTTACTCAACCAGAAGCAGGACTTATAGATGTTACAACAAGAGGTTGGGAAAGACGATTGAAAGCACAAATGTCAAGGTAGATGAAGACCTGTATCAGATCTCACATGAAACAGAGGACTCCGAATCCTATATTTTTCCATGCATTAAAGATGGAGAAGAAGTGAAAGAAGAAAATGAACAAGAACCAAAGCAGATGCGTAAGACTCCAGCAAAGTATGTTCAGAAGAACCACTCAGCGGATCAGATCGTTGGAGACAAGGATGAAGCTGTGCAGACAAGGAGAAGGCTTGCTAAGACACATGAGCAAGTAAACTTGTGTTTCTTATCAAAGGTAGAACCCAAAAACTTTGTTGATGCTAGCAAAGATGATGGATGGATAAAAACCATGGAAGAAGAATTGGATCAAATTGAGAAAAATCAGACATGGGAATTGGTTCCCAAACCAACCAATAAAAACGTTATAGGAACAAAGTGGGTGTTCCAGAACAAGTTGAATGAAGAAGGTGAAGTTGTAAGGAACAAAGCAAGATTGGTATGCAAAGGATACACACAAGTTACAAGTATTGATTTTGAGGAGACTTTTGCTCTGGTAGCCAGGATGGAGGCAATCATAATGTTCCTTCTCTTACAGCTTATAAGAACTTCAAGGTATATCAGATGGATGTTAAGTCAACATTTTTGAATGGTGATCTAGAAAAAGTCTACATTGAACAACTAGATGGTTTCCAAATATAAGAAGATTCGAACATGGTATGTAGACTCAAAAAGGCTTTGTATGGTCTCAAACAAGCACCTAGAGCTTGGTATGCTAGGTTGGACAAGTACTTACTTCAGCAGGGCTTCAAGAAAGGTACTACAAATAGCAATCTTTGGAGGACTGTTGAAGAAGTTTGGTATGGAGGAGTCAAAACTAGTGAGTACTCCCATGGTCACTAGATCTCACTTGAGCAAAGATGATGAGTCTCCGGAGGTGGATCAAACTGTCTATAGATCTATGATTAGAGGATTGTTGTACTTGACTACTTCTAGACCTGATATTATGCATGCAGTATGTGTGGTTGCCAGATATCAAGCCAATCCCAAGCAAACACATGAGAAGGCAGTAAAAAAGATATTCAGATACTTGAAAGGAATTTCGAATTATGGCCTTTGGTATCCAAGAGGTAATCACATTGATTTGAGTGCTTACACTGATGTTGATTGGATTGGTTGTGTTGATGATAGAAGTACAAGTGGTGGTGCTTTCTTTTTAGGAAGCAGATTGGTTTCATGGCAAAGCAAGAAGCAAGATTCAGTGTCATTATCTATTGCAGAGCCAGCGTGCATTGCAGCAACATCCTGTTGTACACAAGTGTTGTGGATGAAGCAAACCCTAAAGGATATCAAGGTATTGTACAATGAGCCTATTCCTATTTTGTGTGACAATACAAGTGCTATCAATGTTTCCAAGAATCCAATGATGCATTCAAGAACTAAGCATATAGCAATTAGGTATCACTTTTTGAGAGAAAAAGTTGCAAATAAGAAGGTGAAATTGGAATATGTCCCAACAAAGGATCAGATGGCAAATATTCTCACAAAAGCTCTTGCAAAGGATACTTTTGAGGATCTCCGACAGAGGTTAAGGGTAATTGCCCCTCCCTGCTAGATGCATAGTGGTGCATTTGTCTAGGGAGAGTTCATGTTATATCTTGTTCCTGAATTGATGGTGGCTCCCTCTCGGGGGGAGCAAGTAGTGGTTGCTGATGATAGGGGGAGTCTGTTTGCTATAAGAAGTTATGCCCTAAGAAAGAATGTGCACGTGTTTGGTCACTGATGAGCAGGTAGTGGTTGCCCTTTGTTCTTGATATCAAAAAGGGAGAGATGTGCAAATATGTGTTGCCATCAATGCCAAAGAGGGAGATTGTTACACATATGGTTCCTAGGCTTGTCATTGATGTCAACACTATCATGGAGGTGTGATGGTGTTCATGGTTGGATGTCATGCCCCATCCAGCAAAGAAGATACAATTCATGGTTGGATGTCATGCCCTGATCAATGCAGAATTGAGTATGAAGTAATATTAATATGGGAATTAGAAGCACTAAGATGATCAGATGTGTTGCTGATGTTAGAAGATGTTACTAATGCCCTGAAACATGTGTGTTCCAAATTTCATGATGATTAAATTACCAGAAGAGTGTTTTGTTGTTGACAGTTTGAAGTCGGTATTGTTTCCGTGAAGGAATTCTGTGTGGGGCAATGGGATGCTCCGCATTTGCAGATATGGCTATGTGGTTCTAGAACTGTGTTCCAAGTGCAGTGAAGGTGATAATTCCAAAGTTTCAGATCATTTGTCCTTTCGTTGTGAAAGTTATGCATGATATAGTATTGGCATGTGTTCTAGCAAAGTGAGGCAATGTTGAAGACCTGTTGAAATACTCTGTATTTCTCCGAAAGTGAATGGTTGCCTTTGCGGTTTGGAGGACATGTTTATGAATGTGCATTACATGTTTCCTTGCAGTTTCAAGGTTCTTGGTGGTCCGCAAGCTCAGTTTCTCAATGACAGTATGTTGCAGTGTATTCTAGATGACAGGTTGTTCTCAGAGTTCATGATTGAAGATGTGCGGCGCAAAATCTTTGATGTACAGAGGTAAATGAGTGTTTGGAGATGTTGTATGAGTCATGTAGACTCATCTGAAAAAGTTTCATGAAAATCTTTCTTGTTTCCAGTATCGCACAAAGTTTTCAAGTTGTTGTGGTCATTATGCTTCAAGGTTCATGCGTTTTTGCTTAAAGTTGTCATATTTTCAAATGAGCGGAGCGTGCGGATGTAATTCCTTGGTGGTTGATGTTGTGAAGGATGTTTTGGACCTAATTAAGCAAGTGTTGATGTCCGCAAGGCATGAGACTTCTGCTGGTGTAGTGTGTAGTCTTGTTTAAGACTTGTCCTCTACACGTTCATGTTGTGTGTTGTCTGGCTGACTTGTAAATATATTTTTCATGTTGTATCTGGCCGACAAGCAATATAATCAATGTAATATCTTGTATAAATTTTAAATCAAATCAAATGAGGCAAGGTGTGATTGCAAAGTAATTGATAGGGCTCACATGCAAGATAAGGAGCAGAATAAATGCATTTTGATGTGTGACTGAAGGAGAAAGAGTAGAAGTTGTAAATGTTGTCCTGATTCATCTTGAAGACATATTTGTGACTGTAATCAAATAGAGTGTGTCTAACTGATCTGATCGTCAAAAGAAAGTGTGAAGAGGCAAAATTGCAATCATCAAAGGTGTGAGTTTCAATATCAGTTTTCAAATAATAGAAGGATTGTCATACTGTAATCTTTTATAAGTGTGTTATCAATTCAAGGAGTAGTAGTTTCCTTGGGAGTGACTCAAACAAAATCTTTAGAGAGTAGTAGCTTCCTTAGGAGTGACCCTAAGTCAAAATTTCCATGGAGTAGTAGCTCTCTTGGGTTATAGCCTTAAAACAGTTATTATTTGATCTTCATATATTGTGAATTAATCTTCACCGTGGTTTTTCCCTTCTTAGGTTTTCCACATACGTCTGGTGTTATGTGCACTATATTAATCTTTCATGCTTATGTTTATACTATGATGCTTAAGTTTTAATCTGCTCCGAATAAGTTGAAGTTGTTTAGATATTCACCCCCCACCCTCCCTCAACATCTTAGTGTGTTCAACAAAGTATATATGGATAAGTAAATCCATGTATGGTGGAAGGTTCAAGTGGCATGGTGAGGATTAATCCCACATACATCACTTAATGATGTAATAGTAAAATTTGTCAACATTTATGTGTGGATTTATCCAACGTGGTGTACCTTGTAGGTCATTGGTCAAGTGGCATTATATCAAAAAGGTTGGCGTACAATGTTATCATCCTAAAAATTGTATCCAATCAATGAAGTGAAGTGTACCCAATGTACCCACTTGAAAACTCGTTAATCTTTGAGCATGCATCCTGTCCTTCAACAATACAATCATGTGCTTGTGTGTTTATGTGCTTTTCTAACATGCTATTAAATATGCAGTTGTGTGGAGTCTACAATTTGTGTCCAGTATTGGCATATTTGGGCATATTGACACTACATGGATGCAATTTTCGATCTGCCTCCAATTTGTGTTGGGTTTTGGCATAGTGTTGACACAGTGATATTCCATGGATGCAATTTCGATCACTTTGCATATTGTGAGGTGTTTGATGTTAGTGTCGGGCAAGGATTTTTGTCAGTTATGCTCTTTGTGTGCATCTGTGACATCTTGTTATTCCTGTGACATGTTGTCTTGGTAGCATTTGTAGCTCTTTGTTTTTGCTGCATCTTGTGTAGATATCGCAAGTGGACAGAATGTTGCTTTTGTGTGGTGTACCCATTTTTTTAGTTGATTTCAGCAAGCACACACGGTGTCTCTTTCCAGCAGGGCAAATGTGTGGTGCTGACCATGTATGTACATGCCCTGTAGGGGCTGTCCAATTGAGTTGCAAGTTGCATAAATAAAAAAACTCTATTTAAAAAAAATTGCAGGCTGTTTTAGTGCTGTTGGAGTGCAGAAAAGAAGGGCACCAGATGTGAAGGAGAGCAGAGAAAGTTGGCCAGAAGTTGCAGGCACAGAGATATGTTTGTGCAGCTTTGACAGACATGAGAATTTGACCTGCTGTCTGGGGCTGTATGTGCATAATACTTTTTTTTTTTTTAAGTAAAAAGCAAAGAAAAATCTCAAAGGCAGCAGCTCGGAAAGCTCAAACACTCTACCAAAAGTTTTTTTAACACATTAATTTCACTTTAAATCCAAAGCTTTAAAGCTTTTCTATCAATGTTGAGGAATTGCACAACGGAATTTTGAAGTTGAGTACTGACCAATTACCAATAAAAATGATAGGTTTTCATTATCATTCATAATTTAACTGGTGGAGAGAAGTGGAGAGGAACACATCATATGGAAGCTTCAAATTTTAAGCATTATCTGCATCACTTGAACACACTTTCATAATACTCCAATTACTACATAATATGCTTCAATTGGGCCAAATAGCTCCTAATCTAATTTAAATGTTGGAGATCATGCTTAAGAAGATCATTGTCCAATACGAAAAGTTGTGACCTATTTGGTTTGTTGAAAAAATCTGACAAATGATCTCACATCTCCTTAAGATTTACAATCTCGCCAGTGGGCATTGTACATCCAATCATTTTTTTGACTCCTGGATAAGGGATTATAATGCAACGTGACAAAGTTGGGAAAGAAATCCCACTCTTGAAAATTAGGGAGGTAACTATGGAAACCCAGGATCCCAAAGAACTCGAATTTCACTCACTTTATGATAGCTTGACTGTAAGCATCAATGGAGGTATCCTAGTATTTACATGTATTAGCTGATGTGATATTGTGAGAAAAGATTTAACACATACATAGATTGGCTCAATAAAAAGGAAAGTCTGGAGTTTGAAATTGTTAAATCAAGATGTTGATTGCTTTTTCATTGCATGCAGAGTCAGAATGCCATGGCAAGGATGATGGTTGGGAAAAGAAGTGAATACAATATTCTATAAAACAAAATGAGCATAGATTTTTCTATTGAAATCTTACAATTTTGGAAATAACCCACAATGCACTCTCAAATCATAGAAATAGAAATATCAGCGTAAATCCATGAACTAGAAGTGCACCAAATAAAAATTAATCTGTGCTTCATCTTGGAAATGAGTGGATCATACATTTGCAAGTGGAATAATCAATAAAATGAACAGATGAAAAGTCAGAATGGATGGAAGCCAAAGCTCTTTGGATACAAAGAACTTCTTTCCTCGTAGAAGTGTATTCATTGGTATCTTGCAGATATCCATTAGTTGCCTTGCAATTTATCTATTACTTTTGCACAATAGATACAACCCCATTTACGATGATTTTCAATTATGTCAGCCAAATTTATCTCATTGCTATAATAGTCAGAAATAAATAAAACAGTTATGTTCCTTCACCCCAAATGAATTTGTAGATGTTCTTGCTAATTATTCCACCAATTAATTTGCTCTGGTTACGTATGGGAATTTCTTTCAACAGTTTTTCTTGAGCATCATGATTCCCCTCCTGTAACCAAACAAGAAGAGAAAAAATTAGAACTGAAACTTCACAAGATTATTTCAATTCTTAGTATAAACATAATGAGGAGCTCCCTAAGATTCTAATAAACAAAATCATTTTCCCAAACTCAGATCCCCACCACTTAATTCATAACTGCAAGTACCCTACCCAAATCCATCAGGCAATGGCAAGGCTTGCTCAGAAGGAAAGGCAACTTAAGAGAAACAATGAAAAATCTTGTGTAAGTAATCTTAAGATGCTCCTAAGTACTTGAGGGTGATAATGTTGAACGAAAAGCTGTTTGCCACACCATGTGTGGTCTCTCAAAGACAACAAAATTATTGAAATACACACTACAGATTCTGGTCATGAAAACTGCTTATGTACTAGAAAAACCTATAGGAAATAATATTATTGGCATAAATAGGAAGTAGATTCAGTCAAAAATATATAAATTTGAAAATTTATCATAATCATTTTAAAAAATAAAAACTTTTTTCCTAAAGAAGGCTTGAAGGATGGGTCACCCCCTGTTCAACAAGAATTGACCAAATGGCAGCACATATGATTCAAGCTTGAATAATTATAAACATAGTTGAAAAACTTGGACTCAGTAATTACACAGCAGACCCAAAAAATTTTAAAACTTGAAACTTGGCAAAATTCGGAAAAAAACTCAGCGAATTTATCGAGCATTTGAAAATACATAAATTTTTTAAAATATTCTTCAAAAACACACATATTATTGAATTTGTAGAACATACTACTGATTTTCATCATATATAAATCAAAATTAGAGTTTAATACATATCATAGACCAAAAAAACAAGTTCAACCTTTAAATGAGTTACAATGCCACTACCACTAGCCATGTCATATGTCGAAGTTGCCTCATCTAAAGAGATTTTTGGCAAGTTGTGCGATAATAACATCTACATCAGCACACGCAAGAGTTATGTCCCAATTCCTCGTCACCCTCTCATTGTAATCAAGTTTCTTATGTGACAAGAGATCCCAATAACTAGTGGGGATTTGGGAGTGGAAACCCCAATGGGGTTGAGGGCAGCGCCCCTCATGAGGGTCTGGAGGCAACACCATTGAAACCATACAAACCTTCATGGTGCACGCCATTTTCACAATTTTATCACTTAAGGGCGAAATTAGGTATTTGGCAGTTTTTTGTTTATAAAAATGTTTTAAATATCATATAAAGTTTATGACATTAAGTGAAAAAAATGAAATTATACTCATTTAGGTGAGTTTTTTATGAAAAATCTCGAGTTTTTAGCAATTTACTGGCGAGTTTCTATCAAAAATTGCCACAAGTTTTTCAAAAAATTGTCGGTGAGTTTTTAAGCAAGTAACTCACCGAGATTTTTGACTCACGAGTTTTGCGAGTACCCTGCGATTTTTTCAACTATAAAATTGCTAAGATAATGAATGTGACTCCATATTATTATCAAGTCATTTAATCCATTTTCTAGCACCAGTACTTCTAAAGAAAGAGGCAAAATCTGAGGGTGAAAAACAACACAAGACAGGGAAAATGATGGTGAATATGGAAGAACAAGCCTAGAGAAGGAAAACATAGATAGGAAGATGGAGGCATCAGAAGAAGACAGGGAAAATGATGGTGAAGATGGAAAAACAATCCTGCAGGAGGAAAACATAGATAAGAAGACAAAGGCATCAGAAAGAAGATGGGGCAAGGAACACAAAATTAGGAAGTTTCCCCGTGCAAAAGAATGATATAAGATAATAAATACTAATAGTAACTTTACCTAAAACCTCCATAGATTAGACATGATAAATGGCAAGGACTGGAGATAGTATGGAATGTGAAAAGATATGCAGCAAAGGAAATAGCAAGGGGTTTAAAAAGATTTAAAAATCTTTAAGACATGCAGTCTAAGGGGTTCAGTGTTATGATGTCAACCAATAGTAAGGGCAACAAATCCTCTTCACCACAATAGGATGATCCATAACTCAAGGAAATATTATCAATTGTTGTAAACTAAAAACTGATAGGTTGCAACTTGCAACTAAACAGGATGGCCATGTGAAGACCGTCAATGCTGAATCTACTAACCACGCATAGAAGTCATACATATCAGTACCTAATTTTTAAAATTATAGGAATATATTTTTTGTCAAGAAAAAAAATTGTCTTCGCTTTAGCTTTTACTTTTTGTTCAGACTTTAGAGTTTACACTATCTATCATATGTACAAGTTTTTTACTAACTGACTTATTTTAAATCATGAGATAACTGATGTTACTAATCTGCCCTTTTCCTACATTTGGGTGTTGAGATGAGGATGCATACACAGCAGTGCAAATGATTTTAAAATGGCTTACCCTTACCCTGACCTGTGCAACTAAGGGTTTGGTCCTGTACTTTTCAATTAGGCATGTATCTTGATAGGTCATTGATTATCTTTGAACAACACAGGAAAAGTAGTGAATGTATTAATGCTATCATAGATAGGTGATCTGGATTCTGATTTATGATGAAGCATCCAAAAATTTGACCAGCTTCACTTGTTTAAGTTTAATGATTAACATTTCTTAGGTGGAAAAAGAAATTAAAAAACAGTCCGAATCCAAAACTTACAAGGCGAGAATAAGCTTGGGCAAGAGAAAGCACTGAAGGATAGTGATCCAACACTGCAAGTGCAACATCCTCCGTAACTTGTGGCACCTGCATCAAAATATTTTGACATGAGATTTTATTCTGGAGCATACATAGCTGAAAACAAAATATGAGCTTAATTTCCAATTTCCAAGAAATTGATACTACCTGCATTAACTGTACACCAAATACATCACTCACAGTCTCCTTCTCAAGGTCACGACACTTGGTGACAAATTCATCATAAGTCATACATGGCTTATCCTTTTCATTTCTATTCATGTGACCTGCTGTACTATAGTAATCCTCTATAGAAAGTGTCATATAGCCGTATTTTCTTACTGTGTCTGCTAAGTCCCGTGTTCTCTGAACATCAAATCCTTCAAGTATCTCTGTGGTGAAAGCCCTGCATATATATACATTTGTAATATTTAAAAAAAGGTGCAGATTACCAACCACGTATAATTTAGACCTTGAGCAAGTAATTATGTCTGCAAATGAAATATGACATACGCAGATTTTATGCTCTCTGATGCATCTGTCAGGTTTGCATCGCCTTCAATCAGATAAATCAACCTTTGCAGTCCACACCTCTGTAGAAAAGCATTTTAAATTAGATAATCATATATACACATGTAAGAAATGCAGTTTTGCATTTTATGTCCGTCTATTCTTATTTTGCTTGTTTCATTGAAAGTGCAAACTAAAAGAAGAAAAAAGAAATTTAGAATGTGAACTGGTAAAAACCGTGTAAGTGTTTTTACCAGAAGCATTATAAATTTCCTTCACATAGACTGTGGAAGATTGAAATATCATGTCTGTTACGAAAAAAGAATCCATGTGGATGTGGGAATGGGTGTGTGTGTCTACAAAGCCAACGAAGCTTTACTTTAGCACAATATGACAGTCAGTATGAGAAAATATTTCAACAAACAAAATTGCACCTAATGATCATCTAGTCACATAATTGAACAAGAATCAAGTGTACTATTCAACCGGGACGAAAAGAAATGTTCATATGACTCGCAATTTAAATGTCTCTATATTCTTTCATCCTCTTGTATTCTAAACTCTCCATTTCGAAATAAGTTTGTTTAGATTAACATTGCCAGTGCCTTCTCCACCCCCTTGTCATAGAATTATCAACTTAAATTCCTGAGTTCATGTATTATAAGCATTTCCTTCTCAATTTCAATTAAGAAAAATAACAACTTACATCATATTCCAAAGACTGGAGGACATCTTATACGTTGTTCTATGTTTAGTGCATTCCTTTCTACAGTGGACTCACAATCTCAAAATACATCCAGTAATAAAAAACCAACCATATAGTCTCATGTGTGTTTCTCCTAATGAAAGTATCCAGCTGTTGATTTGGAAAAGGTTTGGTGTCCATCAATGTTGATAAAATTATCAGTTATTACACCATGATTGGCATGCAACATGCATATCTCTTTCATTGGCTTAAAAATATATCCAATAAAGTAATTTCAAAAAAACAAATAAATTAATATAGTGATTTTCTCAACTTCTAAAAGCAGTTACCGAACTTTAATTTAGAAAACCTTTAGAAACAAAGTTGCATAAAGTTTTCAGAAAATTTTCCGTAAACTTCAGGGGGATGCAAGCATTAAAAATTATAGAAAAATTATTTTTAACAACTAAAACAAGGAAAGAATTAAACATAGAAGAATCATTGTATCAGCATGAAACTAGTATACCACATTCTCTCTTATACAATCTCAATCTACATCAAGAAATTTATGCCTCACTTACTACTGGCTCATTAGTCAGTTAATTTGAATGGTAGAAATATCAATCTCATTATAATGTTTTACAGGTGAACAAAACCTAGTGTGACAGCTACTAGAAAGTAATGTGCTTGACCATGAGGTTACAGATTAGGTGCAAAGAAAGCTATAAATTAATGGCCACACAATCATTACAAAGTTCAAATCATTATATAAACCATACAGAATACATTAATCAGCCAAGAACAACTCTATCCAATGATTTCTTAAACAAAAAGACTTGAATTGAGGCAGCAGTAAACAAGGGTCATGTAGGCTACACCATGACAAATAGCTTACGGATTCCACCAAAACTTGTAGTTTATTGCCAGTTCCAAATCAATTGAGTTATCTCCCTCATTTGTTAAATTGGGCTTTTGGGCAAAGGAAAGGCATTGACATATATTTTTTTGGTACAGGACTAATTTGAGTCATTTGCAGTGACCCATTTGCATCAAGTAGGCATGGCAAGCACTTTAATTACATGGAAAGTTTTACTACAGTCCCCTTCAGAAATTGGATGCAGTCCCTTTAAGTCCCCCTTCTCTGTATGTCAGGAAAATGCGGAAGAACTACATCAGACATGGGAGGTATACAGTTTCATACATATTTTGGCAGCCAGGCTTTAAATTTAGAAAATTATCAAAAAAAATTACTACTGTCCCCCACTAGACTTGAATTTTCCCTTGTCTAAAATTTAATATTGAAGAGCCATGTCCTGCTGACCATTGCCAACATCTCTTCTTGCATGTTGTGTAGTTCAAACGAATAGATAAACAGAATTACTGTACAGATGACGAATTATCAAATGAAGCAAAAAGAAAAACCTTAAAGACATACCATAAGCCTCAATTTTTGATCCTTATAGCGATTATCTTTTATTGAACCATTCAAATCATCTACTTTTTTCCTCTCAATTATGAAGTCTAACACATATTCTTGTCCTGTCTGTTTATGTCGAGCTGTCCAAGTTGCATCTCCAATTGGTAAGCGCCTTATCTGTAGGAAAAAAAAAGGTTAGAACCTTCAGGATTATTATTCTAGACCTCATCTTTATTTAGTTTGCACTCAACTTGCAAACCACAAAAAATCAAAAGAAATGGTGCACATCATTTCAACAAGATGTGAAAAGCCTAAATTCCAATCTCCTTGACACAATAAAAACTTTCTTACATAGGATAAAAGGTAATAGATTATTTAACTTGTACTGCATAAAAATGTTGGAAGTTCATCATCAAATTATTTCCTTCAACAACCTAGTACTACATAAAAAATACTATGATTCCAAGACAATAATAATTAACAACAAGAGGTCAATGATGGACATTTTTTAACAGTGTTTCTTCAAGTTTAGGGGATGGAGGAAGCGGGAATGCTGAGACACAGTTTTGGGCATGGCAACAACTTTCCCAGATTTTGAGGACAGCAGGGGATCAGTCATTAAAATAATATATAAATATTTTGGTATAAAATCCACCTAGGTGGAAGGTAATACAATGGTTAATTTACATGCAAAGATAAGTCTTAGTTACCCATCTGGCATTTAAAAAATGCACTCAAGGAATCTCGGCTGGTAGTCAATTTTTTTTCAATTCCATGAACTTCTGCCCCTTTAAAATATTACGCTTGAGTGGACTGCTTAATGGGATTCACTGATTAACCTGAATCTGAACAGGTGATGTGGAGAAGTTTAAAGCAATGATTTTTGCCACATCTAATAAACAAAAAGTTAGGAGTGGGATAAAGGTTAGCATCTCATTTTGTAGTTTCGGATGAGGTCAATGGCAGGTATTGTTCTAATGAAACAACTCTAAAACATGACATATGATTCTATGGAAAATCCTTACATGTGGATTCCAATATGACAATCACTATGAGGGATTTTTATGTAAATTTTGGTTGCTTAAACAAGCCATGCGAAAAAATGCTTAAATCATGTGTAGCTTCATGGAATGCAATCATGTCAATACTCCCTGGAACTTATTAACTAAACACATTTGGGGAGTGTAAAGCCAAATTCCAACCTTTTCTCAGTATCCTTGTTGTGGCCATCATTGAACACATTACAGAGATCAAAGTAATTGAGAGATGAGATATTTTACAGATATTGCTACTGTGACAGTCTTGTTTGACATTGTGTTACCCATTCGTTCTGCTAAACCCCCAAATTTGGGTCCAGTTTGAACCAAGTCCAGGTCTTGGTGTGGATCCCCTGCAGGATTGTCTAGGGCTCTACCAAACAGACCTGGATTCTGCCGGGTCGGGTGCAGGGCAAACCCAGGTGAATCTGGGTCCATTTTGCATGTTCCAGACAGAATGCAGGTAAACCCATCTAAGAAGAAGCCTTCCTTATTTCTTTTTTGACTTAAAGGTTCACTAAAAATCATAAAAACATGAGTGCTTACCCAAAAACTGCCATCAAAATCATTTGAAACACCAAAACAAACTCTTTTTACCTCATTTTGAATGCAAAAGACAAAAACCAAATACGCTTGCTGAACTTTCATTCTTGCTTGCCATTACACAAGTAGAGGTGAAGATTCATCATTGAAGCTTCCAAAGTGACTGATTTCCTATTTCCTACACGTGCAAGAGCCCATTCACTACCAAGGAGATTGTAGAGGCATATTTTTGGATAGGAGATTTTGGTTTCTTTCTTCATTTTATCTTTTACAAATGAACTCTCTTGTTTTGTGTTCATTCTTTTATCTTTAAAATATTAAATAAGATAGGATTTTCTTTCATTTGTTTGGAATGTGTTGTTTTCCAAACCTTTTGCCATAGGGATAATACAATGGCAGCCAATTCTAGTTCCATGAGCTAATGTGTGTGATGTGAAGTATACAAGCTCATACAGTCAAGTGAAAACCAGTGAACCACGGGGGACACATCAAACCCCCCTAACTCCCCGCATTTCCAAGACACAAGGATGTGGGGGAAATACTCCCTTGCTACCCACGCCCCAGGGACGTTTCCAAGACGCCCATGGGACATCCCCCAACCATCTTGGAGATCTTTGTCGGTCTCGCAAGTCAATTAGGTGGAAAAGTCAATTTAAAAAAAAATTGATCATATTGCCTCCAACCCTAACCGTAATCCTCTATGGGCCCCACCCACACCCCAAACACTCACAAAAAACTTATAAATAGGCATCTAAGCCTCATTCCAAATCACTCCCAAGTTTCAATGCACATTTTAGTTGCCCTTCCAAATTATTTGAGGATTTTGTCAAGGGTCCCTTTGATAAGAAGTCGCCATTAAGAAAAGTTGCAACTGGATTGCCAACAAAACCTAGGGCAACTGGGGGGCACTAGGCTATGGAGATGTCATTTTTGTCAACGTGAATTTTTTGGCAGCATTACAAGAGTTATGCACACCTTTACATCACAGGAAAAGGTGTAGGAGTATGTAAGGGGTTGTCACTTGAAAAAAGAATTGAAATAAATAGATTTCGGGGTTATGTTGATGACCATAGTCTTGTACCAAGTGCTTTGCCATTGAGGACCCCTACTCCTCCTAGCACTAAGGCTGCCCCAGATCCATGTGTTTCAACTCATCCTAGATCTTCATCTACTACTTTGCCATCTAGTTCAAGGACATCAAAGCCTAAGGGGATCCGCAGAATGACCAATACCACTAGTGATGTTGCAAACACGATGGCAAATTTATTTAATGTGCAAAATAGGGATGAGGCAAATGATGCCATTGGCAAATTCTTCTTTGCCAATGGCATTCCATTCCATGTGGCTCACTCTCCTTATTATAAGGAGGTTGTGGCAGAAATAACTAGAGCAAGACCATCCTATGTGCCACCAAGGGAAACCAAATTGAGGACAACAATCTTAGATAAGAATTATTTGAAGATTAATATTCTCATGGAGAAAATGAAAGCTACATGAGTCACTAGTGGATGCAGCATAATCATGGATGGGTGGACATATATTAGGGCTGTTGATTGTTCAAGGCACCGCAAGGATGCAGATTTTCAGTTTCGAATCCTTAGAGATGCTATTGAGGAGGTTGGGCCAAAGAATGTGGTGCAAGAAGTGATAGATGCAACATATGTGTGCAAAGCTGTAGGGAAACTAATTGAGGCAGCCTACAAGCATATTTGGTGGACTCCTTGTTGTGTGCATGCCATGAATAATGCACTCAAGGACATAGGCAAAATCAGATGGATCAAGGAGGTGGTGAATGATACTAGAGTTGTGCAGGTGTTTATCTGCAACCACCATACTTCACATATACTCTTCAGGACTTTCTCTAAGGAGGAGTTTCTAAAACCTGTAGAGACTAGATATGCCTCATAGTTCATTCTTTTGGAGAGGATGCTTGAGTTGCAAGAGGCATTGCAACTAATGGTGAAGGGTGAAGGAGGTGGTGAAGAGTGACATTTTTTGGGCTGATGCAAAATACATTGTTGCCATCATCACTCCAATATTCAAAATAATTAGATATGGGGGCGCAAATGCACCTACCCTTGAGAGGAGTATGAGTGTCTCGACAGAGTTACCCCTATACAGGATGTTGAGGTGAAGGCAAGGTTCATGAAGGCCATTCAGAAGATGTATGATTCTATACAAGCTAGCATCATTCGTACTAAGTGGACAAAATTTGCCACTCTTAGGGGATATTCAGAGGAGGCCAAGATGGATAGGGAGACTATGACACAGGAGAACACCATTCTATGGTGGACTATGCATGGGTCTAATTCTTTGACCACCACACTAGCCATTCGTGTCGTCCCAAGTTTCCAATTCTACTGCTGAGAGGACTGGTCTACTTACAGTTTCATCCAATCTATTAAGAGGAAGACTTACCTCTAAGAGAGCAGAGAAGCTTGTAGTTATACATAGCGCTTTGCGTCTCATTGACCGCAACATGCTTACGTACAAGGAGAGTCGAGCGACTTGATGGGATGTAGAGCCAAAGGAACCAACATAAGTGGATGAAGATGAAACACAAATAGGGTTGGTTGGTATTGCTTTGGAGGAGCTTGACATTAAGGAGTCTAGCAATTCGACTGATGAGTTTGAAGCGAACTTTGGGGATGAATTGTAATGCCCACCCTAGTATTTCCCTGGTGTGCTTTCTGATTCGTATGTTGTATGTTGTATTGAGTATTTATCAGTGTGTTATGTGATTCTCATGCTTTGATCCATTACACCGAACTTGTCAATGAGGCCTATTGTACTGTCGAGGGGTTTTGAGGGTGTATTCTGGATGACCATTGAGGTGTTTTCGATGGAGTTTTGCATTGGCATTTGTCTTGCAACTATGCATTATGTGATGCATATGTTGTGATTGTGTATGATAAATCATCGCAGTGTTCCAGCTTCACTGTTTTCACTATATTCGTTATAGTTGTGATTGTCATATTATTTGAGCATTGTGAAATGTTATTGTTTATGCATCATGTGCCTGGATCATGCTAGTTGTAGATGATTACCTTAGATGTGGTGATTTTATATCATGTATGATTTATGCCACGTTGCGGTGGATTATTTTGTTTCGGCTATTATATGTGGAGCAGGTACGCCTAATGTTTGACTTGAGTGTGCAAGCAAAATTACAGGTGTTTAACTAATGTGGGAAATGTGGAGAAGGTTAACATGGGACGCTAAGCCATCTCACCCTTATCCTTGTGTTGTGGAAACCCGTAATGTGTGTTTGAGTCATTTTCGTGTGTTTACTTAGCTTTTTGCACTATATTTTAAATTATCTTGAAAAACGTGTTTTTCGTTTTTTCGAAACATTTTAATAATTTAGTTAAAAATTATTAATTCTATCTTAGCGAAAACGTTTATTGCATTATTTTATGCTAGAGGAATAAATTTAAAGTGATTTCGATTCTTTTTTCAAAATTTAATAATTTTCCTTCGAAAAGATTGAATTGCATTACTTTGGAAAAAATGAATTCTTTAATATGAGTGTTTCGACTTTTCGAAATGCGATTAAGTTAAATTGCAATTACCTAATAAGAATAATTGCATTAATTTAATTAACTAATTTTCTTATTATTTTAAAAGTATTTGAGAATTAGAAAATAGAAATATAAAAGAAAATGAAATTAGGACCTTTTTGGTATAAAGAGGAAAAATAGGCTTATTTGCATATTCATTCTATTTTCTTGGCTCTCTCTCTCAAACCTGTTGTGACCTAATCACACATCGCCCCATTGCAAATGGGGACCCCCCTTTTTTTGAGCTCCTGTGCTTTGCATTTAGTTTTGAATGATGTCTTAGGTTTATTGCATGATGAAGTTAGTGGTTGTTTGAGTTCTCTGTCAAGTTTTTACTCAAGAGTCATTTGCTTTCGTTCTGAGACCAATCTTGATGCATGTTTGAGATCCTAAAAATGACTAAGTCTGGTATCCTGATACCCTGAAATCCTGAAAATTTGACTAAGTCTAAAATCTGATGGATCCTCCAAATTCTAGATTTTGCATGTTAAATCCGGTGGATTCGAGACCTATCTCAAACATCCTGAAAGGTATATTGAAAAATATTTAAAGTATAAGAAATTTATTTTTCAATATACCTTACCCTGAAGGACACTAAAAAAATGGTTAAGTACTCCAGAGGATCCAAAATCCTTGACCAGTGCGCCAAGACATGAGGATGGCGCAAAATCTTGATGAAATGCGCCACATTCAACGGGAGCACAGAATCCTCAACCAATGCGATTGAACTAAAGCGCCATTCTAGCAAAAGGTGTTGATTGAAGTTTTAGCTGATCTTAAAGAAGATCCATAATCCTTAACCCATGCGACAGAACCAATGCGCCAGGATCAAGAAGCAATCAAGATCATGAACCAATACGCCAATTTGGGTGAGTTTTATTGAAGTTTTTGACAAGTTTAGAGGATCCTAAGTTGCCATCTAATGTGCTTGATATCATGCGCCATCATTAAAAGATGATTTTACTTGAGTTTTTTGGCATCTTTTAGGAAGAGATTAAAACCCTCAACCAATGTGCCATCACAAGGTGTGGCCAGATTCAAGTTTTTTGAAGGAGATAAGGATTCAAGATCCTTATCCAATGCGACCTATCTGCTGCGCCAATTTAAGGGGAAAGTGAACTGTCCATCTAATGCGCCAAACTCCTTAGAGAAGATTAAAACCCTTGAGGGAAAGGATTTAAATTGCAGATTTTAGAAACTTCAAGAGGAAATTAAATTCTGATCTAATGCACCTAATCCATTATGCCTCATCCAAAGCGCTTGAAGGAAGATTTTGATAAGAGTTTTAGAGTGAGTTTCAAGAAGATCTAAAAATCTGATATGCTGCGCCACCTTGATATCATGGTTCAATTCAAGTTTTCATGACAACATTCAACTAGAGGATGAAAGTGTTGATCCCATGCGCCATATGCAGAAAGGTAAAGTGAAGATATTGATAAGAGACTTTCAAGGAGAAATCAAAATGTCCAACTAGTGCACTGCCCTTTGGGTCAAACAAGTGAAGAATGAAGAGTGGTTAAGATCAAGAAGCAATCAAAATCTTCATCTATTGCGACTAAAGGGGTGAAGATGGCAACTTTTTGAGAGCATTCAAGAGGATTCAAAAACCTTAACCAATGCGCCAAGGTAGAAGAGTCCATTTTGGTGGTTGAGGTGTAACTTTTAAGGAGAGATCAAAATGCTGATCTGCTGCGCCAAAAGAGAAAGAGTTAGTTTTAAAGGCAAATCCAAGAGACTTTCGAGGAAAAATCAAAATGTTCAACCAATGCGCCCAAGTTAAGGAAGCTTGTTTTGGTGGTAAAATGTAAATTTTGTGAAGTTTTTAAGGGAGAACAAAATGATCAACTCAAGCGCCTCAACTAGAGCACCACTCATGAAGAAGATTGAATTAAAGCTTATGAAGTTTTTTAAGAGACATCAAAAGTCTCAACCATTGCGCCAATAGTGATGAAGAAATCAAGTTTACAAGCACGATAAGATAAGGATTCAAAAACTTGATTCAAAATCCTCAACCCGTGCACCCATAGAAGAAGGGAGATTTTTGTCTTAAGTTTGAATCAAGAAGCCTTCAAAACACTTAACTAACACGCCATAACCCTAGCGCCATTATGGAGGGCAAGGTAAGGTGAAATTTTGAAGACATGTTTCAAGAAGCTATCAACATGATGATCTCTTGCGCCTTAACCAACACACCACCTTAAGATAGGGATAAAATGCAAGATAAGATCGAATTTAAAGACTTTTCAAGAAGCATTCAACATGATGAACCAACGCGCCCCAACCGTTGCGCCAATGTTGAGGAGCAAAGTTAAGTTTTGAATGTTGTAAGATGAGGATTCAAAATCCTCAACCGCCGCGCCCTATCCAATGCGCCATCTACATGAAGATGAAGTGAAGGTTTCAATGAGTTTCAAGGAGAGATTGAAATGCTTAACTGGCGCGCCACATCCATGGTGCCAAGGAATGAAGGTGTAGAGTGGTGAATTTAAAGAACAAGTCTCGAGCAACAAAAATCTGAAGTCTCCAACCAATGCGCCATCTACACAAAGATGAAGTTAAGTTTTTGAAAGTATTCAAGGAGGATACAAAAACCTCAACCAAGGCACCAATACCAAGAGGATCCAAAATTGCCATCCAATGTGCCCAAGTTGGAGGAGTTAATCTTGGTTGTTAAAATGCAATCTCTATGCGAAGGATAAAATTTTGATCTTATGCGCCATGGTTTAACTCATAGAAGCATGATTCATGACCACCTAGATGAGCACCTAGAAAGAGCTTACATAAGATAGTCCTTTTTGAGTGGGTTCCTTAAGAAATATGATCATTTTATGTCATCTCCTATTGCTTGAAGTCATTGAAATACCAAAAGTGGAGTCAATTTGATGATAAGGGTTGTTGAATGCTTAAGCATGCTTCTTATATGCATGAAATGCTTCTTATGTGTTATGAAATTAAGTATCGTCAAAGGATTGATATTGCTTCTGTGTTTGTGTTGCAGAAGCTAAGAGGAGCAAGTGCTGGAATCACTTTCATTTGGGGAGGGAAGTCAACAAGATGCCATATTGGAGAAGACGTCATGATATCATATTGGATCACTTCAAGTCCAACACATCTTCATCCTTATCAATGGCATCATGTTAAGATCATCAAGTTGGAACACTTCATCATCAAACATTCCAAGGCATTCATCCATTCAACTTCAAGTTCCTCCTAAATCTTCAAGTCCAAGAGAGATCATCTACTCTATATCATGAATCAAGTATCATCATCATCTCCTACTACTCTCCATGAAGTAGCATCAAAGAAGATCAACTTACCTACAAGAAGAAGAACATTACGAAGTTAGTCAAATGAAGCAACATATATCATATATATCCAATTTACAAGAAGATGAACAAGGCAAGATCGACAAAGATACATTCCCAAACATACAAGTTCAGAGCGATCACATTCGAAGACATTACAAGATGATACAATTTGGGAATATGCCCACAAAGCAAAGTGAATAAACAGTTGAAATTCATAAGATATGCTGAGATGGCACCTACGTGGCAAGTACATCATCATCAAGCCAATCACAGTCCGCCACATCATTCGACAAGCAAGAAGACAAAGAGGACGTCCATGTGGAAGATACTCCAAAGATTCTATTTCATCCTTATCTTCTTGCAAAGCGTGCCTTCATTGCCTTTCATATGTATTAAAAATAGCAAGTTGTTGTAACAAACTGCCTTGTTGGCACGATCTGGACCCTTGGCTACGTGAATTGATCCTAGCTATTCATTGTAATATGGACCTCTATATAAAGGCCTTGTTGCCATTTGTAATATATAGAGATTAGATTGTAGGCAAGTAAGAGTAGAATAGGAAGAGACTCAAAATTCTCTGAGAGTACTTGAAGTTGTTGTACATATTTCTCAAGATTAATACAAAGACAATGGAGTTCATTTAGTGTTAAGTGTTGTCTTGTGAAATGACATGGTTTCTTGTACTTTGATGAAGTGGAGAGACGTTTCAAGTAGATTAGAAGTAGATTAGAAGCTCTTTGATGTAATGCATGTATGTATTGAACATTTGATCAACTCCTAGCTCATGCTTTTGACATTCATCGCCGGTGAAGTGTTGTGTAAAGCTAGTCTGAGCCTCATCATTTGCTTAAGTTCGATTGTGGATGCTTATTTGAGCTACGCCATTTAATGGGTGCTTGTATGAGCTTTCATGATTTGAAAACCTTTCGCTATCCTTAGGAGATCACACTAACTTCATGTAGTTGTAGGCATCCTTGGCGAAGTGGAGTTAGGTTAATTCAGGAGTTTGTCTATTCTTACATCATCATTGCTTCATTGACCTTGGATTAGCTTCCTAAACCTTTATCTTTTGCCTTTTCTTTATCATTAAGACATTGTACATACTTCATCCACACTCAAGGGAGAAATAAATTGAATGAAAGAAGAAGAATCCAATGTAAGTCCCTTTGTGATTATCAAAAAGATCACATGTAATCACTGAGTTCACCCATTATGAATTATAAGAAAAGGAACCTTGGAGTTGTCTTGATTGATCACATCGTTTAGCATTCGAGAGACTTTACTCAAGAGAGAGTGGGATACTCTAGTGTTTTACTCTATTGTTGACTTGTCTAAAAACAATCATCAACAAAACCCTCTTCTTGCTTGGATTGAAAAGAACTTTGTGTGGATGGAAAATGAAGAATTCTCATTTACTTGGATTGGGATTCGATTTGATGAATGCTTGGAGGAGGATTGAATTGGCTTGGAAGAAGATTGCATTCAAAAACTCTCCATTGTTCTTGGTTTAAAAAGATTGTTTGGAAAGGTAATCTTCTCCAACTTCTTTGTTTTTAAATTGTCTTTGCTATTCGTTTGCCATGCCACTACATGTGGTTTGCTCATGGCTTCATTTGATAGAAATGAGAGTTTAAAATGAAATTGTAGTTTGTATTTATTTATTTGTTTGTGTTCTTGAGTTGGAAACTTGCAAAAACAAAGAAAGTTATGGCAAAATTTATGTAGAAATGCCCACTTGAATTTTATTGCATAAATAGAGTCTTGTTCACATTTAGAACAATGGATTGTTGTTTGTTTTTGGATTAAACTTATATTCTAGAAGTTAGAAATTTATCCAAGGTAGCAAAGCAACCTTTAATGGTGAAATTAGGGATTTTATGGTTATTTGCATTATGAGAAAAATATAGATTTTGCATTTTAGGCCCTAATTGAATGATTTGAAATGTGGGATGGGCAGTCTCCCTTATGAATGTGTATATTCCATCTTTTTATATCATGTCACGATTTTTATCACCTCATTTTCCATACCATGCCCAATTTGTAAAATTGGTGAATTGGTGAAATGGACGCATAGGAAGAGGTATAGGGTAAGAAAAGAATGGCTCCCACCACGCACCACAATACAAAGGGATCGTAGGAAATAGTGAGAGGAGAGTTTAATTAAGTTTAACAATAATCACATTAGGCAATAGAATTTAATAATAAGATTTCTACGACAAAACAGGGATGCAATCTATGATCCAATTTTGGTTGTAAAGAGCATGTCACAACTCGCTAAGTTGGTGAATGTTGGAGTGGACCCCATATGATTGGGCTACCAACTACTCGAAGTCTACGTGCAAAACGAGGAAGCTATCCTACATTCGATTTTGATCATAATGACACTCCTTGTCTTGACTGTTGTGTCTCTCTTCCTTGTTTACCATTGGATTTGTATTCGATGGGATGTGACCCTAGCATTTGCATGTGCATTGATATGCCTAATTCATGCTTATATATATGTGTGTGATGGTCTATGATTTATGCCTTGTTTGGTGTGCATTGAAGGTATGATAATCCCCCTTATGCTTGAATGTCGTGATGTTATTCTATTATGTTTGTTGGCTTGTGTGAGCCTTTCATACTTGTATGTAATTGTTTCGTAGTTGTGCCATGTGTTACTTGCATGCATTGGATTGGCAGTTGTGCCACATGTGTGTTGTGTGCATTGATTGGCGTGTATGCCATATGTTGCCATGTATACCCTGGATTTGTGTGAAATGATTTGATAGCGGGTTTGCTATGATCGTCTTCTCTGTAGCTCGGGGGTTGCCTAGAATGGCATAGACAACTATTGCTCTCGACGATAGCAATATGGTTGAGAGGCGAGCAACATTTCCCCATTGATCTTATCACAATGATGTTTTTGCTGTTGGATGGCTTTCTTGTCCTTTTGTCAGGTTGAGTATGTTGTGCTATGTGCCTATGGTAGTACCTTGGAGAGTATGTTGGAACTTATGGCGTTTTATGCACTTGCAGTATTTCATTATTGTATATTATAAATCTTTGTAAAGTAGGTCCTTGAGGCCTTAGTAATAAGACTTTAATCATGTTATGAGTATTTTATGATGTTGGTTATGATGCATCCATGTTTAGGATGAAACCATTTGAATGTATTAATGATTTATTATCTTGTATTTTTCCACGCCTTGGCTTGTGAGGACGTTGGCATGATTTGAATGATTTTTCACATGTTGCAATCTAGCTATGTTAGCATGTTTAGATTCGTTTATATGATATCATAATTGATGATTATGAATATGTTGGTACTGGATCATATTTTGCCCACATAGGTGGTGAGGATCCTATCATTGCTTTTGGTATGTGTTGATGTTGGTGTCGAACATGCATAGCATTTTGTAACACTTTTGTCTTATTTGCTTTGTGGACATTGCTGGCTTAATGCCTTATTTTCAGGTTTGGTATTAGGTTAAGTGTCTTGGTGTTTCTAGAGTGTCTAAATCATGTTTAGAGTCTTTGGTGGGACTTACAGAAAGTTCTGGGTTTTTTATATTTTTTTTATTTTGTCAATTTTTTGGACGTTGCTAAGACTACAATGCCCAATGCTGGAGTCCAAGGACTATAGTGCCCAACGCTAGTGTCTGAGGACCACAATGCCCAGCGCTAGTGTCTGAGGACCACAATGCCCAGCGCTAGTGTCTGAGGACCACGGCACCAAGCGCTAGTGTCCTGGATAGAGGGGCCCAACTTGGGTGTCCAGGCTTATCTCCAGTGCCCAGTTCTAGCACTTTTGTCCTTCAGGGAAACTTGTTTACGAAAGTTGTTCCCCTCGGTCCTCTAAGTCTTCCCATGCCGACACTTTGTCGATAGGTGTCCTAGTTTGGAAGTTATTCCCACTTTTGCATTGGGAAGTGTGCCTTTGTACGAAATCGACTAATAACCATTCCATTTGGTTGAGGGCTTGTACGTCCTAGTTGAACCATCAAGTGGGTGGGTGTTTCCCTTGTGTTGGGATGTCTTGGGTAGTCATGGAATGGATTGAGGTAGTTGTCACCCTCATCCTACTCCGTGTGTTAGCGAGGGAGCGAGGGAGTGGATGCGTATCCAATCTTCTTCATGGAGTGAGGTCCACCTCTCACTTGGTCATCATGGTGAATTGTCACATGATCAGAGAAGTCTTCTGCTTGTGCCACCTTGCTTAGCACAATGGTGATGTCTTCTTAGGTGTTGTTGTACTTGTTACAACACCTTGTGTGCGTGTGAGAGCAATGCGACATGTAAATGTCACACTTGCAAACGCAAAAAATTTGTTCGCCTAGTGTTTGTTCAACTAATGTCCTAGGTGAAAGCTTGGGGGATTAAATGAATCATGATTTGGAGCACTGGGCCATTAGCCAATTGTATTTGGGTTTTGAATATAATCATCATTTTGAAATTTTGAATGTAATATAAATATATTGATATGCAGCATTTTCATTGTTCAATGCAATATGCTTGAGTATTTCAACGTTTCATATGTTATTCCTTGTATATTTTTTATAATTAGTTTTTTAAGTACTATATATATTTGCACTAATAGTAATAATAGTAATAAGAAGGAAAAAGATAATGTGAAACAACATGTTAAAAACATATAACATGTAAACCTTAATACTAACCAGAAACACAACATTTAATTATGGATTGCAAAAAAAAACCTACTACTTTAACCTTAATATTGTTCATAAGAAAATACTGACTTGGAGGAGAGCAAATGTAATTGGGCTACAAGTAGAGCCAACAACAATATAAGCAGTCCTCAAAATTCCATGTATCCAAGTCAGGAGAGAGTGAGAAATATGAAATGGTAAACAAGCTGAAAACTGGTTAACCTCACAAAATTATATTAGTTATTAACACATTCCCATACCAAGAGCTAAAAACAAGAAGCAAACCCGTAGTCTGCAAATAAATAGTTGAAAAGTAGAAAATCGTTACCATAGCAAAACCATTTCAAATGTCTCACATGTTTAATCAAAAAGAGACATCCAACTAGGAATGTACGACAAGTTAAATAAGCACAATATTTAAGAGGTCTAAAATCAAAAAATGAGTTTAAAAAATACAAGAAAACATGGGAAGAAGTAAATAATAGAACCACAACGCTACAAGCCAATTTAAGACAAGCATGTCTAAAGTTTACAAGAAGGAAACAATCACATATTGTTATGAATACAGACCATAGCTTTTTATTATTTCACTACCCAATATTATTATCAAAATAAATCATTAACAAATGTATGTGATAACTTCACTACTATGCATGCTATATTCTTGCAGTTACCATGCATATACAGCGATCTTCACTACCGAAGTTCTTGAACATCAAAACATATCTCCAAGCATTAAGGCTTTGGTCCCAAGGTCATTTCTCAACCAATGCTTCTCGCCACCTTTAACAAGAATCTTCTATCAAAGGTGTTTGGTAGTCAAAGTCAAACATAGTTGAAAACCCATTAAGGAAACACAAACCAAGTTGACATTAAGGAAGTTATCAACCTTAGCTTTGTTACGCACAAGTTTTAAAGGAACGTCAATCTAGCCCAGTAATAATTGTATCAAGAAAATAAGAAAATTCTGGAAGACTTAATACAGAAAAAGAATAACAAGTAATACTACTTCAAGCTATGATAGTTGCAGAATAAACTTGTGGTACTATAAAGTACAGATAAAGGCATACCCTGGCTTGAATAATCAAATCAAATATACAACATCAGTGTTCATTTTCATTGTTAGATTTTTAATGAGGTTGTCTGCAACTATCTTGCTTTCAACATATATTATTATATATAATGGCTCCAAAAAAACTATAAAATGTAATAAATATAAAAACTCTCGCGAAAATTGTGCATGCCAATATTTCTAGACCTTACCTCAACCTGGATTTTGAACTGTGTATGCAAGCGGTCAGCAACTTTCTGTCTACTGTGAGCCCTACCCAAAAACACAAAATAAAGTCAGTAGCACTCATATTTTCATCTTAAAGAAATGATAATACCATAAATTTGAAATGACACAGTAAGGTAAACCCTATAAACTAAACAACAAAATACTAATGGGAATGCAAAAGTAAGTATTAACAATGGAGCTTAAGGATTTATGTCAAAATGATCCACTGAAATTCCCATGGCTAGTTGGTGGCTAGTTTCCATCTTAGAATGTTTTACTTGAGAGCTTGACAAAAGCAAATAATCCCATTTCACAAACAATTACGTGTTTCTATTGCTACCACCTGCTGTACATTTGATATTGGGTCAATGAACAGATATTCGATTATATTGACAAGTAAAATAACCATAGCTTCAATAGAACTCAACAAAATGTATCTCATCTTTTATTGAACTAAAACAAAACGAAAAGCATCAAAGGCAAGATGATGAAAATAAGGGTCTTGCATCATTCTATAAAATAACACAATGAACAAAGATACATGTAATAAACATGAAGGTTTAGTCAAGCCACAATCATGCTTTCAAATACCATTTAGTAATTTACTATAAACTTGGAGTCCTTATATACTAGTCATGCAAAGATATTTGCCATTTTGATGTGTGCCTCACCCATTAAAATAGAGAAAAAGGAAAAATAATTGCATTGAGTAATGAAGTTCCAAAGTAAAGACAATAGTATGTGATGGATCCATAAGCGGTCCATGCATATTTAATAAGAAAATGTTGACACACAATAAAGGGTCATAAACACTAGGGCATAAATTGGGGGATAAGACAGCCAGCTCCAAAAACAGAAATATTCACCAACAAAGATACATATACAAAACTCTCCACTTAGTGGAGTACAACAAAGTACATATACAAAAATTACAAAGATACAAAATAGCAAGATTGCAAGCATCATTGATATTTTTAAAATGAATTACTGACCCCCGACTATCACGTCCAAACTGTTCGCGGTCATCCAAGATGAGAACTACATCATACAAGTCAGAAAATCTGTCACTATTTTCAAGGGGGGGTGTTGCTAAGACATTTGTGTTAACTCTATCGGGATTTTGATCTGAATCTTTTTGGTAGTGATGGCTTGAAGTCTGCACAAAAACAGTAGAGAAACCAAATATCAGTGCAAGAATTTAATATTTCCTCTAAATATTTTCAGGAAGCTTACAGTAAGAAACAAATATTAATATGGACCATAAAAATGGTCCTTGAGTATTAAGGTGAAATTCCAGAAAAGGAAAAATCTAAAACAAGCATAACAAGTTGCAAAGCATACTAAATGAAAGTACTCGTTGTGAAGTGATGTAACTTACAGAAGATGTGCAAGCTCTTAAAGTTGAAGCAAATGGATCGGTATTATGTCTCAAATTTGAAGTTTTTGTAGGTTCTATCCGTAAACTTTTCCTCAATTCATCTTCCCCTGATTACAAGTAGAGGCATCATCATAAGCCTATCAATACAAACTAAAAGAGCAAGACCGAATAGTAATTAAGTATGCAAAACACATCAAATGGTATCCCATCAATTATTGGCAGTGTATATTCTTTCAATTCTGAAATACTATAACTTCAGTTCAATTTACCTATATCTGCCATGTTATTAGGTACTGAACAAGGATGAAGCTCCTTTCTGAAACTTTGCTTTGGTTGTAGAGATGAAGTTGCAGCTTGCTCCTACGATAAACAATTTAATAATTCAATCAAAAAGTGCTGCTGACTCATTAGTTCCACAAATATGAGTGACTCTTCTAGAAGCTATATGAATTTCATTTTTATTGAATCCTATAAATTTAAAGTTTGTGCTTACAACAAGAATAATCAAGACATTTAATAAATCCCACACACATGTGCACGCACACACACACACAATGTATGTAAATTGTAATTATGTGTGTGCAAGAGATTTTTAAGTCACATGCATGCACACACCCCCACACAAACACACACAAAATGTATGTATGTATGTAATTATGTGTGTGAGTTTTTTCAGCTGCATGCACGCACACACCCCTGCCCAGGCACAGACACAATGTATGTATGTATGTAATTATGTGTGTGTGTGAAAAAGATTTTTCAGTCCTAACCTGCCAAGGAGTAGATTGGGTTCAATTTCATATCCCTTGGTTTTCGATCCCGTGACCAAGCTCAGGAATAGACTGGGCCTTGGCAATCCACCTACAAGCTACATATATTATAATTTTTCATATTGTATACCCCTTAGGTTTCTACCCCATGACCAAGTTTTTGAGTAAAGTAGGCCTTGGCAATCCACCAGCACCCAAGATTAAAGGTCCATATACTACATAACAAGATAAGCAGAACACTTACCTTATCAACAAATTCAGTTGCTACGGAAGGCCTGCTCCTGATCTCCCTTGAAGCAAATGACTTCATCTGTGCATGGCATGCATTATTTCCTGGCTTTGTACCTCCTAGCATTGTAGTATCCTCTTCCCAGTAATTGGACAATGATGATGTTCCATTACAAACTCCCTTTACACTAGAAGACACTTCTGTAACCCGCTGACTGCATATCTGAGGAGCTCCATCCTTGAGTAAACCTGACCTTTCCAGGCACTCCTTTCCTGTTACTTTTCCTTCTTCTGTCAGCATGTACCTACACAAGCAACATGCTTTCAATCACTTTACTTTTTTCTGATTTCCGTAACACTTGTTCCAGAAAAAACATACAGAACACATCTTATCAATGGTTCTTTAGTGCCAATCTGTTAATGGAGGTACACAAAAGAAAGCCCATTACCAGAAGACAAAGACCAGTTGTCCGAGAGCAGCTGCTTAACCCCAATTTAATATTCATTGACTTGTATCTTACAAATGGAACACTAAACTAATACATACTAGACACTGAACTGAAAATCCCATAATTGCTAGGGTGTGTATATGTGTGCACACGTAAGGATATGTCATTTTTCAAATCATGCTACATAAGGGTACAGGTGCATGTGATGTGCGCATGCCGAAATTTTGCAATTTTGAATTTACATTGCTACACACTGAACTCCTGGAATCAAGATTCAAAGGCAATGATAAAGACAATTATATCATGATTCCTAAAAGAAAGTGCCCCAAAATCTAGGGTCAAATACATGTATACATATGTGTGTGTACAGAATTTTTACAACTTACTTAACTAAGCAAAAAGATTGGCAACAAAAAAAAACACTAAATTGCACCAACATTCAAGAACCAGAACCAATGTATCCCAGGCCAAAATCAAATTCATCCTTGCTGACTGCATTCTCCAAGTCATTGGTCAAGATACTCTTCAAGTACTCATTTCTCAAGTGCTGGCTAATTTATTAATTTGTAAGTGGCGTAATTAGAAGCAACTCGAGGAAGACATCTAGTTTAATTTTGTAATCTAGACATTTGGCACAATCAGTTAAGTTGGTCCCTCTTTTATAGGACCTTCATTGCACCTCTAGTTTCTATTCTATAGATAATAAATGTGGAAAGCCACTGTGAATTTATACCAAGTTCTCTACCTTCTTTGACCATGATGGTCCATCTTCAATAAGTAAAGAAAACTATAACTGTTCCACTTCTTGCAAGATGGCAATTGACTACTCATAACAGTAAACATGAAGAAAATGCTTCTCAGGTGCATGCCTACCATGAAGAGTCCACCAGTCTATTGTGTGCTTTCTAACACCTTTATCACACTAAGCTTTCAAGTGAAAATTGAACACTTTCTATCATCAAACACACTTTCCATTGTTATGTGACCTCTATCAGTCATACTTGCATTAATAATGCCTACACTGGAAACTCAATTAGTTTATGATAACTCTTGATTTTATTGGTTAGGTATCCTACCTGAAATTGTATCCAACAATTGCTCCTAACATTACCTGCATGGACATCTAGAAGAGAGGCAATGACATAAAACAACATATCAAAGTAATAAGCTATTACAAATTACTCAAAGTTGTTATCTTGGAGGGTAAGAGAATGAACCATATATTATAGGATAAGATAGTTAAACAAAAATAAACTAACATTGTTAAAAACATGATATTATTTAGTCCAACCCAAAGACAAGGTATTTAGAAAACAAAAGTAACCATACCTACTCACTCCTAAGTCACAGCCATGAAAAAATTAGCCAAATCAAGGAGCAATTTCAATATTTCTTAAATGTTTGAAATCATAATTTTCGTTGATTTTTAGACCACGGAAAATCCTAAATACTGACGTCTCCTTCATTTTACTCAACAAAAAAGGGTTTACTCAGTTACGTGTTGATTGTATAAGAAAAGTCACAGCAAATGAAGGAAATTATCTAAGTTGCCAATTTTGCAAAAGAAGATCAAATATTGTCAAATGCTTCTTTCGGGTCACTTTACCATATCAATGGTTCGAGTAATAGCCTACTTCCACTATGCGTTCTCCGCAAAATGGTTGAGGGTTTCTAGCACAAACCACAGTAAACTTGAATAAAAATGCATTTTTTTATATAATATTAATTAATTTAATAAATAAAATATCTATTTTATACTTAATATCAATTAAATTATTAATTTAATAAACAAAATGTTAAAACCCCCCATTCAAGGGGACCATCAAGTTCATCCAAGTATCGGAAACAAGGCAGAAGCTAGATGGTTCCCTCCAAAGCCAGGATGGATGAAGTTGAACTTCGATGGGGCTTCCAGTGGGAATCCAAGATAGGTGAGTGCAGGATGTGTCATTAGAGATCATGAAGGTGGTCTTATTGAAGCGGCAACAAGGAAATTGGGATTGTGTACAAACAATGCGGCAGAATTTCAAGCTTTCATTCTATAACTTCAAACATGTCTTAATATCAGAATCAAGAGAAATCATATTGAGGGTGACTCACTGTTAACCATTAATGCAATTCCTTGCAAACATACATCAAACTAGAAGCTTAATAATATGCTAGCCATGGGTCTGGAATTGTTGGGCAAGTTTGAAGAATTTAAGCTAGATCATGTTTTCTGTGAAGCTAATGGGGTGGCAAATAGGCTCGCCAATACAGCATTTGACATGAAGGAGGACTCAATGGTTAGTAGCTCTATGAGTGAGTGGCAAATTATAGCCACAAATTTGCCATCCCTCTTCACATTACTTAAATAAAAGCAAGAAGCATCCGATAAGCAACAATAGGAGATTATTGGTAGCCCTGATATCTGTTATATGCAATGGATGAGCCCGAAAAGGAAATTGAACTCCTCGTTGCACCAAGGGCAAGAGAAATGGAACCTTTGCAATAGAGGGAACGCGTATATAGGCATGTCAACAAGGACACGGACAATAGTGCCAATTTGGCAACCAATGTGGACAAAGAGTTGGCGAAAGCTGAAATAGCAAACGTGAGTAAAGATTTTAAGGAGGATTCTCCATCTTGTGGCATGATCAACATTTAATCAAAGTGAAGGAAGGACGAACTCCAAGTTCATCTGCTCGTGGGAGAAGTCTAGAACGGCAAGCATTCATTATACACACAATGATGATATTGAATGTTGCTTGAAGAATGGGGATTTATTGGAATGGGCTCGACCGAGGCAACATAAGGAATAATGGATACAACCGTTTGCCTCACTGCAAGAAAGAGGCAAATGGCGTTTGGAAAAGAGATTTCAGAGAAACAGTTGTAGAAAATCTTTTAAGGCCAAGTCTACGGTGGTTCTTCATGCTATGAAGATGCTAATGGATCACACTTTCATGATAACAAAGCACTGCTACAAGGTGAATTCAGATATTGCTTCAATGTTTGTTGCAATTTTGCTAGATTTGGGCGAGTCGAAAGATGCCATCCGGGAAGTAGCAGAAGCATTGATCAAGCCGAAATGGAGGGAGGTTTGAAGAAGATCATCGACGATGCGGTGATGGGGTCGGGCTTCCACTATGAACAAGGCATTTAGTGATCCATTCTTCCACACTACAATGGTCCTTGGGTGCCTTTCGTCTTAGCGTTGTTGGGGAGAAAGAAGAAAACGTAGACTCGAAGCCAAATGGGGGTTGGAGTTTTTGAAGGCAATGGTAGGAATTGCAGACACCGAAGGAGTAGACTGGTCTTTCGCCTTGGAGACCGAGGACTCCAATTATGAGGAAGAAGAAACTTAGGTAACAGAAGGTTGGAAGTAGTTGGAAGGTAGTTTTTGTAATGACTATCGCAGCATATATACAAGGGTATATATAATATAGTAATTATTGCAATGTTTATATGTAAGGAGATAAATATAATAGAAAATTGGCTTTCTAAGGAGCGGCCATTTTAGACTGTAATTATGGGTTATTTTATGTTATTTCTATGGGGTACGGCTCCCTCAATGCCCATTCACTGATCAAAAATAAATAAATCAAATGTTAAAACATTTATAAAATCATATATATTTATTATTAATTAATTAAATATAATTTATAAAATTATAAATTATTTACTTATTTTTTAAATATATTTATTAATAAGAAAATGGCGCTACTGATTTCTGGTAGAACTGTTGAAACCCTAAGTCGATCTCCTTGCCCATCCTTGCAGTCTATTCCTACAGGAAACAACAGTTTGCTACCTTCAGGATACAATGGAGGTGACCTCAAGGCAGATGTAGAAAGCACAGAGCATTTGAAGCCCAACACCTTCAAAAACGTGGTTATTGACTCACGGTTAGGCGTGGAAGGGAAGGGCATGTATGCTTGTTTGGAGGCTACGGGATTGGAAGCGTCGAACCTCTCGACTATGCAAGGCAAAGCACTCCCTAGCAAACAATCTCCCACAGTAGATCTTGAGAGGACGCTTCAGATGAGGAGGAACTCCATAAGAATCATACCCTTATCTGTTGTTTCCATAATTTCTAGCCAAGCTTGGCAGATTTAAACGATTGTATATTAAAGCACTCGCAACCCTTACTGGAGGGAGAACTTTGTATATGCCCCTACGCCAAGGGTTTCTTTTATGTTACCTATGAACTCTAGGAGGACAAAGCAACACTACTACAGAAAGGTCCTTGGATATGGAATAAGTCATATCTGGGAATGAAGCCTTGGTTTCCTGACTTCAATCCGTTTACTGAAACCTTCTCTATCACCTCGATTTGGGTGCGACTTCCAAATTTGCCTCTACATTTTTGGGGCTCCTCGTGTCTACGCTCCATCAGCAACTACATTGGGAAATACATTTCAGGACTGAGATCATTCAGCCTTCACTCTTCGCTCCTTCGCATATGCACGAATCCTTGTGGAAATGGATATGGCTCAAAATTAGATCCGGTTCCAAGTTGTGGACTCAAATGATAGATTATAAGGGATTGCTTTCAAGTGCAGACGTTGATATGCTACAGGACATAAAGCAGAAGAATGTTCAAAACCTTCCTCTTCAACAACTTTTGTCAATTCACGAAAGCAGGCTACTTGGTGGAAAGGGGCAAAACCTGATTTGCCCAGCAAGTCAGAACCAATAGCCAAAGCCTCAACATTATCACAAAGGGTGGTGCCCTCTCCAAGCAAATCCAAAATAGAGAAGCCTGTTGCTACAAACAATTCAAAGTTGATCAGCAATGCTCCCAATTGTCCTTTTATCACCACATTTTACTACCAAGATGGAGGTCGAGCCACTGCCTTCCATGCCAAGCGAGGAGCCACAATGAACTCCAAGGACTAGAACCTCTACCTCTCCCCTAGTTTTCAGTAGATTAGAGAAGAGGAAGATGTAAAATGTTGTATATACTTTTAGTTTTACTATTTTTATTTTGTCAGCTATCTATTGTATCAGCCTATCAAGCTATCAGCCATCAGAATTCTGCATGAGGATGCGATTTTGTACTCAATTTGCATTCAAATCAATCAAATTTAATAGAAAACACTTTTGTACTCATTTATGGACTCATTGGATACATTTTGCCATTGAATTTTATAAAAAACATGTGTTTGTAATGAAATTTAAGCAATTTTAAGTTTTCAAATTTTTGCCAAGTCAAGTTTTTTGAGCCTGGCGAGCTTTTGCCGAGTCCGAGTTTTCCAACTATGGGCATATGCATGATATATGGTATCCTAAACTCAATTCTGTTTTTAGGCTGCAAATATATATATATGACTTTTATTATTTTTTGTACAGATGTACCCAAAATGTACTCAGCCCCCGCCCCCAAAAAAATTGTTGTACCGGCATATTGTACCCACATACCCGTACCCATATGATGAAGGGGGTAAATCATAAAACACACAACAACAGAAATTGCACACAGAAAATAAAACTTTCTTTATTGATTTGGACAACTTATCACATTATAGAAGCTCAAATACAATCAGAGGAATCAACCCTCCACAAGCTGCAACACATTACAACTTCCTATTCCCAAGCTCTAGAATCCTCTGCCTTCTATAACCCCAAATCAGCTAAGGTTTCTATTTTCCCGCCTATTCTTGACTCTACACTTCCCCCCTTAACTTTACTACTGCCCAGGGTTCCCAAAAATGGTTATTAATAGCCTTTTTGGCGGCCAACAACCTAATTTCAAATTTTGTTTCTCCCTCCATTTCGAGAGCCATAACTTTTGATCCGGGTGTCCGATTGACGAACTGTTTTATGCGTCGGAAAGCTCGCGAAGTGCTCTACGCGCTAAAAACCCGCTCTGTCGGTTTTGGCCATTTTTGGGCCCGTACTGGGCCATTTAGTGCCTCAAACCTGAGTTTGAATAATTTTCAAGCGTTTTTCGAGAAACGGAAACTTTAATATCTTTCAGCTCGCAAATGATCTTTGCATGATTCCTTTGCCAAAGGTCTTATTTTTCAGTTATGAAACTTCCTATAAATTTGCACTTCATTCCGTACCCAAATGCAAACTTTCTAAAAATCGCAGGTTACTATTTTTAACAGTTTGGAAAAACTGAAAGTTCTACATCATTATTCAAGCGATTATAGAACCAAAACCACAAATTTTGAAAAAAAAAATCGAAAGAACATCAACAATTTTGAAACACATCTTTTTTGGGGTGATGCAAGATCACCCTTACACCACTAAATGCTCCTACATCAGACACTCAGGGTAAGTTGAGAAGTGACCCTATCACGTCTCAGGTGTTTGTGTGAGGAAAACCCAAACGGTCAACCTCTGCCTTAGACAACCAAGAAGAATCTTCAACAGGGCTTCCTTTCCATTTCACCAAATATTCTTCATATTGCCTGTTCTGAGTACTTCTTCCCACACAGCTATCCAAGATCTCTTATATCTCCTCTGTTGAAGTAGATGCCAGAATACTCCACTGTTCTTCTGTTGGTCCATCCTCTGTTCCACCTTCATGATATTCTGATAAATCAACAATGTTGAAAACAGGGGAAATCTTGATCCCACTCGGTAGCTCTACTTCATATGCATTTCCTGATTCATGTTTCTTTAAAATTCTACACGGTCCAAATTTCTTCATTTTCAACTTATTATATGTTCCAATTGGGAACCTTTCTTTTCTTAAGTGAGCCATGACTTCATCTCCTACCTGGAACTCCTTATATCTCCTCTTCTGATTTGCCTTAGCCTTGTACTGAATATTCATCTTATTAATGTGTTTTTTCACCTCTTCATACAAATTCTTCATGTGTTTTGCAAAGTCTTCAGCCTCGGCACTTGTCTTTTCTCCTTTGTCCCGATTCCTTAACTCTGAAGCATTTCTTGGACTATTCCCATATACAATTTGGAATGGTGATTTACTAGTACTCTTATTGACAGAATTGTTGTAAGCAAATTCTGCCTGTGGTAAAATCAAATCCCATCCCTTGGGCTTATCTCCTACTAAGCATCATAGCAGGTTACCCAAACTCCTATTCACCACTTCTGTCTGTCCATCAATCTGTGGATGGTGTGCAGAACTGAACTTCAAATTTGTCTTCAACTTCTTCCACAATGTCCTCCAGAAATAGCCAACAAACTTGGTATCTCGATCTGAAACTATGCTCTTTGGTAGACCATGTAATCTCACCACCTCTCTAAAAAATAACTCTACAATATGAATATCATTAGTCTTCTTGCAAAGAATAAAATGTGTCATCTTTGAGAATCTGTCCACCACCACAAAAATGGAATCATGTCCTCTTTGTGTCCTTGGTAAACCAAGAACAAAATCCATACTGATATCATCCCATGGCTTCTCTGATACAGGTAATGACTGATATAGCCCTATATTCTGACTTGTTCTTTTTGCCATCTGACACACTCTGCAACTCTGCACAAATTTCCTCACATCCTGCTACAACTGTGGCCAATAAAAATTTTCATCAACAATAGCAATGGCCTTATCTCGACCAAAGTGTCCAGCCAATCCTCCACTATGCTTCTACTTAATCAGGTTCTCTCATGGAACTCCTTGGAATGCACAACTGGATTCCTCTAAACAACATGCCATCTTGGATTATGAAATCCAACCATTTTGTCATGTCCAAAATAACAGGTTCCAAATAAGCTTTCCAGGCCTCTGCAAAATCTGGATCTTCAGGGTACAAACTTTTGAGCTCATCGAACCCAACAACCTCTATCTTCATTTCTGTCAACAAATTTTGCCCTCTGCTCAAGGCATCTGCAACTCTGTTGGACTTCCCACTCCTGTGCTTCAAAACAAAGGTATAACTCTGCAAAAACTCAACCCATTTTAAGTGCCTTTGATTTAACTTTCCTTGACTATTAAGATACTACAAAGCTTGATGATCAATATATAAAACAAACTCTTTTGGCAACAAATAATGTCTCCATTTCTTCAAAACCTGAACTATTGCTTAAAATACCTAATCATAAACAGAATATTTTTTCTTGGCATCATTAAGCTTCTCACTAAAATAGGCAATGGGCTTACCTTCTTGGCTCGAAACAGCTCCTATACCACTACCACTAGCATCACAATCTACCTGAAATACCTTATTGAAATCTGGAAGTGCCAAAACAGGTTGCTCTACAACTTTCTGCTTCCATGAAAGCTCTTGTCTGCTCCTTTAGTCCATCTAAACTCTTTTCTATCCCCTCTCATTGTCTCAATTAGGGGTGCACAAATGCTACTAAAATTCTTGATAAACTTTCTGTAAAAACTTGCCAAACCATAAAAAGATCGTACCTATGTTGCACTCCTTGGCGTAGGCCATTCAATGATAGCCCTTACTTTTTCTGGGTCCATCTTAAGACCTTCCTCTGAGACAACAAATCCTAGGTATACCAACTCCTTTGCAAAACTACATTTCTTCAGATTAATCATCAACTTCTCCTCCCTCAGCTTCTCTAAAACTCTTCTGATATGCATCAGATGCTCATCCCAAGTCTTACTGAAAATCAAAATATCATCCAAATAAATAATAACAAAACTTCCCAAAAATTATTTCAGTACCTCATTCATGAGCCGCATGAATGTGCTCGGTGCATTGGTTAGCCCAAATGGCATGACTAACCACTCATACAAACCCTCCTTTGTCTTGAAGGTTGTCTTCCATTCATCTCCTTCTCTAATTCGGATCTGGTGATACCCACTCTTCAGGTCAATCTTTGTGAAGTACTTGGCTCCACTCAAACAATCCATTATGTCATCCATTCTTGGCAATGGAAACCTGTACTTGATCGTGATCTTATTTATGGCTCGAGAATCTATACACATTCTCCATTCTCCATCTTTCTTTGGTGCTAGTACTGCAGGTACCGCACATGGACTTAGGCTCTCTCTTATCAACCCCTTAACAGCTCTTGAACTTGTCTGTTCAGCTCTTCACTCTCTGCAGGGATCATTCTATGGGTTGCCTTATTCGGCAAACTGGCTCCTGGTATCAAGTCCATTTGATGACTTATCTTCCTCACCGGTGGTAAACCTTCTGGTACATTATCAAAGACAATGTCCTGAAATTCTTCCAACATATCTGAAACTTCTGATGGTACATCTTCACATTTCTCTTGACTGATCTTAGGAATCAATGCAAAGCAATGACGCTCATGCTTCATACCTTCCAAAAATTTCCTACCATCTATCAAGCAAATTCTGGTAGTACTACATACATTTTCTTCCACCTCCTTCAAGGGCTTCAACTTATGACGAACTCCATCCTTTGTTAAGGAATATGTGTTTGCACGGCCATCATGGACAACACTCCTATCATACTGCCACGGCCTCCCCAACAGCATATGACATGCATCCATCGGTATGATATCACACAGCACCTCATCATGGTAGTCCCCAATCTTGAACTTCACTAAACACTGCTCATTGACCAAAGCTCTATGGTCCTTTTGCAACCATGCAATCCGATATGGATGTGGATGCTTTCTTCTTGACAACTTCAACTTGTCAACCATCTCCTCTGAAACAAGATTGTCAGTACTTCCACTGTCAATAATAATGTCACAACACTTACCTTCACATTTGCACCTTGTGCGGAATAAACTCTTCCTCTGATTGGGTTCTTTCTCCTCATTCAGCAAAGTTCTTCTGACAACTAGGGTTTCTCCCCTTTTAGCATCTTCAAAACGCTCAGATTGTGCATCTTCATCTACATGTGCAACTCGTGCATTACCTTCAGGTCTTCTATTTGTCCTTCCTTGATGTTGCGAACACTCGTATGCTCGATGCCCTTCTTCGCCACATTGGAAACAGGTTCCTCTGAAACCTCCTCTTCCAAGTCCTTGCCCAGGTCTGCCTCTTCCTCTTTGCTCAACACTGTTCTGGTCACGAGGTCGGTATGCATTATCTCCTCTTTGATTTCGACTGATGCCAGCTTCTTCACTTCTCTTTGGATCTTCATTTCGACCTCCATAGGACGTTCCACCAGTCCTTCCACCTTGACCTCTTCCCCTTTGTTTGTTGTCGAATCTTTTATTCAGCTTCTCTTCCACCTTCAGGGAAATTGGTACACATCTTCTATGGTGGTCATTCTGACTAGGCTCAACTCCTCTTGAATACTCAGCCTCAACCCATTAATGTAACAGGCTACCTTCTCCTTGTGGGCTCTGCATGACCGGTTCTGATAGTAATCTTATAAAATTCTTCTTTATTCTCCTTAACAGACTTGTTGCCTTGCTTCAATCCTTGCAACTTCTTCAACAACTCCATCTCATAGTCCACAGAAATGAACTGCTTCTTTAGTTTTTCCACCATCCGATCCCATCTGGTGATCTTTCCTTTTCGTCTTCTATTCCTCTCTAACTGGACCTCCTTCCACCAAATACTGGCGTGGCCCTTCAACTTTGTTTTTGCAAACTTGACCTGATCTGGGTCCTCCACATCTTCATACTCGAAATACTCCATGTCATAGATCCAATCAATAAGTTGTTCCGGATTCAAATCTCCAAAATATGTAGAAACTTCGATCCTGAGCCTTTTTCCAATCTTTGAAATGGCCCTCAACAACCTAACTTCTGCAAGATCTCCTGCAGCTTCTTGTTCTTCCTCGAATAGCTCTTCTTCAGCTTCATCCTGCTTTCTTCTCTTGTTCTCAGATCAAACCCTCTTCGCAGCTCCTCTTGCAATGCATCGATTTGCCTTTGCAGGGCTCTAAAACCCTCTTTCATCAAAGCATTCCTCCCAATACGATTTCTTCGTGGAGGCATCTTGATCTCCGTAGCAAACCTACAACCTCAGGTCCTGGTGCAAACTACCTCACGGTCGGCGATCTATCTACACACTCAGGAACCCTTTCTCTGATACCACTTGATGAAGGGGGTAAATCATAAAACACACAACAACAGAAATTGCACACAGAAAATAGAACTTTCTTTATTGATTTGGACAACTTATTACATTACAGAAGCTCAAATACAATCAGAGGAATCAACTCTCCACAAGCTGCAACACATTACAGCTTCCTATTCCTAGGCTCTAGAATCATCTGCCTTCTGTAACCCCAAATCAGCTAGGGTTTCTATTTTCCGGCCTATTCTTGACTCTACACTTCCCCCCTTAACTCTACTACTGCCCAGGGTTCCCAAAGATGGTTATTAATAGTTTTTTTGGCGGCCAACAACCTAATTTCGAAATTTGCTTCTCCCTCCAAAAATAGGTCAACTTCTGGGAGCCATAACTTTTGATCCGGGTGTCCGATTGACGAACCGTTTTATGCGTCAGAAAGCTCGCGGAGTGCTCTACGCGCTAAGAACTAGCTCTGTCGGTTCTGGCCATTTTCGAGCCCGTATGGGGCTGTTTAGTGCTTCAAACCTGAGTTTGAATAATTTTCAGGCGTTTTTCGAGAAACAAAAACTTTAATATATTTCAACTCGCAAATGATTTTTGCATGATTCCTTCGCCAAAGGTCTTATTTTTCAGTTATGAAACTTCCTGTAAAATTTCACTTCATTCCATGCCCAAATGCAAACTTTCTAAAAATAGCAAGTTGCTATTTTTAGCAGTTTGGAAAAACTGAAAGTTCTACATCATTATTCAAGCGATTATGGAACCAAAACCACAAATTTTAAAAAAAAATGGAAAGAACATCAACAATTTTGAAATACATCTTTTTTTGGGTGATGCAAGATTACCCTTACACCACTGGATGCATACCCGATTCAACAACTTTGAAAAACTCAAGCTCATTATTTCTAAGAATAAAGAGAGTAAATCTTCACTATTGTAGAAGTGGAAGTAAACAAAAGGGCGCTAACAATTCTCAAAAGAGGCACTTAATCTAAAATGATGACAAAAAATATCTAGCAAAACAAAGAAATGAATACCCCCCAGTCATAAATCACAGTCACAATAAGATAAACCAGGAGCAATCTTGCCATTTCTTGATACCAAAATTTTAAGGGTAGTATAAGTATTACCATACTGAAACCTGAGCCTGGTTCCATGCCATAACATACCTAAAATTAGCCCACGCAGTCAACTTCCTTCCACGACAACTCCAGCAATAATCACAGTTGTAGACAGAACTTATGTCAATCAAGGCCTGGAATTTCATTTTAAGTGATAAAAGTCTATCACAGAGCGCCCCCTTAAATTCCAATTACCACTAGATAAAGACATTCTTCTATCATTAACATCTAAAAGTCACAGATAGAACAATGTTGAGAAAGTTTTAAGTAATATAATTTTTACAGGTTACAAAGACACCTATATCTTTTCTCACAGAATCGAGATCAATACAAACTAATAAAAATAGATACAACTACCAATATCAAGAAGTGTCTCAAAATTGTATATTGACCCTTGCTGAGAAAAATCAAAAATCAATTCAAACATCTCATGAGCAATTCAAAACCCAAAAAACATAACAGTCTACAACATCTTTTGAATAGGCCAGTTTGTTGAATGTCTTCCTACTGTCTTACCATGTGAACTTTAATGGCTGTAACAACAAAAAATAATTTATTTGCCCGCAGTGTCTTTCATGCTGGTTTCTATGTTTTTGTTTAGTTTTCCCTGTCCTAGACTTCATACCTGAATCTAACACCACAGACAATAATTTTCCTGACATATGACTGCCAACACGCTTATAAAACATTTCATCTTAGAAATAATAACATAGAAAACTTTGCATCAAAATAAATGATCATCAAATATAGATTTGCATGAACTTGGGAAAATGAGGAAAATGTACTCGGCCAACATTAAGCATTTGACTTGCCATACACATTTGAGGAAAATGTACCCAGCCAACATTAAGCATCTGACTTGCCAAGTTCAGTTGCTTACTTTGCCGGACAACTTGACTTCACAATTAGTCCTTTTGATATCAATGTCTTCATCGAGCTCCACCCAGAATACCATTCTTTGGCCGGGTTCCCAAATTGTCCAGGAAACGCACTGCTCTTCGATGGCCTGGTGGCAGATGCTGAACATTTAAGATTAAAATGAATAAATATTAACATCCCTTTCTCCTGTTAGTACTACAAGATAGATACATGAAACTTAAGAAAAAATATCAATTGGGGGAAGGTTAACAAAGTCACCCAATAGCCATTCTGGAAAGCCCACTAGCTTCAGCTGCATCAATAAGTTCCTGCTTCAACATATACTCCTTTTCATTTTGAGTTCCCCTGTTGACCACACAAAAACTCATACCTATAAGAAGCTAGTTGAGATTGTGTATTGCCAATCTCTTCCCATACTAGTTTTCAAGGCAAGTCTCTGCATTGGCATAGGAAAAGTATTTTTGAACATTACACTGTTCCAGAACCATCTTTTATAATATGTAGAGCTAACAGCATCTCACCTGTAAAGAGCAATCAGAATTGCATATGGTGCAGAATTCTTTTGAGGTAGATATCGACCTGAGCCCCTGCCCTTCTTGGCTGCAGACAAAGCATTGTAAGAGTTAGAACTCTTGCAATTAGATCATGTTTTGAAAACTACTATCTGAATTCCAAGCTGTTTTTTGAGTATGAATAAATTAATTCTTCTCTTGACAGCCCCCGAGAAAATCCCAGAGGTTAGTATTAGCAACTGCTCTGTATTTCCAATGTTCTTTGAATGAACTTGCAGATTCTAAATTTAAAAATGCTTCAAATTATTTTAGATAAAATAGTATATTCAAAAGATTTGCACTGTTTCGTGTATAGCATTTTAGAATTGGAAATTTGAAGAAATACTAAATTTAAACAAGCAAATTCTATCAATATCAACTGCTCCACAGTGTCAATTACTAGGATATATTAATTAATTTCTGCCATCCCTTTAATTCTTAAGCATTATTTTTGAGTTATTTTAAAATTTCATGTCTCCTACACCTTTATGCCTTTGCCCATGAAGGACTCATGGTCCACCTCAGCATTCAAATGATGGAGTTCAATAATTGTACAAGAAAATGGAGTCTTCATGATTTTTTTGTCTTCTTTCAAACTTTTTGGTTGAAGAAATAAGCAGATATTTAAAAAATGGACAGATCATGAGAAAGCATTTAGAAATGGGGGAAATGCATATGGTGAAAGTTTATTGCTCAGCGTGCAAGCTGCAGTGAATTTTAAAAGTCAAAGAGGTTATGTGGTTCAGTCAATTGCAACAACTTTTTTGATGTGTTTAAATTGCATGAGGCTCTGTCCGCAAGCAATATTTCTACATAATTTTATACCCTAACCGTATCATATACATTGGCTGTAAATAAGGCATCTATCCTTCTGCTCAGGAAATGTTGGATGAGTAAAATATTTATTGTTTTATTTTGTACAGATACGGATTTACAGTATCTACTGAAAACTGTTTTCTTTCAGGCCCAATACCAATCACAGTGAAGCTCATGAATTTATATTATACCAGATAATAGGCATATAAAAGCTTCCAAACATCCACACCCCTCACAGAATATTGTTTTAGAAAGTTACCCTCAACTTAAAGGTACCATGTAAATGATGAAACAACATGTTTACAATGCACGTGTGCTATTTTTCTAACCATCGTCAGCAAACATAAGTTGTAAGAGTCACAAGTCAGATTGACCCACCCACATTGCAGTCATGAAAAGCAGATTGTCACTTGGAGGTTTAGAGGGGTATCAGATGTGCTCACCAACACTTGAAAATACATAAACAAAGTCCCATCATGAGATGGTCAAGTAGGTCAGTGACAGGAAAAGTTCACTATCCTAAAATAGGTCATTGATTCAAATCATAGTGTGCCCAAATTTTCAACATGGTACTAGAGCCATAGCTGGTGTTTGCCTTGCAACATGCTATGACCTTCAATCAATGAAGAATTATGCCAAGAGGGGTTATCATGATTGCACTTTGTCATATTTGCCCATGCTTTGTGGAAACAAAAGGCAAACCACTACTTAAAGGTGTTAAAAGTGGTTGCCTACACTTGAGAATCCACGGAGAAAGCCCCACAAGTTGGGGAAGGGATATAGCTTATAAGCACTACTTTAACATCAGGAAGTCAAGGAGTGGGTAAGGAAATCAGTCTCCTCAATTATGTGAGACAGAAAGGAAAGGTCAATATTCAACAAAAAGCTTTGTGGACTATCAGGAATAGTGCTAAACCTCTTAAAGGTACCTCGTATGGCACAAAATAGCTTCAGTGGAACTAACTATGTAATAGCAAGCTAGCCTAGACGGAATAGAAGTTGGGCGAGCATCTAAAGGCCCCCCTCCCACAATCTATCAATCCAGTACTCCACTCTCTATTATTGCAGGCAAAGATACAAGTGCCTTAAGGCAGGGTATTTACAAGTGCTTAAGTACACTTAAATTCGTATAAAAGTCCCATTATATAATGGTCAAGTTGCTCAATGATAGAGAGTGTATTACCCAAGAGTTTGACATGGGTTCAAATCTTAGCACACCTGAATTTTCATTGTGGCATCAAAGCCATGGCTGGAGTTTGCCTTGTGGCCATGCTAGTACTGTCGAACAAAGGAGGAGTAAGATGAGAGGGAGTATTGAGATTGTAATACTTACTTGTCGACACTTTGTGAAAGCAAAATGCAACTGTTGGTCAAAAGGACAGTGGGCATGCTTTTCTGTGCTGGAAAATCCATAATGAAACCCCCATCAAGAGATGGACAAATAGCAGTGGTAGAGAAGTTCATCAGCTACAAGTAGGTCCAGGTTTCAAATTTTACCCACATTTTCAACATACCTTTGTTAACTGTGTCTCCTGACATTAGTCATAAAACTTTACTTCAAACTCAAATAAAAATATATAATTCCAGGTCAAGTTTCTTGCAGCTGTGATTTAGTTAGTGCTTGTGTGGCTCAAGGTTTAAACAGTAACTGAGGCCTAGTAGGACATCTGAGACAAAGAATTGGATGCCGAAAGATTTTCCAGCAAGATATAGCACCAATTGACAGAGGCTGGTTGATCACCGTAACTTGGGGATCACACCTAATAGAAGATAAAATCACCCGAGCCCTGCTAACAGTAAAATCCTAACACATACCCTGAAAACACTAATAGCCTAATACTCTCACCTCTGAGCACACAGAAAGAAGATTTACTCTACACCAGTGTTCATCCATTTACACATTTAGCCCTGAACTATAAAACAGTGAGACTGATTAGGTATACCAAGCCTGTTATCAGACCTATATCATAACAGCATATAAACACGATTTCCATACAATTCAAATACTCAACAACTAGATGAAACTGAAAATGCTTCAAAGAAAACCGCGCTAAATCTTACCTCTTGGTTCCAACACCTCCTGGCTCGAAGGATATTCGTCCATATTGCTCTCAAAATACTCCTTCATTAACGTCAACGTCCAATTTCCAATTCCTCTGAACAAAACCACAATAAATTTTAAAATATAGGTAAAAATTTAAATTTGAACCCAAAGCTGCCATCTCCTCGCAAAAACCCTAAACCTGGGCAACATGGCTAATAATCAAAATCGAAGTGAACACAGACTTACTTGACTTTGCTGGCTCCTTTGAGGTCGAGGATGGGGTCCTTGTGATCACAGAGATTTTTGTAAGCCTTGGAGAGAGTGGCGCCCAAACGTTCGGTGAAGTTGTCTTTGGCGGCCATTTCTTCCCATTTTTCGAACAGAAACGCGGCCAGGCCTTCGTTTTCAGGGCAGACAACGTTTCTTTTGGATGCCATTGTTGCCCTCGATTGATTTGAGGGCGGGAAGAAGATTCAATTTATGCCCTTCCCGAGGGCGTTCTCGTTTTGAATTTGTAGGGCTTGATTACTGTAATTCACTACGTTACACCTACACCTAGGACAAATAATTACTAGCAATCGCACCTTAGTGTGCAATGGGTACGCCAAAATTGAAAGAATGTTGGAATGCTTGATCGTAACCTCAATTCTATCACACAATGGAACACTTTTTGTCACTATGTTTGCCAGTTAAACTTAGTTTTGTAATCCAAACATGGGTAATGATTTTGCGTTTTAGGAAATGTCTCTTCAATTATAATGGGTGCTCTCTCTCTCTCTCTCTCTCTCTCTCTCTCTCTCTCTCTCTCTCTCTCTCTCTCTCTCTCTCTCTCTCTTCCTCTATCTCTATTTCAATCTTTGACTCCTCTCTCTCCCACTTTTATCTCTTATCTCTACCTCTCTTTCTCTATTACTCTACCGATATCCCTCTCTTTATACCTCTATCTCTCCCTCTCTCCCTCTTTATCTTTGTTCACTCTACCTCTCTCTATATCTCTTTGTCTCCTCTCTCTGTCTCTCCACCCTCTCTCCCTCTTTAGACCACTCTACCTTTCTCTATATATCTCTTTGTCTCCTTCACTCTTTGTCTCTTTCTATATCTCTATGTTTCTCTATCTTCCTCTTTCTCTCTTTCTCCTCTCCATCTAAGCTCTCCATCTGAGCTCTCCATCTCTATCTCTAGCTCTCAGTATCTCTTCTCTATCTCTCTTCCTCTATCACTTTCTCTTCTCTAGGGTTTTCTTCCTCTGTCTCTTTTTCCCTCTCTTTCTTTCTCACCATCTCTCTCTATCCCTCTCTATCTCTATACCTCTCTTTCTCTCTTTGTCATGTTTTCTCTATTTGTCTTTCCATCTATATATCTTATCTCTATCATTCTCTCCTACTCTTTTCTCTGTGATGGTTATTTAATGTTCAAAAATTCACTAAAGGGATTCAAATTTTTAGGGCCTAAATTTTAAAGTCAACCTTGCTTCTAAAGCAAATTTTCTGTGAATATTTATTGTTTAAATATATATTTATCTTTTATATAAAATCTATATTGTAATTATATAAATATTATTATATATTATTTTTATGTAATATAAATATATTATATAATAATATATACATATATTTATATATTATTATTTAAATTAACCTAAGAATAACTTTAATTGTAAAGTCAAGACCTACTAGTAGATCTATCTCTTTTATCCAACTTCTCCCATTCATCTTGATTCATTGCCGACCCAGAAAGATTGAGTGCAACAATTATTATGATCACTAAAAGATCTCCAACCTTCAATTTCCACAACTCGAAGTTTTAACCCACTAAAATTTTCCCTACCTCTTAGTGTTATCATCTTTAGAACCTTCAAAATCAGAAACCCTCAAACGGTTTGACTTTGGATCGAGGATTTCTTCAAGGAAACCCTACATCTTTCCTTATGTTTATCTCTCATCTCCCCTTCCTTGCTCTTTTTACTAAACCTCTTGGCAATAATCTGCTCCATTTCAGAATCCTCGTCACTATTGATCAACTCAGAACTCTCCTCCTCCTCACTTTCCTTGGACATGTTCACAACGTTCTTGCTGCCCAATTTAATGCTCTTATTATTAACATTATTATTGTTATCATCCTTCTCAACAATCATCTTAAAAAAATATTCTCCTTCACGCTCAAGAAATTGGGGCACTAAAAGGTGAGGTGCTTGACTTTGCCGCACTTTTTACAGGCACCATGAGCTTCGTTATTGTTGGAGCCTGTAAGCTGGGTAAGAGCAAGAAGGCCCTCAAAGGATACCACATGGTTTAAAACGTTTAGAAATCTATTTTAGTATTGAACTCCCGACCATAATCTGGAAATGTTTTTACAAATTCCCTCAAATTGTGACCGTAATGTAGAAAAGAAAATTACATATTCCTTCAAATTAAGGTGAATCTTAAAAAAAATGAAGATCATTCTGATTGTGAAGAAAATTGTCGATCATTTAGAGGTGATTATGGACTTCAAATATGTTCAGAAAGAAAATTACATATTTAGATTGAATATATTATATATTTAATATTAATATTTATTTATAACTTAATTCTATTTTTTATATATAATTAGCCGATAGACTTTTATATGTGAGCATTATAGTGCTCGGAATTGTCTCACGGCGTAAAAAAATTCACATCAGAAAAAATTCTAAAGTCATCAGTTGTTCCTATGAGCGTATTCCTTGAACCTCATATAGGTACAAGTGCTAGTTATTATAAGTTGATGATAGAAGAATTAATTTTGTAGATAAAACATTTTTACTAATAATAAATCAAAATGATATAAAAGTGCCAAGTATAAATGATAATGATAATAGAGAAAATAGGTTCAAATAAAAATATTAAATTATATTAAAGTAATATAATAATATATAAAATTAATAAACAATATAGAGAAACAATATAATATAATAAAAAATTGAAATTATATAATATATTATTATATATAATTATAGTTATAATGTATGTAGCACTAGATATCTATAAATATAGTATTATAATGTTATATCTCTACATATATATGTTGGAATATACCAATTTCATATTAAGATTTTTGGTTCTGGTTGGCAAAATCAAAACTTCAATAAAGTACCTAAACTTTGGCATAAAATGTGTTTTCCAGACTGTTTGATCACGAAATCTGCTGCTTAGTCCTGCAAATTTTTAATGATGATTATATTCTAGCATTAGAAGATTAAAGATTGTAATGTCACCTCCCATATACCACAAACAGCTCATACCTCCGATTGAGGAAGCGAAAACAGTGAACAAAAAAAAGGCAAAAAATGGCAAAAAAGCGGCGATGGGAATAGAATGAACAGTCGGATATCATTACATTGTCTTGCATCGTCTATTGGACATTTTCCACCGTTGATAGCATACGCCAGGGCGGTTCGCCTCGTAGAGGGAACGCCTTCGACGTAAAAAAAACAAATAACACTTGCACCTCCTAAGGGTGCAATGGATATTGAAGGGAATTTACAATTTTATTGTGTATTCTTTTTGGATTAATTTTTTTTTATTAAAAAAAATATTATTGGCTTTATTTTAATATTATTTAATTAACGATAATAATTTATTTTCTAAATATTTTGTAAATAAATAAAAGTGATGTAATTGGAATATTAATTTCAATTGAAATAAAATCTTTATATGACTTGATTATAAATAAAGATTAATAAGGAATAAAATTTGATTATGATTGATTAACATTACTTTTTTTAATTGAATCAAGTCAGAAGTTCAATACAATATGTATGCACATCAAAATAAACAGGTATTTATGAAACAAACCCATCAAAACAAAAAGGCAACTAGGCTTTCCTCCAATTTTGAAAACAACTTACAACAATGTAGCTTAAAATTGCCATCAACACAATATGAAGATCAAATCATACAAGTTTTTTTTGCCCTTCAACATCAAAAATGGCTTTAAAATTCCTAGCAACACAATACATGGATCAAACTTTTTCAATCCTTCTAAAAGCCAAAATTGAAAGAGGTGTGTTATATAAAAACATGGAAGGGAGGTAATATCTAGTTTCCTCTCTTCCATATGTGAGTGAGGGTATGCTTTCATTGAGAAAGTATCAGGACAGTAGCCTGAGAAGGACTCCTTCCTACTCAAATGTGGGTCTATTTTTTTGAAGATGATGCCACTCCACTAACAATCATTGTCATATGCTTCAATTGTATCCCCAATCAAGCAATTTGTGGGGAATTGCATGGGAGGACATATATTCTTGATACACACTTCCTCCACCAACACCCCTTCTTCCTCGTCGTCAGTCACAATCTTGTCATATTTAATCAAGAAACTTAGCTTCTCAATGTTGCCTCTCACACTGTGTAATCCAATCATACTTCCCTTGAACTAGGCTCTACCAAATCCTTCCTCGTCACAATGCACCTCCACCTTTCTTCCATGAATTGAAATCATTCTATCCAAAAGACTACACAAATATAATATAAAGCACATCAAGATACTTAAGTAAAAGCTACACTAACATTAGTAAAAAATTGTAATTTAAGTAAAATTGGTATAATGTAAAAGATATTATAAATAAATCTAATAAGGAGAATATTACAAAGTAAACATAATGCTTCATTGTACTATAAAAAATCATAAAAAAACTATTGCAGAATAATTGGATTCAAAGTGTATTTAAGTAGAGTTTGATAGGTTAAAAAATAAAAATCTTAATTTGAATAAAAATAAAATGACTATAACTACATCTATATCAAATTCTCAAACTTTCATTCTTCCCAAGCACAATCCTCAAACTTTAATTATTTCTTTTTAAAACAAAGTACTATTTCAATCTTAAAAAAAGGAATCAATGCAAGAGGAAAAGATATTATTTATGTGATGGAATAAAGTTTGCATAAATAAAACAAATGGGAAAGGTAAACTTAAAAGTTTTCTAAGAGGGAAATTAGACAAGAAGCAAGCAATAAATTAAATTTTCCTTAAATTTTTCAATTTTGTATGTATAATTAGCCCAATAAAACTAAATGAAAGATCTCACTATGTATTTATTGTTCCCAACGTTTTTTTGTGGCCTTAGTGTAATGACAAACAGGTTATTTTCTATGGACTATACTTTGTCAATTGACAAATTTTTCATTAAATTTTTAAAGGTTAAATTATCCAGTCAACAAATCTTATAAATACTATTTGCCTATCTTTTTGTAAAAACTAAATATATTAGTCAAAATATACCTATAGTAATAGTAAATCATATATTTTCCCAAAGGACAATTTTTTTGAGTTTTCCTATGTCTCGCTTTCTTCTTGAGCTAGAAACATTAGCCTACCACTAAATATTACAAAGAAATTAGATTCCTCAAAATTTGTGGTGATGACAAGTACCTCTAGTGTCATCATCCTCTTCTTAAAATTAGAAGAAGCTTGTTTGTTTTGATCATATTTCATAGATGACAATAAACTAACTAACTATTGATAATTTATAAAACAATATTGCATTACATGATGTATTTATTTCTTTCTTTTCATATTGCCCTTCTTAGTAACACGCCTTAAAAATGGAAGTTAAAAAATGCATAGAAGGTACTTTTAGATTGAATTTGAACAAAAAATCATTTTGACTCAAATCTGATAAAAATAACCTATAGAATGAATATAAACTTTAGGATATAATTTTCTTTATTCTCGTGAATTGGCATTCTTCCAAGACTACACATCTAAAGCTCTATAACATACCTTCAAAATGAAGTTTGGAAAAAATAATTTTGATGTATTACAAATGTTCAAATCTAGGACTTATGACTGAAGCACGTCCTACTTCATAGCACAAAAAATAACCCTTGCCAAAGATCTTGATGGGTCTCAACATTTAGGTAGATACATTCTCTAGAAGTCGCTCTAGTGAATTACAAAATATAAATGGACTATATACTCCAAAAATTAAAATAAAATCAACAAGGCATTAGAAGTTTAGTATGCTCTATTAATAACTGCTATGAGAATTTACCCATTTTTTGCAACAATCTTAAAAGTACCTATAATTATCAAAATTTGATAGCCAAGTATTCAAACAAATAACCTACAAAAACATCAAATGCATTCTAATCAAAGTATGTTGTCTCAATGACAATATTTATGCATGGATAAATATGTGAACAAGATGAAATAAAGTGTTGTCAAACATAGACCAATTTTAAAAATTTGAAACAATATGAAGATTAAGCCCCATAGTACTGGATTGACGGGTTAGAACTTGAAATAGTAGATGGGGGATCAAAACATGGACTCAAATACTAGGAGTTAAAAAATAACACATAAACAAGTTCAAAGATGTAGTAAACATACAAAACTATTGATGCCTCATTTTTCAAATAATAATTTCCAATAGCACACTCAATCTTACCTAAATATCTTTGCTACTAGCAGTAAAGAGCAACAACATTTGAATAAAAACCAAAATGTAAACTATGAAAAGTATATTAAAACTATATCTACTAAACTATGAAAAGAATCAACCTTCTCACAAAAATTGTTGCTTTGCACTAACACATATCCCCAAATAAATTACACTATTTTAAATGTGATTAGGTTACAACAACAAATTAATCATCTACATAGAAGGGAGAAAACAAAGTAGTGTTGAAAGGAAAGGGAGTACCTATTCGCGTGGCCATCTAGTCATCATGATGTGGAGGCCTAAGGTGGAGTTCCACATGGCCAGGCACATGAGCAATGGTGGAGTTAAGTCGACGAGCCTTCGCATAATTCGTAATCATGACCAATTAATGAGTATGAATTATGAAAGGAAAGGGAGTACCCATTCGCATATTGTGAAATTAAGAAAGTCTAACACCTACGGCTGGTGAAGGGACACTCTATTCATTAGCTGGAGTGTGAGTATTGGTTTGCGGGTTATTATCTGCAACTTGAAAATTTATAAGTCAGTCAGTGCTAACTTGATTTCTAGATTTTTTGTGAGAAGTCGATGTAATCTGAGAATGGGGGGAGAGTGGACTCGAATAGAGCTTGAATCTTGTGAGGAGTTCAAGCGTAATGAGACCCTCTAGCACATTTGCTAGGAGGGCGGGGTGGCTTCCTATCTGGAATGCTTACAAGGGCACGATAAAAACCTTTCAAAGCAGTTTCTGCAGTCTTTTGAGGACAGACGGGTCAAGGTGGGTGGTGTGGGGTTTGATATCTCAGAGGAAGTTATCAGGATGGCAACAGGCATGCCAATCGATGGGATTAAACACAAGAAAATGAGCTAAGTTTCTGATCCGGATGGGATGGCTTTATTCCTGAAGAAAGGTGAGGTCTTACATAGCTTGCAAGGAGGGTTTGATAGATAGATGTTGTCGAAACCCTAGGATGACGTGTGCCACATGATCATCAAATACTTCACACTTGAAGGTAGATTCCGCAGGTTTTTTCACTATCATTTTGCTCTCTTAAACCATTTCAGACGTAGTAAGGTTATAAATTTTCCTTTCTACTTACTATCGTCTCTTGAAGCCTCGATTGCGTCTGCTATTGACCAGCATGCCAATGACCCTAACAAGCCCCTTATCCCACTCCATCAAGGGCTCATTTTTAGGCTTTACAAGTTCCATCTCGCTCTCTGTCCACCTAAGCCGCTCACTGAAGCTCGTGATGACCCACCATTGCTACCTAGTATTAACCCTGACAAGAATAGCCCGGTGATAATTACTAAAATCACCCCAGAAAAATTAGCTCAAACCCACAAGTCTGGGAAGAAGAAACTTGCAACTGGTAAAAGCCCTGAGTCTAAGTCTGTCGACTAGACCCCTAAGACCATTTCCAAGGTGTCTGCCAAAAGAAAGATTATCACAAGTGACTCCTCCCAAGAGACTCCTCAAAAGAAGAATAAGGAGGAGGTGGAGGGGGTAGTGTCTCGGTCAATGGTGATAGGGCTAAAGTGGAAATTATGGAGGTGGAGGGTGTTAGCTCTGAGGAAGGTGACGTTGGGAGTCATAGTACCAAAAATGAGGATTTTACCTTGCCTAAAAGTAAACCCTGGGTGTCATCAACCAAAAGGCCGATTAGGCTTGCCGCTAAACCTAGTCCAACTCTTCGGGTGCAAGTATTGATTGCTGAGCCGGTGGAGGGTGAGCTGGAGCTGGTGAGTGTGGACAATATTGGTAACAAAGACAAAAAAGATGAGAAGGTGATGGTTGGGGTCGATGATGGCCCTAATAACTTTCTGGAGCTCAATGTCCAGGGGTCAGACTCCAAGAGTTTTGAGAAAGCGGTGCAGGATTCTGGAAAGAAAAACACAAGGGTTGTAAGAAAACCACGAAGGACAAGGAGATGGAAGCCCTCACTGGCAGAGTGTCCAAGCTAGAGAGGAAGTTTAAGATTCTAGCCAGGTTCACCTCAAAAGTCATGCACAGGTCGGCCACCACTCTTGCGGTTCTTTAGGACATTGAACTTACTAGACACAAGATGAAAGAGTACGAAGATCTATACCAGTTCCTGAAGGAGGATTGGGAGCAGATGTTTAACCAGCCTGTTGATGTGTTATTTATGCACATGCAAACTCATAATAAAATACTAAGTATTCTATCCTCTCTTGAATAAAGTCTCTCGAATGCTAAACAATGTGATCAATCGAGACAACTCCAAGGTTCCTTAATGATAGTTCTTGACTTGTAAATTGGATAGACTCAATAGTATTGATGTGATTTGCTAAAAACTCACAAAGGGACTTACGCTGAATTGACTCCTTGCTCCACTCTCAATGTGTTATTCTCCTTTTTGTGAAGTGGAACTTACTTCAAACTGGCTATGAAAGAAAATGCAAAAGGCAAGGGTTGAGAAAGCTATTCTAAGGACAATGATATGATGAAACATGTTATGATAGATAAATTCCTTATGAAACTGAACTTCGCTTCACCATGAGAACCAACAATTACATGAAGTTGGTGCAGTTTTCTAAGGTTGATCAAGGATTTTCATATTGTGAACTTCCATCCAAACACCCACAGCTGGCACAACTTGAACGAGCATCCACAATTGAACTAAAGCACATGAAGGTTCAAGCTAACTTTGCAAAGTGAGTTGCCTTCGACAATCCACAAAAAGTATGAACCATTAAAGAATTCATCAAATATCTTAACATATAAACATTATATCAATGAACTTTCTAATCTAATTCTACTCTACCTGGAAACACCTCTCCATCACATCCAAGAAATTAGAAACCATGTTAACATTCCACAACCACACAAAATCACTATGAAACAACCAATAATGAGCTTGTATTGATCTTGGAAGTATTTTTACAACAATTTCAATGTCTCTTCAATGACTTTAAGAAGTCTCCTTTACTCAACTCGCTATTCTCCCTACTTCTAATGTCCTCCTTTACAATGAGAGAAGTGAGCCTTTTATAGACTCCAAGAATTACACGAACAACCAAGATTGATTTGCAAATCAATGGCCAAGATTACACCACATAGACAGTTTGTTACAAGAATTACTATTTTTAGACAATAAGAGAGGTAATAAAGGCACACTTTCCAAGATGATAAGCTTGCATTGGAATCTTTAAGAATCTCCAACTTGGACACCTTCTTTGTAGTAGATACATTGAACTCAGATAGTATGTGGTGGCGAACTGTGATTAGCCTGATGATGTATACGTGCCACCTCAACATGGAGCAAACTGGTTTGATCTTCTCTGCATTCACATTGCTTGAAATATCTCCCAAATTGTTGGATTTTCAACTATGGATCTTAGCTTTGAAAACTTGGGAATTTTGAAATTCTTCAAGTTGTCTTTCATGCCTTCGTACTTTGAATGTAATTCATGTACATGCTCATTCTCATCTCGTGACGTTCTTGTTCTTGTGCAGGAATCTTGTTCCGGATGTTGAAGTAGACTTCATGACGCTTGCTCTTGATCTTCTGGTGCATGAAATGTAAGACTCTTGAACATGGAATTGATCTTCTATATACTCTGGAGCTTGCAAGGTGGATGATGAAGTTCTTCCATTCCTCCAGCGATGAATTTCTTCTCAATTCCTCGAACATCTTCATGACATTGTCCTCGTTCCTGAAGTCGATCCAGCTTCTGCATTCACCAATTAACTATAAAATGCAAATAATTCAAGTGAAGATCAAGGATAATTCATTTCAAATGTAAAGAAAATTGCACTTCGAAAGTAAAGCATTCATGCAAAATAATCCATGTAGGATAATGATTTCATAGAAAACTATTCATTCCCATCCCTTGGGAAGAAAATATGAATAAGATTAACTTTCTTCACTTGATTTGCCTTTTTACTCAATGAAATCTATTCCTTAGAGAAGATAAAACTTATTGCTTTCACCATTAATTGAAACTTTGCCTTTAACAATTGAACCTTCACTCTTGCAAATTTGCTGCTATAATGATTGGACTGGCTGCTCCTTAAATGAATTTTGCTGTGGAATTTTATATACTTGCTGCTGTGGGCAATGAATTCATTATGTGATAGGTGAAACCGACCTTTTTTCTTAACAATATTCACCCTCTCCCAATGAATAAATTCTACTCCAAATTCGCTAGTCTGCTCCACTAAAATCTGCTTATTTGTTTTGCATTTTAATGTAAAAAATACAGATTTCACACCCTTTTTTATAGCACTCACTCTTACCTTCCTAAGAAGGTTGGCCTAGTGCAGGTCGGCCTACTTTTTGCAATGATTTTTTCTTTGTTAAAAACTAATTTTTCCTCTCTGCTGAAGCCGACCTCTCTCTCAACCTGGGTGGATTTTAGCTAAGTGCAAGGATAGACGAGGGGTGGATTTTCCATGGGTTGCTGGAATGTGCACTTATTTTGGGCAGGTTTTCCATGAGTGTAAGGAATTTATCCTTTCCTTGAGCACATATTCCTCTTGTATGAGGAATTTCCACTCCTCCTTGAGCTTTTTTTCAACCTTTTTCACTCGGCGAATTTTCTAAGTCATTTTCGATGAATTTTTGTATTGGCTTTCAAGTAAGGAAATTGAATTTCTTATCTTTTGAACAAACACAATGAACCTTCAATTGGCGCATTTTCCTCACTTAGAAGGAATTTCTCATAAGCTGGGCAGCTTTTCATACATCTCATGGAATGCTTTATGTTTCCTTGATTAGAATCCATTATGTCTTGGGCAAAATTTCATCTGTCTAATGGAGTGATTGTTCATTGGGTAGGATTTCCTTAAGTAAATGCACCTTTTCCCTAGGGCGGATTCTCCTCCTGTGTGAGGATTTTCCTTCATCTTGGGCGCAAATTCCTCATGGGTGAGGGTTTTCCACATTTCTACTTCATGCTCAAATTTGCACCATTCCATGATGTCTTCATACTTTGCATTTACTCTTCTCATGATTTCTCCACATCCTTTCAAGGTTTTCCTTAAGATTTTTCAAGAGTTTCTTTGATTTTCCTTTGAACTTTTGATATCCACAAGGTGGCGCAAATTCCATGTGAAGGCCACTTTTTCACTAGTCCTTCAAATTTGCAACATTTTCATCTCATGATGGCATTTCTTCTAAGGATTTCTCTATGATTTCTTCAACAACTTTAGAGAATTTTTCAAAATTTGCAAGGTTAAAATGACAACATTCCTAGGCACAAATTCCTCATACACCTGGAATTTCCACTTTTTTAGGGCGGATATTCCATAAGTGCAAGGATTTTCCATGTTTTGATACTTGGGTGTTTCATGATCAAGCTTTCAATTCTTCTCACTTCTCCAAATGTTTTAACTTTGTTGGTGGATCTTTCACATCAAATTCTCATCAAATTATTACAATCTTGCAAGTGAACATTTTCTCCTCACATGAACACTCTCCTTGAGATGGGCGCATATTCCACACTAGTATGGATTTTCCTCCATTTACCTGGGCAGATATTCCATAGGTGTGAGGATTGTTAATGAGGATTTTCCTCCATTTGAGTTTGAACTTGTTATCACTTGTAAGACTCCTCCTCTGTATGGGCGCACAATCCTTGTATACAAGGATTTTCCTTCACTTTGACTCGAACTTATCATTTGCAATCCTTTGAACTTTTACTCATGCCTTAGTGAAATTTTCAATTCTTAAGCATTGGATCTTTATGAAATCACTCCTTGTGCAAGGGTGCTCATTACATGTCAATGAGAACTTTCCTACTTGAGCGCAAATTCCTCGTTGATGAGGATTTTCCACCTTCTACCTTGGAGAGCACATTCCTTGTGCATGAGAAATTTCTGACTTTTACACTTAGTGAATTCAAAACCTCATCCTTCTCAATCTTCTTATGATTTTCACTTGCGTTTACATGAATTTGTCTAAGGAATATTAACATTTAATTGGTTTGACCTTGCAATCACCAAACTCACATGAGCGCATTTTGCTTGTATATGAGGATTTTCCTCTAGGCGCATTGTGCTCATACATGAGAAATTTCTGCTTTTTAAAATCACAAAATTTCTAAGTGTTAAAAATGACTTCTTCAAATGATTTCCAAGAGTTTTCACCATTCAAACCTTCATTGCATGATTATCTTTACTTCCAAATACATCATGTCTCAGGGCGCATTCTCCCTGTTACTGAGCATTTTGCGCTTTAACTTGGGCATTTTTTACTTCTAGACTTCATTTCCTCTCACTCCCTTGGGCGGGTTTTGCATGCTTAGGAACATTTTGTGCCTTTGCTCTTGATGATCAATTCTCTCTTAATTTTGAACCTTGCCTCAAACATTCATTTCCAAATTTCTCAAGGCAAGCTTAGATTTGCAATATATTTCACAAAACCTTGGGCGCATATTGTTGATTTGAGAACATTTTGCATCTTGGGAGGGCGGATTTTGAAAGGTGTAGAATATTTTCCTCCATTTTGGCACTTCAACACTTCATCAAACTTTATCTTTCCTTCAAACTCCCTCAAGCAATTTGTCATGTTCTTACAAGTATTCTTAAGAATTTGTCTAAGGCAACTAACGTTTCATCATGTTCATTCCAAAAGAAGACCTCCAACTAGGGTGCATTTTGCATGGTGGAGAACATTTTCCACGTTTTGCACTCATCTTCTAGGGCACAAATTGTAGGCTTAAGAATATTTTCCCCATTTTAGACTTTGTAAATTTTCAAATTCCAACAATCTTCAACATGCTTTGATGAACTTCAAGTAGCAAGCTTGATCTTTATAAAATTTACCTCATGTGGAAGCAATCTCCTTGCATGGGCGCATTATGCTTGTGGACAAGGATTTTGCGCTCTCGATCATTGAAATTTTCTAAGTGTTAATGCACTCTTCAAGGGATTTTCAAAGGGTTTTCAATGATCAAATCTCATCATTTTTCTAGTTTCGCACCTAGATGACTCCACTCCCAAGGCACATATTGTTCATAAGCAAGGAATTTCCACTCATCCTGGGCGCATATTGCATGCTCATGAGAAATTTCTGCCCAAGGTCCAAAACTTCAACTTTTTTCGCCTGATTTTGACATGTCCTAGATGGAAGTATATGCTCATATATTGAATTTCCTATACTTTAAATATTTTGAAATATACTTACAGGATGTTTGAGATAGGTCCTAGATCCATAGGATTTAACATGCAGCTTCTAGATTTTTGAGGATCCACCAGATTTCAGACTTAGTCAATTTTAGGGTCTCAGAACATCAGGATTCCAGACTTAGTCAATTCCAAGGCTTCAAGACATGCATAAGGATGAAAAGATACAGACCCCTTAGCCAGAATATACTGAGACTTGGGCAAAACAATACTACCAAACCCTACAAGCTCAGAGCAAAACAAAGACAAAAAGCAGGAAAAAAGAGGGGGTCCCCATTTGCAAATGGGGCGATGTGTGATTACGTCACAACACAACCCTAGGGGCTTTTCTGTGCTTTCTGTTGTTTTTATGTTGTCGATCCGCTATGTTTGGGTCTATTGTTTTTGGCTGTTCCTTTTTGCCCGGGTCTGTATCTTTTTTATGGAACTGTATTGTGCCTCTATGGATGATGTGTAATGGGATTAACACCCTTTTTACAGCTTACTTTATCAAAAACAAAGTAGTGTTGAAATTTAATATAATTAAATTTTGATAAAATCCAATGTGAGAACGTTTAATGAAAAATTCCTATACATAATCTAGTGGGCCACCATAAATAGGCTAAGAAACTACCTTCCATGGTTCAAATCTATTTTTTAAGACTTTGCTAACTTGATTTTAACTAAATAGCCTAAAAGTCCAAGATAATAAATTATTAACCTTAGAAGAATGAACAAAATTTCCTTTACAATAGCTAGGTAATTCAGTTAGAAAATACATAAAGGCCCCACCTTACCTACCATACAAATTAAAATAAACATGATATATGTGGAAAACAACATTCACATAGGCTTATCTTCACACATAATGAGCGAATCAAATTGATACGTACTGTATTTTTCCATATCTACCATAGATATTCTCTATACATGGACAAATGATGATAAGTTGTTGACAATTTTACTTTAAAAATTACATCTGAAGATAGGAAAAGATTGAAGGAAAAATAATGGAAGATAATGCAATGTAAACACAATACCTTCACCTTGAATCTTTACCTCTCCTCCGATAGAGCGAAAGTAGTATGGACCCTAGTACTACCTAGCTATGCTCAATGATATGATGTTGATTGCTCGATATTTCTACAACATAACAATACTTGAATTTGTGATAATGGCTTGGATGAGGGTTGATTTATAGAGGCTTGATATGATGAATGAAGGGATAGGATTAAGAGTTTGAATCTACGATGGAGATTTGTTGAGAAAACATTAGGGCTTGGATAAGGATTTCTAGGGCTTCTTTTATGTGAATGGCCAAGATTAAAAGATGTTGTTTTGAAATGGATGGATAGGATTAAAAGGTGGTCTGACTTTTGTGCAAGTGGATGAGGACAAAATAGGAAATAATTAATTAAATAATAGATTTAATTAATTATTGGAGAGGGTTCATGTGTGAGGATAAAATTAATTAAATAAATAGGATTTATTTAATTAATTTGCCTAAGAGGATAAATTAATTAAATAAATATGATTTATTTAATTAATTTAGGATAGAGGATTAAATGGATTAAATTAATTAAATAAATATAATTTATTTAATTAATTTGGGAAAAGGATAGTCCTAGGACGAAGGATATCGCAAAGTGTCACAAGATGGTGTCGAAAAGGGGATTAAATGTCAAAAGTGTCACAAGACAACACAAGGTGATGAAAGTGATATGTCGATGGGACATGGTCAATTTTAGGTATCTACATTTTGCCCCTCTTTAAAGTGATGTTGCGACCAAGGGAAGTAGCATCATTTCAAAGAAGTTTAAAACATAGTGTTGGCTTGGAAAGGGATGCCCCAACCACTTAGATGAGTGACGAGGAGGAACAATGGAAAGATGGTATGCCCCCTTGAGAGGATAGCCAGTTTAGAAGAATATGGGTATACTCTCGAAATGGATGAAAGGAATTGGTTAAGGAGATGGAGGAAAGATAATGGATGGATGAAATGGATGAATGATACATTATGTTGCATTGGGTGAGAAATCATATAGTTTGATATAGCAGTAGACATTATGCACCAAGGTGTAAAGACCAGGGCGACGATGTGTCTCGTGCATAAAAGATAAAAGGTCCTAAGCAAACATGTGTCGTTGGGCACCATGATATGGAAGACCATGATGTTGTGGTGACAATATGTTGCAAGGACTGATGCAAATGCAAGATAAAAATGTCAAAGACACACATAAGCAAGCAAGAAAACATGTACAAAAGATAAACAAGGTTGTTGCACCTGTTGAGCTAAAACCCAATGATGGATGGATTGAATGATTGGCTAGTGTTGTTGGCCATGCGAGCGACATCGCAGATTGATAGATAAATTGATTTATATACTTAAGTTAGACAATCCTTGAGCAAGAGTTGAATTGATTATGGATGATGATGATGATGATCAGGTTTGCAGCAAGACTGAGAACAAAACCATTGGATACTTTTGGATTATCGGTTATATTGCTTGGCTAGATTAGTGTGGATTAAGGACGGCTTGAATTTGGAGTTATTGCTTGGATTTTTTTATAGGTTTTATGATTTTTTTGTTTTTTGTTTATTTACGGGATCACATTGGATTGTGTTTGGATATCCTTTTTGCTAGATACCAATGACAAGGGAAAACCAGGTCTAGAGGCATGGATGGCAAATAAGATTCGATGGACGGACAAAAGGATTAGCGATAATAGATGGAATGAATGGAAGATTTACGATGGATGGATGGAGGGGTTCAGGATGGATCTCCAAGTACTATGTCATATAGGAAGAACATGCCTCACTCTAGATAGGTGTCACTTATGAGAAGGTGAGGTGATGCTTATTAGGATGTATGATAGGGAGAATGCTTAGAATGGATGGGTGGACTTTAGAGTATGTCAAAAGGTGTCCAAAACAAGTTTTAGATATTTTCCCCCTGTTCTTATAAAGATCAAAGGAGGAAGGGAGGATGGGGTGATGCAATAGGATAGGTATGCAAATATAATGGATGGGTATGATAGGATAGGATGAAAGTGATGGGAAATAATAGGATGTGATAGATGGGACAACTTGCCCCAAAGTGTGAGGTACAAAGATTTAATCAATCTACACATGACGCCTATTTGCTAGGTTTTCATCATGGTACTCATCCAAGGCACCACCGAGGTGGTTTTCACCATTGGACGAAGGATTTCTCTTTACTATTTTTTTTTCCTCTTTTTTTACTATTTAAATGGGATGGGTGGATGGGGGAGAGAGAGTTGGATGGAGGATGGGGACTCAAGCATCTATTTCCAAGAGGTGGTGATAATGTCCCATTATGGATGGATGATAGGATTATGTGAAAGCATGGACCATGTTGAGTGTCATTATGCACATGGATGTTGGTATTATGTTGTAAATTGTGTACACTAGTTGTGTAGGCACAATTTCATTATGTTTAGCTCCTCCCTTTAGTGATCTGAAGCCTAGTTAATTTTTAGGTCCACCTTAAAGTCTTGTTTGGGTCCTGTTTATAGAAAATGTCATGATTTGGTTAAAGTTTCATCATAACCTGGAAAATAATTTGAGATTTGGAGTTATCCCCACATTAAATGTGGGCTTGAACCTTAAATTGCCCAAAGGGCTTAGGGCACCCGAGCGCCCTAGTCCCTCCCATGTTTTAGGGAAGCAATTTAGATCTACAAGTCAGCTTTAGTGTTGGTTAGGCTGACCCTAAACTCAAATTTGCTTTTTGGCACTTGATGTCAGCTCTTTAATTGAAATTACTCTTTTCTATATCCTTGTATAAAATTAAGTGACTTGTCTCATTTGAAACTAGACATGATTTATATATGATCTTGATACAAGCTCTCTATGCAAATGTTATGCTCTCTATGTTATTGAATTATTGCAGGTTTCTATTGATCGAGTGAAGGGTTTCTCTCTTGGAAGGATTTGTATGGAGGTTAGGAAGTGAGATCTCGAGTCTATCTCATTATTCCTAGGTTGAAGCACTTTGCATTATTGGGAGAAGGGTTAGAATCACCAACTTGAGATTGGCTTGAGTACCCTCCAAGGGTATGGTTGCATCGCCTTCTTATTTAGCAAACCTTCATTGATTCCTCATCCTTGAGGTGAATTTGTATGTTTCCTTGAGTGAGGCATACCTTTGATCATCATATTCCTATTTTCTTGAGTCATATAGGGCTAGGGTTTGATATTATTTGATTAGATCTTGCATGTTACTACTCACACTTAGGGTTTTTGAGCACACACAACATCTGGTTCTAATATTGGCTATCTGTGAGGTAGGAATACTGAAATGGGGGCTTGACTAAGGCAAGCTCCTATATAGCCATAACAATTTTTCCTTCTTTCATGTGTGTAAGTGGAATAAACATGCTTCAGGATATATCAGTTCGGGAGAAGAAAGGTCTTGCAGGTATAGGTCTGGCAAAGGTCTTAGTGTCTCCAAAACCATAAAAAGGGCCTAGGGCACCTGAGCACCATGGTACTTGTGGCATTTCAATTCCAGGTTCCTATTTTGAACTATTTTCTCATTTCTTCTATCCATTTAGATTCTCTATTTCCATTTTTGACAGTCGTTTGTAGCTCAGTCTCTCTCAATCAGGGTTTGGTCATTTGCCCTTGAAAGATTGGTTGAATTTGGTTTCACACTCATATATACAACAAAGAGGTGGAACCACCATAGTTTGGCTCTCCTTCGAAGGTAGAAGCCAAGCTCAATACATGTCTCAATCTTAGATAGAAGAGAGTTTGACTTGGTTTAACTTGTTGAGCTAGATCTCTCTTTTCCATCATAACATTTTGGTGAACCTAACTCTTCTTACACTCTTGCATCCTTCTTCATCTAAAAAAGTCTATTTTCTATTATAGATCTGATTTAGATTAAGCTCATTCATCACTTCCTTGCTTATATATAATAAGTTACATTTTGATTCATCATTAGGGTTACAAAATCCTTGCATTTCATAAAAATCTAGCTAGTCTTGAACCTAGAGTTTGTAGATTAGTGTGTTTTTTCAGATCTTTGTAGCATTATTAGGTTGATTCAAGTGACTTCATTTGTTGTACTTTATCATTCTTTGTGTTTAGAGCATTTTTTGCATATTTACATGTGAAAATTGAAAAACAAGTATTTGATTTAGATTGAAAAAAAACCCTATACGTGTGATATTATTTAAAATTCTTGAGATTAGATCATCATAGTGCAATATAAATTCCTGATCTTATGCTTTAGATTTGATGATAACTGAGTTAGATATGCATTCCTTAGTTATGCATCTTGAATTCATTCATATATATTGATTAGGATTATTTAAAATCTTATTTTATGGTAAGTGTAGCTTGAAAATTGATATATTTTGAGTATGTTTTAGCTAGTTATTGGATAATATTGTTAAAGGATTGTTGTTAATAGCTTGGTATATGTCATATTGTGCATAAAGAAACTTCATTTCATTCCTTCTTCTTTTTATCACTATAAATTTTGGAAAAGTAGGGTATGCAACTATGTCAGATTACTTTATTCAAGATTTTAATGCATTTGACGCGCCGTTTAGTAGTGATGATTTTGATATGTTAGATGAAGCCTTAGATGATTTCATCTCTATATAATCATCCTTTTACGAATCCTAAACCATCTCTATTTCAAATAATCATCAATATAATTTATGTTTCTGGTTCTCCAAAAGAACCTAAGAAACCTAAAATTATTGTGCATCTTCATAAGGATGCTCCTCAATCACAATCTATCACAATATGAGGTTCTCCAAAAAACACCTAGACCTCCTAGTTATATTGTAAATTATGCAAAACAAATCACTAAAAATAGTCCATTCAATCAAAATGTGTCACAACAACCTATTCATCGTGAAGTTGCTCACATGTATAACACTGGAAATAATAAACAAAAGAAACAAATACAATTTGTTCATGCTTCTCTTCTGCCTTCTCAACCTATTATTCCTCAAGCACCTTGTCTTCCTAGTCATACTGGTAGAGATTATGATCTTGTTGAGCAGCTCCATGCTACTCCAGCAAAGATCTCTTTATGGGAGTTGATATGTAAACATCGCCTACATACCATAGAATGCTCCAAGAAGCTTTACAAAAGGTGATCGTTCCACCTGTTGTTAATCTGAACGATGTAGCAACTCTATTACATTGTATGCATGTGACAAAATCAGATATTATTTTTCAACCACATGAATTACCTCCCATAGAAGTTCAAAACCAATATGAGCCTCTTATGATATTTGTCATCATTAATAAAATTAGAGTTAGACATTCCATGATTGATGGTGGATCAGGTCTTAATGTTTGTGGCATAGACTTGATACATAAAATAAATGTTGATACCTCTCTCATTAAACTAGATAAACTCAACATTCATGGCTTTGATAATGTTGGTAGACAATCATTAGGTACTATTACCTTACCTATTAAGGTTGGCCCTGTAACATTGCCTACCCTTATCCATGTCATGCCTAATTCTCTTTCATATAATCTTCTTCTCGGTAGATCTTAGATTCATGCCATGGGGGCAGTCCAATCTACCCTTCATCGATAAATTAAGTTTGTTTATAACAACTAGCTCCAAACAATTGAAGTTGATCCGATTATGGAAAGTTGTTTACAAACAGAGGCTAAAAATAGACAATATTTTAAGCCCTTTTCTCTCACTTCTCCTCTTTCTAAAATCAATTCTTCTCCCTCTCCTACAGAGGTTGTTGTAGAAGAATCTGATTCGCCTTCAAATACACTCTTTGGTTAGTATATCCAAATTAACATTTTTTCATTGAAACAAGGACATCAATACATAGTGCATAGATATTTTTAAAAAAATATCTTTTTACTATTTTTCACGTGTGTGAAACAGAGACCTTGATGTTTGGTGAAAAACCTATATTCACTAGAAAATAGCACGTCAATATAATAATTAAATTAAATTTATCCAAAATCATACTTTTTGTAAATCTTGTTCTGACAGATATGATCCTACAAATCTCATGTCCCAATGACTCAATTTGATGGTCCAACCCATGTTTTGGAACAAAATTTCTTTAAAGAAACAAATGACTAAAGGATAAATGGAATCTCAAGCACCTTCATTCGAAAGTACCTTCATACCTTCATTCAAAGGTACCTCTGAATGAAGGTGTTTCCCCTTTTTGAACGTGAAACATTAAAATAATAATAAAAAAGTGACCTTCATTTGAAGGTGTTTTGCATTTTTTGCCCCATCCTGTCATGCCCACATTTGTCATGTGGTCATGACACGCAACAAATGTGTCATGTCCACATTTGTCATGTGGTCATGACACGAAATATCAAAAACTTTTCCACCGACTCTAAAAACCCTCTCGCGCGCATCAAGCACGCTCGGTGACACACACATGTAACATAGTTACGACAACAACCTACGTTAGGCACGCCACCCGAAGGCAGGGAAGTCAAACCAAAATAGGATAATGTGAACTTGTTTCGCAATCCCTACAAGATGATAGCCACTAAGGGGGTATGTGTCGCAAGGAGCGATGCTAAGAGGATTGGTTCCCGTTTCAGGATCCAACCCTAGGGTTACTAAACGAGATGGAACGATTTCGATATAAATCGAAACCTAACCTTAGAACAACTATCAACTAATAAAATAACATTAAATTAAAGCCACAAATCAAATTTTGACTTAAATCATTTAATCAACATCTAATATGAAAAAAACAAATAATCGAATTAAATTAAATAAATAAGTCCATCTAGGTCTAGGGAAATTTCGGCAGCATAATGGGATAAAAGGGAATAATTTCCCTAGTGATTTCGACATCATAACACCATCTCATCAACTATGGGAGAGTTGCAAAATAATTTAAAAATTAAAACATGCATATTACTCCCTATATAATTTAATACTAAAATTAAATGCATAAATAAGGTTTCACCAAATGTTTATCCCATGGTTTAAATTAAATTAAAGTAAAATGTCTAGAAGGTAGAATAAATTAATTCTAAACATTTAAGAGTGCATGCTTTAATCAAGGGTCTAAAAGGAGCAAGAGATAAAGAAATCATACACTTAATTAAATTATAACATAACTTTTAAATCCATCTCCCACCAAGAATTTCAATGAAGGAATTAAATAAAAATATTAAATACACACTCCCACAAGAGTAAAAAAGGTCAACCCACTCCCTAAGTGGGTTTAGTGTTTAGTTTAAGTTAACTAATCAAATCCTAATTATTAGGGCACTAAACCTTAGACCTATGAATTATAAAAGCAAACAAATCTCCTATTTGTTCTCATTTCTAACATTGTATTCTCTAGTTGGTTGCAAGTTTTTCAAGAAGGGACAAGTGGGAAAGTACTTTCCCAAGCGGAAAGTATCTTCTCAATAGAAGAGTTTCTAACACTTATTTGTTTTCTAATTGTTTCTTTTCCTACATGTTTATCTATATTTTTCTCTCTAACACTTTGCTTGGATTTCAAATCTCTTTTCCATTTTCTAATTGGTTTTGAATGTGCATGCACAAGTTACTAAGTTTACTGTTTTACTTTGTAAGTTTAACAAGGGATATTTTAGTTTATTGCAATAATCTTATTCTATGTTTTCCAACTTGTTTCCTACAGGCAATGTATTTATTAACCTAAGTTATAAATTTTCTATAAGCAAACCAACTCTATGTTTGGTTGTAAAAATAAAAAATAAAATATAGTCAATGTGTGTGTGTGTGTGTGTGTATATAAATATATATAGGATATTTACAATGTAATACACAGTAAAACATTTAATACAGTGGAAGAACAAAATTTATACAGAGAACAAATTTATAAAACCCACTAAGTAAAATGGAGATCCGCTATATATATATGGTGGACAACAAATATACATAGATTTATTATTGCAGGGTCGAGCATGCATTACATAGGCGGCGCCTGTGATGAATTTGTTTTGTTATAAGTATTATTTGAAAAGGTAAAATAAAATGGGGACGGGGGCAGGACGGGGGTCACGACCCCCCTCCCGGTCTCTTGTATTCCCCTTGGCCCTGCGCAGGGCACAAACCGTACCCTAAAACGTTTTCGTTGTAGGAAAAAATAAAAAATAAAAATATATGGCCGAAGCCCTAACTTCTATCATGCGAAAATCTATTTCATCTCATGTGATTTACAATATGCTTCTAACATTATAACTTAAGTTTATAATTTAAATAAAGGTATATTTGTTTTTATATATATATATATATATATATATATATATATATATATATATATATATATATATATAATTTTCACAATAACATAGGGAGATAGGATTATTAAACTAAGCATCAACAAAATAGTTTTCATTTAAAACAAGATTCCATTATATTTCACTATAAAAACATTGCCATAACAATCTATTTTACTTTTACTTTCTTTTATATAAACAAATAAGATATTTATTTTCTTTTCTATGATACAAATTACTCATGCATCTTATTCCTACAATATGGAGAGAGAGGAAGGAGAGAGATAATTTTCTTTCATTGGAATGAAGTAAGGATAAACATATTGCCATCATATTATTAAAATAAGTACAAACATTTACAAGGAGTGTAATGAAATCCCAACCCATAAGAGAGCTCAACTCTCAAAAGAAATACAACTTATAACAAAGCCCAGATAGGCATAAGGCAACTCATTGCCATCATTTTTACATTTCATAAAAAACCATTAAAACTTTCAAAACCTTCCATACTTCCAAGTCTTCTCCAAGAGCCACCAAGAAACCTACAAAAAATAAAATGAGATTCTCCAAGCCCATGGAGAGCTCACCTCCCAACCATAGGCTTACAAGTAGGCCACCCCCAAGCTAGGAGGTCATTCAAATAACCATGTTCACTCAACAAAGATTACATATCACACAAAGCCCTCACACAGAACACATTAACTCCCTCCCAAGGCTAAACACATAACTAACCCATTTAACAATGAGTTTTAGGGGTGAGAGAGTGGACAACTCTCAACTCAAGGGAACCCACACACAATAACTCAAATATACTCAACTCTTGGCCTCTTGCCATCAAAACTTCTCATACTCCAAATAAACAAAGCACTCATGCCATAACCATAAATCTCAACTTCTCAATAAGGCCCATGGCCAACAATACTACTTCAAAAGATGATGGGAAACTAAGGAGGTTCACACCTCTCTCACCCATGAAAAAGTGAGCTCTCTCACATGGAGAGCTCACCAACACAACCCTTAAAAACCCCACAACATAAAACTAAAAATACAAAAGCATAACAACCATAAAAACATGCATATCTATATATAAAAAAGCAAATAGAAGTAGGTTTAAAGCCTTGAGAGCATACCTCTCAAGCCCCAAGAGTAGAAGTGATGGTGGAGAGCCCTCCAAGAGTCCTTTCCCAAAATCCTTCAAGTCTCTCCAAGTCTTCCTCTCCTTCCCAAATCAAACATAAAAAAATACCAAAAGAAATAACCCTCGTCTCTTCTCAAAGAGAGAGATAAATAAGCTTTCCTCACAAGTCCTAATGAATGAGAAGGTGACACATGTCACCTTCTCCTTCATCCACACAACCCACCTCACAACCCCACAAGAACGAGGAGGTGACACTTGTCATCTCCCCATTCCACTATGCAACACACTCTCCCACAAATGCTCTCACACATGTGTGAGAGCATAGGGAGAAGGGATCACACGAGGGAGACCTCTCATAAATGAGGAGGTGACCCTTGTCACCTTCTCATTCAACTATGCTACACTCTTCCCTACATATTCTCTCACACATGTGTGAGAGCATAGGGAAGAGGTCTCACACATATGAGAAGATTATAGAAGCTTCTAAAGCACTTGAGGTAAGGGTAAACTTACCCTAGGTGGGTGAGGTTAGGTTAGGTGAGATGGTGACATGCCAACCACCTCCCACATCTCTGAAACTCGTCACTTGACTAAAGGGCCAAGTTTAGGTGACCATACAAGGGTTACACCAAGTTTAAACATGCTAAGAATGGCCCTAGACCCTAGGGGTATGACCTAGGGTCATTATTTGACCATAATTAACACTAGGAAACTCATAAATCCACATGAAAAGGGCTCATAAACATTTAGCACTAAAATTGTGCAAACCAAAACATTACAACCTTACAACACATCAAGGTGATAAACCCAAAGGGTGAACCTTACAAAAATATCATAAATTGAAAGATAACATAATTCATCATTATCAATCAAAAATAACCTTAGTCCATCTTAGGGACTAGGTTGGCTTAACAGGACTAAAACATAGGGTTATTTGTTTGACCTCCAATTTTCCATGGGCCATGGAAAATTACCTGCACACTTACACAAACCTGTTAATAGCACATGATACATATAGTCGAAGCGAAATGAATTACATAAACACACACAAGGTCGCATAAGCACATATATCCTCAATTATAATCATATGCTAACATTTACATGATTCTCAAATCATTTGCATTTCACAAGGTATAATCAGGTTCATCATCACATAGCATTTCATTAATCCAATCATCTAACTAAACCATTTCAATTGCATCAATAACACATTCATCATCAAGGAATTCATAATATAATCACGCATGTAAGATATAGCTCCATCCTTCAATAACTCATCTATCACAAGATAAAACTGCCAAAAGTCCAAATAGGAGGGGTTACTAGTCCTCAAACGACTATGTATTGCACATAATCCAAACAACAAGTCCCATGGACAAAACAAGGAGTGCAACATGAGTTAGCCTTGCTCTACAACACTAAAGAATCTAATTACAATCATAAACATGTGATATTCCATTTGTTCCTAACTAGGATGTACATCGCCTATGCACCCACAACAATCACCACTACCATCTACCAAAGGTCCACATCCTCGCTACACTGACCCAAGATAGGGCCCAAACTCCATACATCGAACCCTTAGTTGGGGTGAAGCAAAACAACTTGGTCTAAAAGGGCAACTGGTCCAGTTGCACAAAGGTGAGCCTCACACATCCCATGAATGAGACACACTATTGTGGGTTCATCCTACCCTAAGAAGAAATAGTAATATCAAAAATTACATACCATGCAATTCTGACACTACAATTTGCCCTTATTCTAGTGTTCATTCCTGTAGCATGTTTTAGGGATCATTTTAGCCTAACCCTAGCCTTTTCCTTCACTAGATTGCGAAATATCTACATCACATTCTCATTCTTCTCACTAACCTAGAACCACTTGCCAAAATTTGAGCATTTTCTCTAGGATGCCACTTGTCAAAATTTGAGCCATTGGTTTCCCACCCAACTTTCTATTGTAATGCCTACCTGGTTGAAAAATGTCTTCTACATCCAAATGTGATATTTTAGCTTCCCCATGAGCCTCATACAAAGGCAGCTTTTGAATCTAACACATGCAATCTTTCTCCTCTCTCTCTCTCTTGGTTGCACTCTATTGAGTAAACCTCTATTGTCAAAGCTTGATGAAGCTATGTGTTGCTAGATTTTCATTGATAACTCCATGTTCTAACCTCTCTCTTCTCCATCATGTTGGTAATATTGTTTCAATACATTTTTATTCTTGCTTGAATAATATTGCAATAATCTTTTATCACATTTGCTTCTACATTTCTCTTGGCAAATCTCTTGGTGACCATCACTACCCTTTATCCAACCTCATACACACACTAGGGTATTTCTCTCTATAGACCAAGGATTAATTCTTATAGATCTATTTAATTTCTCATTGTTGTTCTTAGTCTTAGACGCATGTAGGCTAAGCACACTCACTTTCCAATCTACATATCCTATTTTAATTACTCATGGAGGTCAAAAGACCAAAATAGGGGCTTGACAATTCTTGGAAGGTTCCCAAATAGTTCCAAACATTTTTCTTGTCCTAATTATAGATTTATCAAGGATCATGTCTCATATGGTGATAAATCATAGTGAAAGGGTAGGCATTGTTGTCTACCCCAGGTGCTAGGTACACAACTAGGTTCAGTTAAGTGTCTACCCTTTCTCAATAGATTCCTATTCTTGGCTTTCATTATATAAAAGTAGGGACCGCTCACTTGTTCTCTAAACACGGAACCGTTGGATCCTTTTTGAGCCCCTACCATAGATTGGCATTTCTCGAGTAGTTGGCGGGTGTGGCTCCTCATTTAGTGTAGGTGGTAGACTACGGAATAGGTCAAGGGAATCAAAAACCATATCAAAAAGTGTAGCTCTTCACTCGAGATCTAGGTTAACTTTGTTCAGGATCCAGGATAACTTCACTCATCATTCATCGAGGGAGGGGCCTAGAAAAATAGTTTAGTTTTACAACCTTTTTGGACAACAACATAATTAGGATGTCAGTGTGCAAAAAGGATGACAACACATGACCAAGATGATAGCATGGGAATAGAACTACAACACGACATGCTAGCATCCAGGATAGTGGATTGCTCAGGCCATCTGTCAGGTACGTCTTGAGTTCCTTTTATGTGCTATGAATTTACTTTTTCATTTCTATTTATCAAGTTTTATAAATGAGTGTTCCATAGGAAACATTTAAAAATAAGAAAAACATGCAATGGGCAACATATGTCGAGAATTTAAAAATAGACACTAACTATAGCTTGTTAAAAGGAATTTATCTTTGAAAATATTGAAAGTAAAAGGATAAGGCTGAGAGATTCTACTTGATATAGAAAGTGATAAAGCTTCAACTAGGTAGAAATGTAAAATGACTTCAACCAAGTAGATAAGTGTTGTCTTATTTTGCCCAGGCCAAAACAACCCAAAAAATCCCATCTTCTTCCATTATAAGTATTTTGCCTTTATTTGTTGCCTTAGTCAGCAAAATTGCAAGTTAGGTGAACCTTTGGTTCGTTGATTGGCTAATTCTCCAACTAAAGGAACCAATAAGCGGGCGAAATTCTCTAAGGCAAGAGGATGTTTGCCTTAGTTGGCAAATTTTGAGTTCGGTGAATTCGCCAACTAAGGAAGGCGAGGCAGCGGGAAGATAAAGGATTTCTCTAAGGCAAAGACAAGGGGATGAAGGAAGAGTTGTCGACAAAAAGGGTTGGCAAACCAAATGGTTCACTAATTGGAGAAAACACCGGCTAAAGAGGAAGGAAGAAGCTGCAAGAAAGATGATAGTCGGCCCAAGACAAAGGAAAGGGAAGTCGACCGCTTGGTCAGAAAGTTCACGAAATGACGAAATTGACAAGTTTTGTGGTTTTCCATTTTCGTTGATAGGGTGATGGACCGACAAGGTGATGAAGTAGAAAACATAAGGTAAGAAGAGGTGGTTCGCCAAGCCAAGATTTTGCTGACCAAAGGAGGGAAAAGGTAAAATCAACTAACTGTTTGACATGGTAAAGTTGTGGGTCTGATGGTTCACCATTGGGAAGTTTCACTGACTATGAAGGCTCTGACCAAAGGAAAGAAGGTGACACCGAACACAAATACAGGGCAAGTTCACGAGCAAGAAGATTTGTCGATAAGGCGAAAAGGAGGCAAAAGGTCAAACAAAAGGGAGAAATTGGGAAATCAAAAAAATTGCAAACTCACCAATCAGTTCGCAATTTATCAAGATCGTCAATAGGGAGATTTTCTAACATAAGGGGTCCAAAAGGAGAAAAGAGACAAGCCTGATGGTTCGCCAAATGGAGATTTTGTCGACCAAAGGGAGATTAAGCAATGAAATAAAAAAAAGCGATAGAAAGGGAATTCACCAATAAAGGGAAATTCAAATGTGCCAAAGGCAAAATTAAAAGGATAAACACTTTTAAAGTGTTGAAAAAGCTTATAGGGCATGATTTCCTAAAATCACACTATTGTTGTAGAATAAATTAAATGCCTAAAGGACAATGTTGCAAATCAGTTAGATTCAGGTGGTTGAAACAATTAAATCCTTCAATGCGCCAGTACACAGGAAGGATAAAATGGATTTGTAGGTACCATGGAAGGATTTCAGACCTTCCCTCTTCAATGCGCCTGACAGCCATGGCTGTAGGCAATCTCCTTCTGCCACTTTGCAAACCTGATAAGACATGGTCATCGTCCCTATTTGTAGATTTTCTTATAGGGCCATGGGTCGAATTAAATGCAACATGGGCGCCTGGGCAAAGTGGTTGACCAAAATTTAGCGCATGTAGCTACGCAACGATTAGAAAAGTTATATATACGTGAAAAAAGATGTATTTAAGGGTTAGCTATTCTTCTGGGTCATTCCATGGGCAAGAGGAGTTTGTTGCAGTTTCAAACCTTGTGATGCATTACAAGAACCATTCGAATCTAATACATTGTGCTTGAAGCTAAGCCTTTGATGTCTCTAATTATGGTTCACCCATGAATGTAATTGGTTATTTTGTGTCTATCTCTTTTGTAGCAAATTCTTCATCTTTTGTAATGGCTATTTAGCCTCTATGATCAATATAATCACTGATATTTTGCCTCTCTTTATGCTTCTACTCTGTGTTTACTTGAAAACTGTTAGCTTATTCTGTGGATAAAGTGGTCCCTCATGTAGTTGCAATTTTTTTTTATGAACCTTTGTTAAAGTTGTAAGTCTGTGTGAATCCATATCAATATTTGGGATCATTACTGTGTTATGTCAGTCCTAGCTAACACTCTAAATCTAGTGCACCACCCCCTTTTAATTTTAGTTTCTTTCGTCTCCTTTTCCCTATGAGCATTAGCATTAGATTTAGCCATCATTCTCTAGACCTTAAGTCCAGAAAGAGGAACCAGCCTTCTCTAGAGGTTCGGTTTCAACTGCAAGGTCCCACACCTTGAGACCAATCCCATGTTTCACTGAATTTATTGGAACTGCCAAAAGCTCCAACAGCAGGGTGCAAATTCAGGTGACAACAATTTCTAACACGCCTGATGGGACCCTCTGCTCTAAGTAAAAGTTGAACTGAGAAAATTTGGTGAAAGAAAGCATTCAACAAGCACCATGGTGACTCTACTGAACAAATTTGCTAGTGAAAACAACCCAAGTGCTTAAAGCTCCATCAAAGATTAGAGTTCAGTGATGCTCTTGGTCTTTTCCAGCGTTTAGAGTTGTCAAATCACTTGGTGACTCTCTTCTGGTATGTTCATAGTCTCCCAAAGCAGACGTGTTACCCTTATTTTCAAAGAATATTTTGATGCATCTCTACTTTTCAACGCTCTAGAATGTCAAGCTATTATTGAAGTCATGGCCTTTTCCCTTCATGGAGAATAGGCTTCCATACACCCATCATAACTTTCACACCATTGTCATGGCTCTGCCAAGAAACATAATCTTTGTGTCCTTCAATGGTGAAATCCTTCTCAACCTTGCACAATATGATGACATCCCAGTTTCAACTCTAAAGGCTATTCCCTTTTTCACTAGTGAAAATTCCACTACCCCTACTGAGCACATCCAAGACATTACCAATGTATGCTCTATTCACAATGTTACCCAAAACAATGTTGTGGTAAGGCTCCTTGCTTCTTCCTTGAAAGGAAAAGCTCTCCAATGGTACAGGGGATTACCTGCAAATTTAGTTCATGAATGAGATGAGTTGGGAGATAGGCTCTATCTATTAGGAATTAAGGTGTCTCAACCTTGGTAATTCCTTGTATTTATTTATTTATTGCCTATTATTGTAATTAGGATGCAAATCCTTATTGTCATCTCGTGGGAGTTTGGCACGGTGATGTGTCATCCTACATGGAAGGTGACAACATTTAATTTTGTCCTCACATGAGGAGATAGGCATCCCACTTAGTGGTAGGAATATTTTGCCATGCGTCGGCATCTTGGATAGTGTGTAAGGGAATATTGACTGAAATGGTCACGACAGATTCCTATGACAAATCTATGACGTGTAAGTCGTAAATAGAATGTTCTATGACAGGTGAAGACATGTGTCACAAGGCATCTTGGAAGAAGGCATCTTTGGGCACCCCAAGGAGGGTTATGACATGTTGTAAGAGAATATGCTATTTATAACCTGTGTATGACAGATTCTCTTACAGATGTAAGATATGACAACTATGATGGATTCTATGACGGTTGTAAGTGTCATAAGAGTATCTGTCATTGCCCAACTTGGGAATAGGCGACCTCTTTGGGATGGGGTGACATGACAAGTGTCATGAACATCCTACAGTGTTGGACAAGTGTCCATAGGCGTGAGTTTTGGGCCATGAGGCCATGTTGGATGCCCATCTCAAGATAGAGTCAATTTTGCCTCGTATCTTCTATATAAACAGATGCTATAGAGAGGAGATGTATTATGTGATTGACAAGTACTATTACGCTGTCGGTTTGTCTCCAGATATGAGTGTCAAAGACTCCTAAGAGCTTGCATTGCAAGTGTATTGTAAACCATTTATGTTTTGATAATACATTGTGTAGGTTTTGGAGTTTGGGGTTTTTCACTAGATAAGGGTTTTCCCCATGTATATCTTGTGTCTCTCTCTTCTGTCTCTTTTCTATGTGTATGTGTATTGCTGTAATATCTCCGTTGTTGTTGTTAACATTCTGTAATTGTAAAGGATAAAATGAATTTGCACTCTTCTCTCCTCTTTAGATTAGTGTAGGAAGCGATTTTCGCACACCTAGCTTCCTTTTAGTTGGTATCAGAGCCTAGCCAATTTTGGTTCTAGCTACTGGGTAGGGGTTTCTTGAGCTAATCTTAGGTTGAGTGGGAGTTTGTGTAGAGTATTATGTGTCTTGTTACAGGAAGGAGATGGTAACCACATCCGGAAGAGTAGAGGTGGAGAAGTTCAATGACACAAATTTCAAGTTGTGGAAACTCAAGATGGAAGATCTACTTGTTGATCGTGACCTATGGGAAACTGTTGATGGAACAAAACCTACGACAATGTCACAAGCTGATTGGGACCTCAAAGATCAGAAGGCTAAGGGTCTCATAAGACTCTGTCTAGCTGACTCTGTCCTATTGAATGTCCATGAGGAGAAGACCGCGAAAGATCTTTGGAAGAAGCTGGGAGATGTTTATCAGGCCAAGTCCTTGGTGAACAATCATTTTCTAAAAAAGAAGTTTGCTCAGAAGATGGAAAACGAAGGATCTGTTGCAGACCATATGAATGCTTTCAACATGATTATTGCACAGTTAACATATGTGGGTGTGAAAATGGAGGAGGATCGGTGTATGACCTTGCTTTGTTCTTTGCCAGATTCATGGGATCATCTTGTCATGGCCATCGGAAGCACTACAACCACCTTCAAGATGGAAGATGTGGTGTTTTCGCTGATTTCTGAAGAAATGCAAGGAAAGACAATCGAGTCAGCCAAAGAAGCTCTTGCAGTTTGTGGAAGACCCAAAGAGAAAGGGAAGAAGAAGGAAAAGAAAGGTGAAAAGGGTAGATCCAAATCCCATGGGAGATCAAAATCTCCTAGAAAATCCAAGGCTCTCTATTGGAATTGTGGCAAAATTGGGCATTTCTGAAAGAAATGCAAAGAGGAAAAGAAAAAGAAGAAGAAGAATGCCCCAGATTTAGATTTTGACAAGTCAAAAGATGATGGTGATGCCTTCATCGCAGCCCTGGCCACCCATGCATCCGATGATGTGTGGTTGATAGATTCTGGTGCATCATTCGACATGACCTCGCATCGAAGCTGATTCATGAAGTATGAAGAGTTCAATGGTGGAAGAGTGTACCTAGGTGATGATTCTCATCTGAAGATTGTTGGATGTGGAAGAGTCTCAATCTGATTCCCTGATGGACGAGTGAAGGGGATCACTAGGGTTATGCACATCCCAGGCTTGGCACGAAACCTACTTTCTGTAAGTATGTTGAATGATGCAGGTGTGCAGGTTGTCTTTTCGAAGGATGGATGCAAGATGACTAGAGGATCTATGGTGCTTGCAAAGGGTACTCAAAGAGGTACTCTGTTTCAGCTGGAGGCATGCACTTCACAGTGCAATAGTTCTTCTGACTTGAAGAAAAGAGCTACAGTCACTTCATCCCCACCATCTGAACGAGCAGTGAAAAAATCTATTGTAACACATTCTAATGGTAGTGCACATGCTCTGGAAGTTAAACTTCCTACTGAAAAGACTATGTTATGGCATTTGAGATATGGCCACATTGGTGAGAAGGCTCTTAGAACCCTAAAAAATAAAAACCTCGTTGAGGGGTTAAATGATTGTAATCTTGAGTTCAACTTTTGCGAACATTGTGTATATGGAAAGCAAAACTGTGTTCAATTTTACTCTAGTTCTCACAAGTCTTCTGGTGTATTGGATCTTAATCATTCTGATGTGTTTGGTCCTGTTAATGTTCCTTCGATTTCCAAATCTGTATTATTTCTATCTTTCATAGATGATTACAGTAGAAGGACATAAGTTTATTTTATCAGAAGCAAGACTGAAGTCTTTAGTTGGTTTAAAGAGTTTAAATATTTTGTTGAAAATTAGACTAGTAAAAAGATTAAGTGTTTGAGAACTGATAATGGTGGAGAGTTTTGTTTGATAGAGTTCGATAAGTTCTGTAAAGATCAAGGGATTGAAAGATATAAGACAACTCCATACACCCTGCAGCAAAATGGAGTTATAGAGAAGATGAATAGGACACTGATGGAGAAGGCTAGGAGTATGCTTAGTGGAGCAAGCCTCAAACAAAAGCTTTGGGCTAAAGTTGTAGCCACTGCTTGCTACCTGGTAAACAGGTCTACTACATCAGCTCTTGTTGGTAAGACGCCTATGGAGGTGTGGTATTGTAAGAAGCCTTCAATTAGACATCTTCGTGTTTTTGGTTGAGGCATAAGCACATGTGCCTAGGGAGAAACAGTCTAAATTGGAGAACAAGGTTGTTAAGTGTATTTTCATTGGCTATGGTGTCGGTGTGAAAGTATACAATCTTTGGGATCCTGTGGCTAAAAAAGGTGTTGTATAGCAGAAGTGCTATCTTCAGAGAGCTAAAACCTTCTTCAGTTGTTCTACAGCCAGAACAAACATAAAAGAAAGAAGATGTGGTTCAATTTCCTTCTATCCCTGATAAGACTAAACTGACAGACCCTGTGAGACCTGATGATGAGGAGAGCTCTAGCAGCTCTGAAAGCTCAGAAGAAGAAGCATAACCTCAACCTCAGCCATTGAGGAGGTCTACATGACCAAGAAAGTAACCTGATAGGTTTGGTTATTCATTACTTGATTCTAGTTGTGCTTTTGCCTTACTAACACTGATGATCCTAGAACTGTGACAGAGACTATGGGCATGAAAGATGCAAGTTCCTGGAAGGAGGCCATGGAAGATGAGATGGCTTCTTTGGAAAAGAATAAAACATGGGACTTTGTGCCTTTGCCTGAAGGACGGAAACCTGTTGGATGCAAATGGGTGTTCAAGAAGAAATTCAGTGCAGATGGTAGTGTTGAAAAGTACAAGGCTAGATTATTTGCGAAGGGGTACTCACAAGTGGAGGGAATTGATTATGGTGAATTTTTCTCTCCCGTTGCAAAGCTGACATCCATTCGGTTCTTGTTATCTCTTGTAGCTGCTTATGACTTAGAGGTGGAGCAGATGGATGTGAAGACAACTTTCCTTCATGGTGATTTGGAGGAAGAGATTTACATGTCATAGCCATAGCATTACATAGAGAAAGGTAAAGAAAATTTGGTTTGCAAGTTGAAGAAGTCTTTGTATGGTTTGAAGTAGTCTCCTAGGATGTGGTATATGAAATTTGATGCCTTTGTGTTGTCCATTGGATTTCTGAGATAGAAATCTAATCATTGTGTGTATTACAAGTTTGACAATGATCGCATTCTCATTATTGCATTGTATGTTGATGATATGCTATTGATTAGGAATGGTAAGAATATGATTTCTGATTCGAAGTCTCAGTTGTCAGCACGATTTGAGATGAAAAATCTAGGGGCAGCAGGTACATTCTGGGAATGGAAATCAGAAGAGACAGAGCTAACATAAAACTTTGGTTAAACCAGAGTACGTACGTGAAGACCGTGTTGGATAGGTTCAGCATGGCAGATTGTAGACCATTGTGTGTTCCTGTTTCATTGGGGACAAAGTTGTCTGTTGATGATTGTCCAAAATCTCTTAGTGAGGTGGAGGACATGAGCAAAGTAAATTATGCTAGTGTTGTTAGCAATTTGATGTATGCTATGGTCTCAACCTTGGTAATTCCTTGTATTATTTCATTGTATTTATTTATTTATTGCCTATTATTGTAATTAGGATGCAAATCCTTATTGTCATCTTGTGGAAGTTTGGCACGGTGATGTGTCATCCTACATGGAAGGTGACAACATGTAATTTTGTCCTCACACGAGGAGATAGGCATCCCACTTAGTGGTAGGAATATTTTGCCATGTGTCGGCATCTTAGATAGTGTGTAAGGGAATATTGACTGAAATGGTCATGACAGATTCCTATGACAAATCTATGATGCGTAAGAGTCGTAAATGGAATGTTTTATGACAGGTAAACACATGTGTCACAAGGCATCTTGGAAGAAGGCATCTTTGGGCACCCCAAGGAGGGTTATGACATGTTGTAAGAGAATATGCTATTTATAGCCTGTGTATGAAAAATTCTCTTACAGCTGTAAGATATGACAGCTATGACGGATTCTATGACGGTTGTAAGTGTCGTAAGAGTATCTGTCATTGCCCAACTTGGCAATAGGTGACCTCTTTGGGATGGGGTGACATGACAAGTGTCATGAACATCCTATAGTGTTGGACAAGTGTCCATAGGCGTGGGTTTTGGGCCATGAGGCCATGTTGGACGCCCATCTCAAGATATAGCCAATTTTGCCTTGCATCTTCTATATAAACAGGTGCTTTGGAGAGGAGATGTATTATGTGATTCATAGGTACTGTTATGCTGTCAGTTTGTCTCCAGATATGAGTGTCAAAGACTCCTGAGAGATTGCATTGCAAGTGTATTGTAAACCATTTTAGTTTTGATAATACATTGTGTAGGTTTTGGAGTGTGGGGTTTTTCACTCGATAAGGGTTTTCCCCACGTATATCTTGTGTCTCTCTCTTCTGTCTCTTTTATGTGTGTATGTGTATTGCTGCAATATCTCCATTGTTGTTGTTAACATTCTATAATTGTAAAGGATAAAACAAATTTACACTCTTCTCTCCTCTTTAGATTAGTGTAGGAAATGATTTCTGCACACGTAGCTTCCTTTCACTGTCAACATTTTGAAGATAACGATGATCATTTGTACCTGATAGAGCAATTGGCCACTATTAAAAGGACTCCTTATGAATTCATGGTGGATTTCAATTTCAAGTTTCAAAAGACTTGGTACAGAATCCCACCATTGGTGAGACCTTCCCCTAATGCTGCCTTCTTGTATTATTTGAGATCCCTGAACAGTGATATCGTCGTCATGATCCAGTCTCTGGGAGGAGATGTGTTACTTGATGCCTATGAGGTAGCTATTAGGACAGAGAATTATTTGATTATGGTTGGAAAGATTGCTCGTAGGCCTCCAATGCCATTATTTCTAGAGGCCCTAGTCCTTCAGCTAATTATGGCACCAATTCCTATAACTAATGTGTCATACCAAGCTCCCAATCAACCCTATCAGCATAGCAGGCAATCTTGTCAGGGGAACAGTTAAAGAAAAAATCAACTGAGCTATGTTAGGCCCCCAAACTCCATAAAATTAGTTGCTAAAAGTAAATTAGGCATACTTTTTCCAATTCATAATAACCTAGCTCAGGGTTATGAGTGGCGCAATCCATGCAATCCATCAACAATCCCAAAGCTGCAAGTTGGACCTAATCAGTAGACTATGGTGGGACAAAGGCAAATGCAGCCTGAATGTGTGTTTTTGAATTGGCAAGAGGATGAGGATGTTGAGGAAGAAGTTGATACTAAGGTTGATGACGCCACTCTATTTTAGGAATTTCCTAGTTTCATTGAATATGAAGAGGACAGGCAGATGCCAAAGGTCCTAAAGCAGCACGGGGGCAGTGACAATGATGGCAAGTTATTGTAAGTCAAGGCCAAAAATGACAGGGAGGTTCTAGCTCATGAAGATGAGCATATAAGCAGCTCTATACTAAAGAGTGCATAGGACTTGGAGGAGGCTCATTTATGGGATGAGCTTGATGTTTTCTACTCAAATTTGGATAGTAAATCAAATCCTCTTGGTGAGGCAAATCATGAGCAGTTTGAGTAGAGTGAGGAGGTAGTCATTCCTCCAATTGATATGCAAGAGTTAGAACATTCAGACTAGCAAGAGAAGACATAAATAAAGCAGAGGCATGAGATCAACTCTGTTGATTTGCATGTCATATCAAAGGGATGCCCTCTAAGGCATTTGGCCCAGCTGGAAACATATGAGAAAGAGTCACTACCTGTCATGCTTACTTCAAAGCATGAGGTTGAGCATAAAGTAGTGCTAGATCAACCCGTTTATCCACTTCCAGGCAGCTATATTTCCAATCAGTGCAAATGGATAGGTGAGTTTTTCTTTGTCCTTGGGGAAGCATTTCACCACTTTGTTGTATGCCCATCCCTTCCCCACCTCTTTTTAACTGCCCAAAGGCATGAAAATCATTGTAAATTGTCGAGAAAGGGTGGTTATTTTGAAAAAATAGTTAATTGTTTTGTTTGACGTCATTTCCTTGTTGTTAGTTTAGGTTTAGGACAGGTTTGTTTTGTATAGTTTTTCCTTTTAATAAGTGCTCTTGCATAGGCGACATCCTCATTAGGAAGTTGTTTGCCTTGTTGTTTTATTTTGTTTTGTTTTTTGGAGGCATGTTCAATTTTGTTTTGGTCTGGCCAAGCCCCTATTTCAGTTTGTTGCAATGCCCCTTTCAACCCTATGCCCAATGGATTGTATAAGGCAACTAGATCCATGTGTTTAGCTGGCAAACACCTTTGCATAGTCGCCAAAATGTTGTCTTATTTTGCCCAGTCCAAAATAGCCCAAAAAATCCCATCTTCTTCCATCATAAATATTCGATTTAAGAAATCCTAAATGGAAGAAGCCCCCTTTCAAAATCCCAAGATTTCTAAGTATCTTGCTTTTATTTTTTTGCCTTAGTTGGCAAAAATTAGGTTTGGTGAACCTTTAGTTCGTCGATCGGCCAGTTTGCCGATTGGCTGATTCACCAACTAAATGAACCAACAGGTGGGCGAAATTCTCTAAGACAAGAGGAAGATTGCCTTAGTTGGAAAATTTTGAGTTCGACGAACTCAAAGTTTGTCGACCAAGGAAGGTGAGGCAGCGAGAAGATAAAGGATTTCTCTAAGGTAAAGACAAGGGGATGAAGGAAGAGTTGTTGGCAAAAATAAGGGTTGGTGAACCAAATGGTTCGCCCATCGGCAAAATCACCAACTAAAGAGGAAAAGAGGAAGGAAGAAGTTGCAAGAAAGATGATAGTTGGCCAAAGATAAAGGGAAGTCGATTGCTTGGTCGGAAAGTTTGCGAAATGGTAAAATTGCTGATAGGTTTGTGGTTTTCCAATTTCACCGATAGGGTGACGGACCAACAAGGCAATGAAGTAGGAAATGTGAGGTAAGAAGAGGCAGTTCACTAAGCTAAAATTTTACGGACCAAAGGAGGGAAAAGGTAAAACTAACTAAGTGTTCAACAGGGTAAAATTGTGGATCAGATGGTTCACTGCCGGGAAGTTTTGCCGACTGAGGAGGGTCCAACCGAAGGAAAGAAGCCGACATCGAAGGTAAATATAGGGCAAGTTTGTGAGCAAGAAGATTCACCGATAAGGCAAAAAGGAGGCAAAAGGTCAAACAAAAGGGAGAAATCAGGGAATCGACAAAATTGCAAACTCACATATCAATTTATGGTTTCTCAAGATTGTCGATAGGGTGATTTGCTGACATAAGGGGTTCAAAAGGAGAAAAGAGACAAGACCTGATGGTACGCCAAATGGAGATTTTTCTAACCAAAGGGAGATTAAGCAAGGAAATAAAAAAAGTGATAGAAAGGGAGTTCACTAGAGGGCGAATTCACTGATAAAGGGAAATTCAAATGCACCAGAGACAAAATTAAAAGGATAAGCACTTTTAAAGTGTTGAAAAAGCTTACAGGGCACTATTTCCTGAAATCACGCCATTATTGCATAATAAATTAAATGCCTGAAGGACAATGTTGCAAATCAGTCAGATTCAAGTGGTTGAAACAATTAAATCCTTCAATGCGCCAGTACATAGGAAGGATAAAATGGATTTGTGGGTACCATGGAAGGATTTTAGACCTTCCATCTTCAATGTGTCTGACACCCATGCGTGTAGGCACTCTCCTTTTGTGACTTTACAAACCTAATAGGGCATGACCACCATCCCTATTTGCAGATTTTTTGACGGGGCCATGGGTTGAATTAAATGCAACATGTGCACCTAGGCAAAGTGGTTGACCAAAATTCAGCGCCTGTAGCTGCACAGTGACTGCAAAAGTTATATATACATGAAAAAAGATGTATTTCAGGGTTAGTTGTTCTTCTAGGTCATTCCACAGGCAAGAGGAGTTTGTTGCAGTTTTAGACCTTGTAATGCATTACAAGAACCAATCGGATCTAATACATTATGCTTGAAGCTAAGCCTTTGATGTCTCTAATTATGGTTCACCCATGAATGTAACTAGTTGTAAACGAGAAAATTTGGATAAAATATGAAGATAAAACAATAAATGCAATTACCTTTTTACCCAAACCTTTCAAATACCTCAAATGATGAATGCATGATTGTTTTGCTCGATTTATTGAATGTTGATTGCTCCAATTTGCAGCATAACGTTGGATGAAGATTGATGGAAGAAGATAGATAGAAAATAGATAGAGGATTGGAAGAAGATTTCGACAGAGTAAGGATATCGAAGTCAATGCATTATCTATGAAATGGCTTGTGAGAGGCCATATTTATAGACTTTTTGAGGATGAAGGGAAGAAGATTTGATAAGATAAGGTAGGGTTTGATTTTTCAGATAAGGTAGGGAAAAAGATAAAAAGATTTGTTTTTTTGTTTTAAATCCTCATAAATCTTCGAAAAGAATGGGATAAAAGAAAGTAAAGTTTTTTTAGGATTTTATTAATTAAATAAATATTTAATCTATTTAATTAATTAATTTTGGATTGTGGAAAGATAATTAAATAAATATTTAATTATAGGAAAATGATAAATGACTAATTAAATAATTAAAAATAATTATTTAACTACAGATGATTAATGGTCATGAATAATTAAATAAATAATTAAGATTTATTTAATTATAGAAGATAGGATAAATGGATAGAAAGGGAATAAATGAAAATTAGTTAAATAAATAAGATTTATTTAACTAATTAGGTGAATGATACGGGTACCTAGGGCAAAACGTGCTAGTGACAAGGTGTTGGACATTTTTAGGTGTCTACAATAATTTATTTTGTGTCTATCTCTTCTGCAACAAATTCTTCTTCTTTTGTAATGGCTATTTAGCCTCTGCGATCAATATAATCACTGATATTTTGCCTCTATGCTTCTACTATGTGTTTACTTGAAAACTATAGGCTTATTCTGTGGATAAAACGGTCCCTCATGTAGTTACAATTTTCTTTTCTGAACCTTTGTTAAAGTTGTAAGTCTGTGTGAATCCATATAAATATTTGAGATCATTACTATGTTATGTTAGCCCTAGCTAACACTCTAAATCTGGTGCATCACCCCCTTTAATTTTAGTTTCTTCTTCCCCTTTTCCTTGTGAGCATTAGCACTAGATTTAGCCATCATTCTCTGGACCTTAAGTCCAGAAAAAAGAACTAGCCTTCTCTAGAGGTTTGGTCTCAACTGCAAGGTCCCACACCTTGAGACCAATCCCATGTTTCACTGAATTTGTTGGAACTGCCAAAACCTCTAACAACAGGGTACAAATTTAGGTGACAACAATAAGATTAGTAAAGATTTGGTGGACATGGAATGATTGTGAGCCTGTATGCACCAAAATAGGCCACACATGTCAACTCGTGTTAATCAGATGAAAACAACATGCTATTGTGGATATGGCAAGAGTTGGTATAGTGTTGAGGTGCTAAATGAATTCCCTTCTTCTTGGCAAAGTAACAAGAAAATGATAGGTAGAAGAGGATCTCTTGGAATAGACTGAGGAGCTCGAAGAAGGAAAACAAAAATGATGTGTGGAGTGTTTTGTGAAAAGAAGTGTTGAGTGTTTTGTGGGGGAACATTAACTTGTTGGATTATTTTTTCCAATGATTTTGAAGAGTGTTTTCTACTAGATGATTTTTAGAAGTGTTGCATCTTCAAGAACAATGGTAGGAGGAGGCAAAGCCTCTCCTAAATCTCCTAGGATCTCTTTTAGCAAGTTTGGCTTTAACTTGTGATACATGTGCAATGGAATTGAATGTGATCCTCAAAATCAAAATGGACAAGTTAATTCATTTTAATGTTTGTTTGAGTTTGAATTATTTATCCTTGGTTGTTTTATCATTTAATTTGATAGTTGAATTTTGAATCATTTTGATTGTCTTTTTGTTTGATATGTTGTAATTTTTAATTTTGTTTTAGATTTTTAAATGCACAAGAAATAAATCTAAGTTAGTGAATGATACAATTAAATGGAACTATATTTTGGGTATTTTTCCATTATTTAAATGAACTAACTATTTTAATTAAATATTAATTAATCAAGTCAATTGGATTACTCCTCTTAACTTGAATGTACTTAATTAAATAAATCAATCACTAATTAATCATGCAAAACTAACAAATTAAGCTGAAATAATCTATTGACTTTTTTTAAAATTGTATTTTAAAATAATAAAATGAAAGCACCTAATTAATCGAATAACTAAGGTTAATTAACTAATTAACCACATAAAGTCAATTAGATCACTTTAATATTGTAATATAATTAAAGAATTGACATTAACTTTAAATGTTGATTGATTAAATTAATGCTTGTAGGAAAAATCACTTTTCTAGAAACATAAGAGAAGAAGCAAGAAGCATCAAATAAAGATTTTCATTTTCTTCTTTTCAAAAAGTAGATAAAATATCATTCTTCTAAAATAAATCTTTTAATATGCAAAAAGAATAAATTTCTTCTTTTCCCTTTTCTTTTTATTTTTGTTTGGACTCCTAGATATTGAAAGAATTGCTAACACCTCTTCTAAATTACTTTGAATAGTTGAGAGGGTTTTGTTGGCACCCAGATTTTCCCGTTCTCGGACATGCAAAATTAAGTTTTAAAATCCTTTCAAAATCCATCAATGTTATCCCTTTGATCATCGCCCCTACTTTTGGCATGTTTTGTTTGCCTTTGGAGATGTGAAAAAATGAAAAAATTGACTAAGGCATTGTAAGAAGGAAGAGAAAAGTGGTGAAAGTTGGCTTGTTCCTGGCTAGTGAGAAATCCTTGACAAATAGGAATAAGGCCAAGGAGAATGTCATCATCTTATTCTTGGCCGACGGGAAATCCCTGAAGAATAGGAATAAGGCCAAGAGGAGAAGGCCCTCAACTTGTTCCTGACTGGTGGGAAATCCCCAATGGATAGGAGCAACTTATTTTTAAAATGTAGAAGTAAATTTTAAACTTGTTTTTAAAACATGTTTTTTGTGGGCTCTTATGCTGGATGCATCCCTGCACGCCATGAATGCTCAAGCGATCAAGTATGTGGGTGGATGGAATTAAATGATGGCAAGTCATGGTTGGTGGATTTGAATGGGTAGTTGTTTTACATTAATTTTTCTTGGTCAGCAATGGAAACATCAACGATATAAAAATGTGAACAAAGAAGGAATAGTGGTTGGTCATAGAGCCATTTTCCTAGATGCTTGTGGTGCAAAGGAATGTTCGAGGGTTTCAATCCATGCCAGTTCATTCTAGTGGGAGCAACATTATTTGTAAATCATGAAGATTTGTAATGTAAACGCTATTTTGTAACGGGGTGTCTCCATGCCCGTTTGTAAGCATTCAGGGAAAACCAAGTCACAACTATGAGTTTTCCTCTTGCGACACTTTCTGGAATGATTGTAATATGGGTTTGAAAATCTTGCAGCATTTTAATTCATTGCAGGCCTTGTAATGGTCATGTCTATATTGCATATGGGTGTTTATAACATGGGAATCAATAAATATTAATTATGTTGTGTTATTTTAATGGAAAATTTGTGATGCATTTTTCATGCATAGTTCATATTCCTTACTTTCAATTTGTTGTTTCCTACTGGTAATATTGAACTATGTTACCCAATGGATTGGCACTGGTCTTGGAAGCTCATGAATAGTCATATGCCTTTAAATGAACAAATCATTCACCAATAATTGTAGGAGTAGTTAGTTTAGTTTAGGTTTTTCCTGCACTCACAAACCAACATTATTACATTTGTTGTATTTAAAGAGAGTTCTTGTCATATTATAAATAAAGAGGTTTGTGCCTGTAGGAGTTCGACCCATTATTGCAGTTCATTGTTGCAAATGAGTATATCATGTGAGTTGGTGTCAGATAAATATTTAGAGGGTTGTAATAATATCGATGCAAGCTATAAAAGTGTATGAAATGTTAAGGGGATTCATCTGGAGTGATTGAAACTGATTTTATTCTTTGGGTGCATTTACATGCTTGATTATCATCTGTTGTTAGTGAAGTCTCATTGGCTTGTTCTTGGCTGCCATTTGGGCGTGGTAGTCAAATCCCTATTTCATATTGCTTTATGTTTTTGGACCTCAATGGAAAACACCCCTAGGTTTTGCAGAGCCTGAAGTTAGTATCTTATATACTGTGTTACACAACACAATAGGTCTTAATTCATTAAAATATTTCGATGCTTTACTCTTAGGAACGAGAGCAATGTAAAGAGAGTTCCAAGCCTTCAAAATAGATCTTCTATTTTTGCACTCTTTCGTAGCTCTCCATACATCTTCCCCTACTATGTCCCAAAATTTATGAAAGAACTCAGTCTGAAAGCCATCCGGGCTTGAAGATTTCCTAGCCCCCAGAGAGAAAGCAACCTTTCTAATTTCCTCCATAGAAAATGATAACAATAATTCTTCATTTTGTGAATCATTGACAAGCTTTGGTACATTACTAAGTAGAGCCTCTGCTCCTCCTGATTGGTGGTCGGGACCGTATCCAATAGTTGTTGGAAAAAAATTGTATCTTCAGTTCTAATAGCATGTACATCCTCCACAACCATTCTTGAAAGAAGTTGTATGCTCATGATTTTGTTGCTTTGTCTTCTTATATTAGTGCCCAGGTGAAAAAACTCGGTATTGCAATCCCCCTCCCTCAATCAATTAATCCTAGATTTTTGCTGCCAAAAAATTTCCTCCATTCTTAGGATTCTGCCATGTTCATCCATCAACTCTTTTTCTCTTTCTCTAAGTTCAAAAGTTAAGCTATTCAATGATATGCCTGCCTCCACTGTGCTTAAGTTTGATTCCACCCTATTCTTATTATCAAATATATTTCCCACAATATCCTTATTCCAGATTTTTACCTACCTCTTGATCTCTATCAATTTTTTATATATTATAAACCTCGTACATCCCCTCACATCCATCTTCCACCAACCTTCAAGGGCTTCTTTAAAATTGGGATGTTCAAACCAAAAAGCGTCCATATTAAAGGGAATCCCACTCGGTTTCTTGTTCCCAATTAAATGTAGAGCAATGGGCCAGTGATCCAACTCACCAAACTGAATGACCTCTGAATGAATACTCACTCGGGAAAGCAACCAATCTGCATGCAACAAGTATCTATCAAATCTGCACAAAATATTCTCCTCCCCATACTTCTATTGTTCTAGGTAAACCAACCCTTCTTTGGTGTTTAACATATGCTAAAGAGAGATCCTCATAAAAATTTCTAAACTCCAAAGAACTCGAATTGATAAGATGTCTTCCTCCTTTATTTTCATCTGGACATAAAATAGCATTAAAATCTCCACCTACCACCCAAATTTCTTCTTCATAAACTTGTCTAAATTCTTTGATGTATTCCCAAACTTTAATTCTCTCTCTTTACAGATTAGGGTCATCTACATTAGATATTAACATATGTTTATCTCCTTTAAGATCTCTAAACCTGACGGAAAGAAAAGAATGTGAGCCATCAACTATCATACTTGAAAAATAGTGTTTATTCCAAAGGATAGCCAGCCCCCAGCCATGCCTTCAACATCCACTGCTATTCCATCCCCATTCCTCCATATTCTGAGGAGCATCTCCTTAAATTTTGCACTCTCTACCTTAGTCTTTTGAATGAGTAGAATGTCAGGGCCTTCAATCTCTATTAGTTGTTTTAGCAAATGATGTTTCTTCGAGCCATTGAGGCCATGGATGTTCCAACTCAAAACCTTCATTATTTCTTTTTGGCAAGGAGGTGCTCACCTCATGTCTTAATGAATTTCTTCATTGAAGCTTATGTTCCATTTTCTAAATCCTCCAAGGCCTTTATCTTCGCTTTAGAGGTATCAAATTTTCTTCCTTTATTACTTGTCCCTCCTGCATCCTTTAACATGGAAATTTTCCTCCCAACTCTTTTAATCCTTGCAGTGATGCTGCAAGCATTTTTCTTGTCCTCATCATCATCTTTCCCTATTTCATTGTCACTCTCTGCCCCTTTCAAAGCCTCCAATTCAGTTGTAGGTGCAATCGGGGGTCCAATTCACCCCTCTCCTAAACTTTTTTTGAGGGGTTAAAGTTTCCAACCTCCTTAAAGATCCCTGGGTTGATTATCTTCTCACGCTCTTCTATGTTTGAGATATTGGGGAGCCTGGGGGATCCCTTATTCCCTTTCAAGTTGAGGATTTGAGTCTCTCTCCCTAGTGAGAAGCTCTGTGATGATGAATTCCCCCTAATCGAAGAATTCACCTCTAAGTGGGTGTGCAAACTTGAGGTCCTCTCCTCCTTCCTATTCCCTTTCACTTCACATAACCTAGCAATATGCCCTCTCTTGTAGTAGCGAAAGCATCTGATTGGAAGGCGTTCATAGTCCAATTCCTGATTCCATTCCCCCAGGATGGAAGAAAGCTTAATTTAGTATATTTGATAGGCTTGCCCAAGTTAATTTTAACACATATTCTTGTGTATGTCACCAATTGCCTACCTCGGTGGCATTGGAACTGTGGACATATTCCTCTAATGAATTCCCTATTAATCAAAATATTTCTTTCAACCAAAGCTCTTATAGTAGCTTGTACAGTCTAAATCAAAGAGGAGCATCTTGAATCAATTCTCGATGTGGATCAAATCCTAGTGTCCATGCTTGGATATACATCCCAGCATTGCCCATAAACCACAGGCCTCCCTTGAGAACATTATCCCTTTCAAATTTTGACCAAAAGACTATCTGAAGAAACCTTAGCACTAAAAAGCTTACCTTCAGATTGAGCCCCATCCATTTCTGCCTAATCCAAGATTTGATCTTCTCCATAGATGACCAAATACCAATGAATTTAGCGATCACCATATTCTTCTTCAGTTTCTCCACCTTAGAGTTGAGGAAATTATTCAAGATTTGGATGCAAGGGATCTCATCTGAAATCTCCACATTGACATTGCCCATTGACATTCAGTTATTGCTTTTGTCTCTCCTTCTGGAATCCTCACCAATCCCTAGATTACGAATAAGGGATCCAAGCTCCTGCGAGTCATATTTGGAATTTGACCTTGCTGCCCTATGTTCATCTTCTTTACTTGTTTTTGCTCCTTCTTGTTTGTCGCTAATTTCACCAATTTCGGCTCGCTCCATTCTTAAACTTGTCATTTGTTTTTATCTTCCAAGAATTCAATATATTGCTATGAGAACATTTATGGACAATAGTCATATTTATTTTTATTTAACTTGACTTAGGAATGATATTGTCTTTTATGCTTTGGATGTTTCATGAATTCTTAGGATTTCAAGTTACTACTATGACAATATTTTTGCACATGTTTATTGTTGTTTAACTTGATTATTTGTTTGGGATTGTAACTGTATCATTGTAAGATGATAGTTATGAATGTATTAGAATGAGGAATTGCAATAGAATATATTTATAAACATTAGGCATTGATTTTTATTCAAACATGATGGTGTGAAATGTCATATATTTTGATTCCAAGCTTGAGTTTTTGATAAACAAAATTGAGTAGATAATAAGTTAATGTTTTTGGATGTGACATTACTATTTTGAGGTGTCTTCACCATTCATAGTGAACATCATGTATGACATATATGTTGAGTTCCAATTATTGCCAATGATGAAGAAACTTTTGGATCACTTGATGCAAAAAATCTGAATCTGTATCAACATTGTGCACTATGTTTTTCAAGGTATTAATTAAGAATGTGTCCAAAGCCTAAATTGAATATTTGACTTATCTTAAATGTTTCAAGCATTGAAACAAAGTTTTGTTCACTGAAATTAGTGTTAGAAAGATAATAAGTTGCTTTAAATTTATTCGTAAGGTATCTAACTCATCATCCCTCGCCCTTCCTTTTCTCCACATGTTTTATCGATGCATCCATATTATTAATAATAATAATATGAAATGGTAATATGTATTTGAAGAGCTGCCTGCTTCGCTAATGCCTTGGCCACCTAATACATTTGAGCATAGCATGACATTAAATAATTAAATTATACATTGCAAACTAGCTTATTTTGTATTTATGAAGAAAAAAATGTTCTGCACTCAACCAGTATGTGGGTTTTTCCCTTATTATATAGTGAATGGGAGTCCAGCAGGATTCGTCAACAGTCCTTCAATTCTCTATTTTTATTCAGCAGGAAAGTTGTTGTAATAGAGGAAGTGTGGATCACTCATCTCATTGTTTTTGCTTTCTTGCAAGCTCTTAGAATGTCTAGAGTTCCATCAATGGCAGGTCGGATAAAACCCGTCTGACAGCGAACAAAGACAAAAAAATGGCTATAGTGTGAACCTCAGCAAAAGAAAATATGAACAAAGAATTAGTGGTTTGGTGTGTTAATTAATGTTATGAAATTTTGAAAGAGTTTATACAGACGATCTGAGTTGTGATCAACATACAGACTGTTTACGGACAACAATATGAAAGTACCTCAAAGTCCTTGGAAAAGTCCAAAGATGTGGCCAAATTAATTACAAAATCACAGCCTTCAATGGTAGAATCAAAGATACCTTGCTCATGAAAAGATCGAGCCTCTCTTGGGCTCCCGGAAGGGATAACAGATGGCCAATTTTGGTTGGATTCTCTGTAGAAAATGTAGAAGAGCGATTGAAAAGAAATTACAGAAGAAAAGGGTTCACTCAAAAAGATGTTTGTTTTGACTTTTTTAAAGAGGTTTTGCGACCAACGAGTGCAGAATTCAGACAAGAACTAAGAGCCTCGTTACCAAGCATTGGTCCTGAAACATGAAACATAAAAGGAAATAATTAATGGGTAGATGAGATTTAAAAAAAAAAACATGAAAAATCAATGAGTTGCAAGATTTTAGTAACTGTGTCGTATTGATTATTAAATTAAACATCTTTATAGTGATCTATTTTAATGGAGAAGCCCATCTCGGATGTAGAAACTTCCCATGTTGGCAGCACAAAAACATGGATATAAATTAAATAGTTAAATGTTGCATAGTCTCACCTCTCCTCCCAAAATAATTATACAAAAAATACCTTTAAGAGGAATATATCCGATTTCCATAAGAAGAGGCCATGATAAGTAAATGTAGAAGCCACAAGCGTTGGTAGTCCAGAAGGATATTCCAGGAATAGCTAGTCTCGTGGCTGTTTTATGAGCCCATGACAAACAACCATCATAAACAATGGAAGTGAAGGAAGGGACATCTGGTATGGCCTTCAACTTATCCACCAGATTTTCCAAATGTGCAAGGCCATTGATTACCAAGGATTTATAGAGCTCATCAAGATGGTGCGTGCGGCCGTGTTATGGAGGTAGGTCCTTTGAAATAGTTTTGAATTTGAAGCCCACACCAAAATAGACGGATCCAGATTCCATCATTCTGTCATGTATATATTTAGTATTAACAAAAGTAATATAATAACCCCGGGAAGACAAAATTTTGGAGAGCTCCATCATGGGCTTAACGTGACCTTGAGCAGGTAAAGGCAACATCAAAGCATGATGTCTCTTCACCATGTTTAATATTAATCTAATAATCTGAAATATAATGAACTCAAGAATAGGACACTATAATGAGCTCAACGCTATAATGAAAACATGCTTCAAATCTCTATTTATACAATGATCCACTGCAGATGCATGGCAGTCAACGTTGGTTCCCAAGAATGCAATTCACAAGTGGCTTTCTGAGAACATTTTTGTCTCTTCGGGTTTTGAGATTTGGACGGTAATGAGAGGGTGGGAGTTGGAGTGGTGGCAGTGCAAGTTGAGGGTGGTGGCAGGGGCAGTGGCTGTGGTAGAAGCAGAACCAGAAGCATGGTTGGCATGAGCTACTTTATGGCAGGTTTCTTAAAACTTGAAGGATTCATGTTCTATCTGATGGGCGGTAGTGAGGTCTTTGGTCCTCTGAGCTTGCATAACCCTTCACTATCGATGGAGAGCAACACCTAGAGCATTAGGGCGACACAAGAGGCCTGCGCTACCAGAAGACCGAGCTAGAGACCCATGAATCCGGTGTTGAATATGTAACTCATGAGAATGGCGACTGGCATGCCCACAAAGTAGGACTTAAGGAATTTAGTCACCATATGGCAACAAAAGCTTACTAAAGCTTACTATTCTAGATAAGATTTCATGAGATTCGATAAGATTGCTATAGGAAAAATGTCATTTTAATATTCATTTAAATATTGACTTTTGCAACAATATTGTTTATTTGATTAGACTTAAAGTATGGGCCATATTCACTTCATTTAATTTAGGCTGATATTGATTTCATTTTTAATGCTTGCCTTGATTCGTGTGAAGGCAACAATAAGAGGGTAAACAACAATAGCCAATCAAATATTTTTCCAACTTTGAAAACTATAGTCATCACAAAAATAAAAGAAGATGATTGGTTATCAGTGGAGATGACTAATGCAAAATTCTTGCATATCAAATGCATTAGTACCCATGCCAAGGCAGGTACTAATAATAAAGAGTGTAATTTTACAATTCTTATTTCTTATTGATATTGTTCTATTTGTGCCAATAGCCCACTTTTAAAAAATATAAAGAATTTGTAATGTGGACTTTTTAGAAATAGAAAATATTTTTATGTGATTTTTATTGAAATAAGACACCATATTCTACAACATTAGAACTTTGTATAAAATTAAATACATTTATAAGTTGGGATGTAGTATAGTTAAATCATAAGACGAGCAAATAGAAAGATATAACATTTTCAACTATTTTTTTAGAAAATCTTCAAAACCACCCAATTACACCAAGAGACGTTCTATAGTGACATCAAGGAGTCTCATGTTGTGACTGTGTATATAAAAACCCCTTAACTTAAAATTGAAGCCATTTACATGTCAAATAATTAATATTTATTAATAAACATAAATTTCACATATATACAATATTTACTACACTTTTGAAAGTAAAAACAAAATAAAACAAATAGTGAAATAATGAATGGTGGCTTTTTCAAAAATAAAAATAAAATTTACATACAAAAATAAAATAAAATAATTCTTAACTGAAATTAAAATTTATGTGTCCAAATAGTAAATAAATTAATTTAAAAATAAGATAATAAAGCTCTTTTTAGTACCTGCTTTTGGGAGTTTTTCTTAGCTAGTGATTAATCTTTTTAAAATTAGCCAATCACAAGCAATAGTTTATTTATGTTAAACAAAAATTAATCTTTTACAAAATGTATATGGCATTTTTTTAACAAATAATATTTATAAAACCAATTATCAATCATCTGATTGGCTCATATTTTGAGCTCTTAGGGATTGAAAATGCGGATAATTTGTTAAATTATCTAAAATAATCCACGAAGGCCTTTACTCAATCAAAAAATGAGGAGATGTATACAAAGAAGCGTATAAATGTTTGTATTGCTTATAATGCATGTGTAACACGAAGCAAGGGGGTCAATCTTAAGCCAAGTTCAACTATTAGTGCTCAAACTACCTACCCATGTGTTTAGGTGCACTCGAAGGATTGAAGTTCTACCGCTAAACCTTCTTAACTTGTCATGCAAACTTCTTAAAAATATTTGTGCATTATCTCAAGTAGTCAACTTAGAAGGTACTTCATTACAAGAATGAAGTGGGGTTTGTGCATGACTAGACTCGCCTATTTTTTGTCACTGCACCAAAAAAATACCGTTACATCCACGCAACCCTCCACATTCCATTATATAAGTATTCATTGTTTCTGCTAAATATGTACCTATTTTAAAAATGACCCATCAATATTTCTAATCTTCTAAGAATGTGAGACACCTTTATCTGTAGTGTGTCTATGTTGTTCTTCTAATGTTATTTTTATTGTGTTTTATTACTTTGTAGTTCTTGGCCTCGTAAATGAGCTCTCAAGATTCTAAAAGCCTATTTCAATGGTTCAGTCAGGTTATATAGGTTAAAGCAAAAGCAATAAATAAGGCCTTTCTAATGCAAGTTTTTGCAAAACTGTCAAGGTTTATTTCATAGATTGTGCATTCTAGGAGATTGAATTAAAAACTTTCACCTATAGTGTCTCATTTAATGATGTGGGTGCTTGAACAAGTCATCTTTCATGCCCATTTTGTTTTTGGAAGGCATCAAATGTCCAGTCCAATAAATATGCCATTTTGATTAATTTATGGAAGGAGAAATCTTTCTATATGATTTTGGCTTGCTATCTTCATTCCAACTAGTCGAGCTGTTTGGTGTTAGCATGCACCTATTCCCAAAAGTTCTTACACATATTCTATTTAAATTTTACAATGGCACTGGAAGCAGTAAATTGTCTAATAAGAATACTATTTTGATTAGTTTATGTGTAACATGTCAACTCATATTACCTAAATTATCAACTCAATTTACCATTAAGTAAATAGTCATGATCCATATAATCATATTTATGTTTAACAATAATCAATTTCATAATCAATAATTAAAATGCATTTCTTTTCTGAAGAATTTCAAAACTAAAATTTGCAACATATTCAAAGATAACATAATAGTGAATTCCTTTCACTATACAATCATAATGTTTTGCTTCTGGCAACAATGATAAGATTTACCTAAAATTTTTAACTAACAAGTCATACAATAGAATATACTGCAATTGGAGTGTTGACATCTGTCTTCATAAATCTCAGCATGTCATCTGCTTAGGAAGGAGAGCATCACTCGAGTGCTTTTCCTCCAACCACAGATCGATGGTCCCCTACACAACTTCCTTCCTGAAAGTGGCCCTACCCTTCATGAAGGGAATAGATATAAGGAACCAATAGGTTTACCATCTAAGCCTCTAATGTTGTGTCCTTCATAACTCTTCACGGTCATACAACTATAGATCCACTCTAACTATGTATGGCACTACTAGAAGGTTATGCCATCTGGAACACAATGAATCGACTCATGTATGCAGAGACAGATGCATTACTTTGACCAAATATTTAATATACATAGACATTTCACAATGAACATAGTCAATTGTTCACACACTCTAACTTGACTTAGAAGCTATCTCATCCAGTAGTGTTTTTAGACATAACTTGTCTGTTCATCATTTCTTTCCAGTCAGCCTGACTTAGTATCAATCCTTACTCTAGGATATATACACATATACATTATAAATATGAATAGGTAATTCTTAGTCCATCTGACTAGATTACTAACTCAGATTCCTAGAGTTCAATCCAATGGTTTCTTGTTGCATCTGCAACACGGAATCTGTGACTACCTGTCACCCTATTCCTTGTTCAAAAGTTTATATTGATAATTAGTTTGATATCTAGTATCAACACAAGGGAAGTTTTGTATAAAATCTCTGAAGTTCTTCAAAGAACTCATTTGGGTTGAGGATTCACATCTAATCCTCTACGACAATGGCTTTCCTTGGTTTACTCAAAAGTCGAAAGTAAAAGAGTATTACATTTACCAAACATTTTTGCATAGAAGAAGTTATCCATCTCTAACCCCAAAGATATAACAATCTTGTTCTTGGAGAAAATAAGAGACTATCAAATATTTGACAATAATAACTACTTATATCAAAGTCTCAAGAATCATCTTCATTCTCGAAGGTTAGCTAGAGTTTCTACAAAATAGTTAATTGTATAGCATTATACCATTCAACTCTATCGACTAAAAGTCTTCTTTAACTACCACTAGGCTAGTGGTGTTATCAACATGCATGAAATAAAGAACATCAGTTCTATTTAATGCTACTCCAACTCTTGACTTTGAGAACTTAATTGTCTTACATAGACTTACTAAACTTAAAGTTCTAAAAGGGATAACTCTTGGGTGGTGGCACTATCCATAGCCAACCACCCTCGAGGTATACCAACCAAGCAATGTCACTGTCTTATAAATAGATAAACATATGGTATCCGCGAAATTCTATAGACAGTTCATGTCGCCTCTCAAAAAATGATAGATAATAATGACAATATAAACATTATACAGAGGTAAGAACAAGTTTATAACCCTATCGCCTCTAGATCACACCATTACTATCGTTATGACAGTGGTTATGGCCGAGGTTCTACTTGCATGTAGGCAAGGCAAGTCTAATCATATGTTTAGACGCAAAGGAAAATAATTAAACATACTTACATCGGTTGCCACCTTCCTTACTCATAAGGCAAGTCATGTAATATTTATAAACAAAATGATAGCATTGCTCTCGAAGCTATTGCAAGGGTTACAATAGAGACCAGCTTTGTTAACAATTTTAAATTGAGACACAAAATGGTTAACATGCACAGCATAATGGTTCGGCCCTTGTCGGCATACGATACCACGTAAACACAGTGACAATCATTTAAGGAAAGAATAAAGATAAATATTAATTATAACTTCATTCATAGTTGAAGTATATGATAATACATGAGCACTCAGCTACATATTCTCTATATGTTTCCTTTGATATCCTCAGTGAGCTTTCTCCCTCATCTCTCTCCCTTGTCAACGACTGTATCCTTCTGTTCTCTTGGTCTTCCTGCCTAGAAGCACACGAAAGCCAGCAAAACCAAAAAAAAAAAAAAAAACTAACTTCCTTCTCTTTGAGAGCATCAATTCTCTCTACTCAACGTCCCTTGAAGCAAAAGGGATCCTATTCTTCTCATTCCATTATTTTTCTATCTTAAAAAGAAAAAGGGATGCTCTAGACTTACAACCCTCACATCCAAATTGGGTCTCATAAATGTAGCCCTGGGCTTTCTTGTAGTGGGAGATAATTTGTTTTACTCTTGGAGTGTTTCTTTTATGCTGGCTTCAACATATTCTCTTCTTTGTTGCAGTCAATTATCCTTTAATGTAGTGTTGCATTCATATTGAACAAGCGAAAAATCACCCCATCTGTCCTAAATTCTCTCATTATACTTATTTTTAGTGTTGTTCTATTTGCAATCCATTCATATAGCAATAGGCTTGAGGGAGTGATCATTGTTGAGTACATAATAGGCTTCTTTTATACTGTTGCAACATTTACAATGTACGAATTCATCCTTCCATTCATGCATCTTGTGTTCCAAAGGGTTGTAAAGAAGGAAACTTTTGCAATGGTTGTTGAGATGCAAATTTATACATCTATAATTGCACCGGTTGTATGCATAATGGGATTGATTATTTGTGGAGAGTTCGAAGATATGAAAAAAAAGACTTCTAGTTTCACCAAGGGGAAACTTGTTGTAAAGCCCTCAATTTCATCACAAAAGTAAATGAAGTAAATAATCCACTTAAATACAACATCACAATATCCAAAGTAAAAAGATGTAATTAATCCGCATAATTACAATATAAAAGATAAAAGGGTGTAATTAATCCACTTAATTACAATATCACAAGTAAAATGAACAATCTCATAAATATGAATCAAAATGTCATTAAATCTTACAAAATCGCGTGCTCAATCCAGGTAAAAGCACTATAAACAATATACAAAATCCATGGGCATTCATGTCATATTACATCCAATTTCAAGTTATAATAATCATGTACAACAAGAATCAATAAATCAATACAGTCATCAGTCGTACGAACCAAGTGGTCCACCACCTGCAAGCTGAGAAATGGGAACATGGCCCAGGTGCTTTTCCACCCAACCATCAAGTAATTACACTTCCCTGGATCCCTTCATGAAATGAAGGAAACCCAGCCTTGCGCAAAATGTCTAGCTACCTGGAAAACAACTAGCAGGAGGGAACACTTGATGCAACCCTAATTTCTCAATGTGCAATTCTAAATAATGAAAAGTAGGTTGTCTCACAACATGATGTGGCAGAGATATATATATATATATAATAAGTTTGCTAGACAAAATAAACATCTATTTCAATGTCAGCTCGATTAGATGTAATCCTTTAAAATAGTAACCTGGTTTAATTCCTGAAAAGAGGAAAATCCATCTCTGAAAATCCACATTCGACATCCTAGCCTAGAAAGTAATCTAATAACATTCGTAAATAAAAACTACTTCTTTCCCCAAGAAGCAAGTAAATAAATAATAAAATAAAAGAATCAAAGTTCATCAATAAATCATTAAAATCCCTTTCCCAAAGCATCAATCAGGGAAATACACTTTCCAAGCAATAATCCATCTCTTGTTCATACAATTGCATCCATAAGTTTGTCAAATTTATATAATTTCCAAGTCCATATTTCAATCATAATTCCCAATATAAATAGTATTCTAAGTGATTTAAGCAATCTCATTGTCATAGCTGTGACAGGAGCTATCTCAGTCTAATTATCTTTACAACTAAATAAGTTTTATATAACCTTTAAACCCTTACTGTCACTGCTGTGATAGGAAGTTCAAAATTAATAAAAACAGTCTTTCTGCCACAACTGTGACAAGAACTGTTGCAAAGATAAAATACAGAACTTAGAACAACGTTTAATCAGCTTACTATCATTCAAGATAGTGTTTTAAAATAGTGTTTTGGATAGCAACAATCAAGGATAGTTAAGCTACAGGAACCTCCTATTTTCTTCTAAATTTAAGAAGGTTCTAATCACTTTGTTTCAAAAAAATAGGTCGATCTTTAACAAGAACTGATTCCAACCAGTATACATAAAATTATTCAACTATATTATATATGTTAGACAAAGAATTATCTTTAACAGTGCTAGATGATTGTAAAAACTCATTCCACGGTTTAGGACAACAACTAGCATACTAGCCAAGCTTTAGCATGAAATAGGAAAACAAGATCAAGAAATAGCAAGTCGATTCTAAGTGTTAGGTAGTAGTTTTGTAGATTGGCGACATGGCAGAATAAAGGTAGGTCGATCTGCTCATCAAAACAAGAAACCAGATTGCCCAGGAAGTCAAACAATTAGGATAAAACATAGGTGACCAGAAATGAGGGAGAATCAACAAACAAAAATAAGCAATTGGCGGTAGGAAGAAATCCAAGGTGGACGGTTTTAAACAGCATGTCAAACAAGTAAGACACAGGCTGATTTTTCTATGTTAAACCACCATAACAATCATTTAAAGATTGCATATAGAAAAAGGAGAATACCTGGATGAGTTCGCCTGACAATTGGTTGATCTAGCCTCCCAAATTGATGCCTTTCTCCTGCTTACTATTGCAACTACTAATCAATTCCTCTTGCTGCCAGAAAAGGTCATCCTCCTCTGCTAAAACCGTGAGTTTCTGCACTCCAAGCGTGGATTCTCTGCTAAAAGTTGTGGGGTTTTCTGTTCTCAGAAGCGTGTGTCTTCCTCTTTGTTGAACGCTCCACTTTAATGATATGAAAACTACCTTATTCTTGGCGTTTAGATTTATGTTTGAAGACTGGAGATTTTGATAATTGGTCCATACTCTAGTTTGCATGAGATCGACCATTTAAAAAGGCTCACAAATTCTATTTTATATTAAAATAATAGTTATTTTTGTTAGCTTACTGTCGCATGAATGACAATAAGTTAATTTTAATTCTTTTATTCATTTCCTAAATATAATAATACTATTTTTAATATAATTTAACTATTTTTAAATAGACACGATTACTTGGAATAAATCAAGAAGTGAAATAATAAAATAATATATATCCATATATCTATTATAATTTAATATAATTATTCAAATTTATTTTTACATATTATCTTCCAAACATCTATAGAAAACGTTTATTGTTTTTACTATTATTATTTGACATATATAAAATACCACCATATATATTCACTATTTAACAATACACAATTTAAAATATAATTCGAAAAGACATTTAATTCTTATAATCGATTCATGCATTCGAAAAGGATTTTCATAATAATTGAAAAACACAATAATTTTCTAAACATCAAATCATCAATCACAATTATTAACCACACATTAATGCATAAAAACAAGCCCTTAAAAAATGCATATGAAACTACATGAGTGTGTGATTGCATCAGGGTTAACCATCCCATCAGTTCTTGCCAAGTGGCTAGAACACCTCTGCCTCAACCATGTTCTCATCTTTGATGAGTACCTGCATTCATTCCCACTCAACTTGACGTCAATAGGTTAGTTTCTCAAAACATAGCCGAAGCAACATTATAATCATATCAATAATATATAATAGCTAAGTCAATTTTCTAATTTACTCAAATATATCTTCACGATAATTACCTTCACACATGTGGAACTTACTCAAAGTAAAACAATCATGGTAAATGTTCATTAATCTAGAATAATAATATAGTCCATAAAAATGAGACGTGACATCCTTCCCCACTTGGAAGAGACATCATCTTGATGTCTTATTACACGTCAAAATAATAAGGTATCAATCAACCACCAATAAAGTATCATAAAACAATAACATCAACTCAAAGTACAATAACAACTCAAAGTATCAAAAACAATAACCGAACTCAAAGTATCATAATACATGCATGAATAAGAAAACTATGCTATATCCTCAAATGAGGAAAAGATCTACCAATCTCCTCCGCATCCTCCCATGTGGCACTATCTCCTGAATACTGATCCAATTGGACCTTATATTGCACCACATCTCTGCTATGCAACTTAATGTTGCGCTTCTTCAAAATTCAAGTGGGCTCTACCAGCACCACTCCTGGATCCTAAACCTATAAAGCATGCCAATCAAGAATATGTGACGCGTTGGGATGATAAAGCTTAAGTAAGGACACATGAAAAACATTATGGATTCTGGCAAGTGCAGGTGGTAGAGAAAGTCTATAAGCTACAGGATTTATCACTTCTAGAACTTCGAACAGTCCTACAAAATGAGAAGCAAGTTTGGACGCTTTGCCAAACGAAACTGAACTCTTCTAAGCTTTAACCCTCAAAAAGACTTTGTCATCCACTAAGAATTGTCTAGGCATTATATTCCTATCTGCATAACTCTTTTGTTGATCTTAAGCTTGCTTCAACTTCTCCTTTATCAACTTCATTTGATCATCCATTTCTCTTAACATATCAAGACCAATCACTATTATGTCCTCCACCCTATCCCAACTGATAGGTGTTTGACACTTATGCCCATAAAAAGCTTCGAACGGTGCCATTCCTAAAGATGCATGGTATGAATTATTGTATGCAAACTCTACCAATGGAAGATACTCATCCCATTTATAATGTTGATCCATATAATACATTATGAGAAGGTCTTCTACAACTTGATCGACTCTTTTTGCCTAATCATTCGTTTGAGGATGATAGGCCGAATTAAAATTCAACTTTGTGCCCAAAGCTACATTAAGAGTTGTCCAAAATCTAGATGTCATGTGAGTGTCTTGATTTGAAATGATTGTCTTAGGCACTCCATGCAATCGAAAAATCTCTTGAACAAATTTCTTAGCTAAAACCATAGAACCATCTGAAATATGCCCCATAATAAAATGTGCTACCTTTGTCAACCACTAAGATGACATCATGCCTATTCTTAGACATGGGTAACCCTTGAATAAAATCCATAATTATTACTTGCCACTTATGCTCCAGAATACTATGCGGGTACAACAATACTGCTGGATGCACATGCTTAGCCTTGACTCGCTAGCATTCCAAACATCGAGCCACAAATTCCATCACATCCTTCTTAAGTCTAGGCCAAAAGTATAAAGGTCTCAAACCTTCAACCATTTTGGTCACTCCAGGGTGCCCTAAATATGGTGCGTTGTGGATCTCCTCAAGCACTAACTTCCTCAACTCTCCTAAGTTAGGTATATACATCCTTCCTTGAAATCTCAAAAGTCCATATGATTCAACCACATAACCATCAAACCTGTGATCTAAGGGTTCTACTTCCAAAGCTTGCTTTACTCTTTCATAATGCTCATCCCCTTGAAGATTTTGAATTACTTTTTGCTTCAAATTAGATCTCATTGAAACCATGGCAGCCAGATGTCTTCTTCTACTAAGAGCATCTACTACCCTATTCTCTTTTCCTTTTATATACACAATTCCAAAGTCATTCTCACTAAGGAATTCTAACCACCTTCTCTGTTGTGCATTAAGGTTAGGTTGAGTAGATATATACTTGAGCTCTAAATGATCTATTTTCAACTCAAGGGGCTTACCTAGAAGATAACGCCTCCACATCTGAAGTGCATGAACTATGACAGTTAACTCAAGATCATGCGACACATAGTTGAACTCATGTTGCTTTAACTTTCTTGACTCATAAGCAACCACTTGCTCATTCTGCATCGACACTCCTACTCCTTCTCCTGAAGCATCAGTTATAACTATAAAGTGACCATTAGGATCTAGTATGGTCAAGATAGGAGCAGTTGTGAGCTTTTCCTTTAGCACTTGGAAAGCTTGCTCACACCTTTCAGTCCATTCAAACTTCTTACCCTTCTTTCAAGAAGTGAGGTAATCGGTGCTGCTATAGTTGATAAACCTTCCACAAACTTTCTATAGTAACCTACAAGTCCCATAAAACTTTTGACTTCTATCACACTCTGAGGTGCAGGCCATTCCATTATCGCTTTTATCTTCTCAGGATCAACTACAATCCTTTTTGCCGAGATCACATGACCAAGATAGTGCAATTTATCTTGAAAGAATGTACACTTAGATAATTTACCATAAAGCTTTCGCTCTCTCAAGCACTGCAAAACTATCCTCAAATGCCTTTCGTGCTCTTCCACTGATTTAGAGTATATCAATATGTCATCAAGGAAGATCAACACAAAATCATCTAAACAATCTTTGAAAATGCTACTCATCAAATTCATGAAAGTTGTTGAAGCATTAGTCAATCCAAATGGTACCACTGTGAACTTGTAGTGACCATATCGAGTCCTAAAAGTTATTTTAGAGATGTCCTCATCCTTAATCCGTAATTGGTGATAGCTAGATCTAAGGTCTATCTTCAAGAAAATTGTAGCTCCCTTCATCTGATCAAAGAGCTCATCTATTCTTGGGAGTGGGTACTTATTCTTTATAGTAGCTTTGTTAAGCATCCTATAATCAATTCATATTCTCAAAGTACCATCCTTCTTCTTTAAAAAGATGACCGATGCGCCCCATGGTGACACACTAGGTCTAATGAACCCTTGATTTAGCAACTCCTGCAATTGTGCTTTAAGCTCATACAATTCTGTAGTAGTCATTCTATAGGGTGCCTTAGATTGAGGCTCAGTCCTTGGTAGCAAATCAATTGAGAAGTCAAACTATCTCTTTGGCAGTAACTCTATCAATTCCTCATGGAATACATCTCTGAAGTCTTTAAGGATTTTGTAGTCATTGAACACTGGTTCTTCTTTGTGAAGGTCCTTTACTTGGACGACATAAATGGCACACCCTTTCCTCTTGGTTTCTTTAATTGCATAGCCGAGATTTGTCTAAGCTATAAAGGTCTCTTAGATCCATTAATTTCCACTTGATTCCCTAGATCATCCAAACATCTAACCACTTTGTCTTCACAGTTTACTAGACTTATGTTTAGCTAACCAGTTGATTCCCATAATTACATCATAAGAGCCCAAAGGTGCTACATACAGATTAACTTGTGTCTGAAAACGAGGAAGCTCTAACTCACTGCATGCTAGACATGAGTCTACTCTCTTTTCTGCTCTATTACCATATTGTACCATCCAAGAGTTTTCCACATGTCCAGGTCTAATAGATAACTTAGATACTACTCTAGAATCTACAAAACATTATGTGGCACCAGTATCAATTAAAATAGAAACAGGTAGTCCATGGAGCTTACCTTGAAACTGAGTAGGTGTTGCTTGAAAATTTGCTTGTCGATTGTCCACTGTAGCATGAATCTAATGTTGAGGTGCTCCTTGTTGATTCTTGTTTCCCTTTTTATGTGGACATGCATTTGCATAATGTTCTCCTCCACAATTATAGCATCCACCCTTATGTGCTCTTGGTCCTTTAGCTCTTTCCCCCTGATTCTTGTTTCTGTTGTTATAGCCACCTCTTCTGTTTCCTCCATGCTGGTTTCCACCATTTCCATCCTGAGAATTATTACCTCTCTTCAGATTCCTGATCTGCATATTATTACCTTGGTTTTTATTCTGTTGATAGTTCTGTTGATTATTCTGAGGTTTCTTATTGGCAAACTTCGCATCTCTTTGCTTACAATAACTGGTTGCTTGTTGCAATTTCTGCTCTTGTTTAATTGCCTTCTTAAAAACTGCATCCATAGTGAGTGGATTACGAATGTCTACCTCTACTCCAATCTAGGGCCTTAATCCCAATATAAACTTCCTAATCCAAAATCTCATATGTTTGATACTATGGAATATACTTAAGTAGATGTGAAAACCTCTCCCAATAACTAGTTACAGACATACCTCCTTGAACCAAATTCTGAAACTCTGTCATCTTCTTGTTGAAGAATAACCGTGGTAACCATCTTTTTCTAAAAAGTTACAGGAAAATCTCCCAAGTTATTTCACTAGGTAACAACTTCTTATTTGTCTTCTCAGTATCCCACCATGTTGCCACTTCACTAGTCAACTGGTAAGATCCCCACATTACTTTTGTGTGATCTGAAAGGTTTCAAAGCCCAAAGTATTTCTCCATTTCTATTACCCAGGCTTTAGCTCCATCTCCAAGTCTTTCCATCAAATTTTGGTGGTGATACTTTCTTGAGGTCCTTCCCCAATTCTTCCGCTATCCTTGCTTGATTATTAGCATTAGCTCCAACTTTAGGAATTTGAACTTCTATCCTTGGATTCTCATTTTGTACCTCAACCCTTGGGTTTTCATTAGCATTCTGTGCTCTAGGATTTCCTCTGATCTTCTGCTCAAGAGCATTCATCCTCATGTCCTGTTGGGTCAAGAGAGCAAGAATATGGTCCAATCTTCCATCTTGATCATTACTAGCATCTCCATGATCCTCTGCATTTCGACCACCATGAGCACCTCCATGTGCACCTCCATGGTTTCCTCTATTTTGACCAATTCTTGATCCTTCACCTCAATCAATGCTTCTAGTATTCATGATGGATAATTTGTATCAAGTTCGCAACTTTAGCACAATAGTCCCAAAAAAAATAGAGGCCCTGGTGTTCAACCTAGAGCTCTGATACAAAAATGTAAAGCCCTTCAATTTCATCACAAAATTAAATGAAGTAAATAACCCACTTAAATACAACATCACAATATCCAGAGTAAAAAGATGTAATTAATCTGCTTAATTACAATATAAAAGATAAAAAAGGTGTAATTCATTTGCTTAATTACAATATCACAAGTAAAATGAACAATCTCATAAATATGAATCAAAATGTCATTAAATATTACAAAATCACGTGCTCAATCCAGGTAAAAACACTATAAATAATATACAAAATCCATGGGCATTCATGCCATGTTACATCTAATTTCAAGTTACAATAATCATGTACAACAAGAATCAATAAATCAATATGCTCATCAGTCGCACAAATCAAGTGGTCCACCACCTACAAGCCGAGAGACGGGAACATGGCCCAGGTGCTTTTCCACCCAACCATGAAGTAATTACACTTCCCCAGATCCCTTCATAAAACGAAGGAAACCTAGCCCTGTACGAAATGTCTAGCTACCTGGAAACAACTAGCAGGAGGGAACACACAATGCAACCCTAATGTTTGAATGTGCAATTCTAAATAACGAAAAGTAGATTGTCTCACAATAAGATGTGGCAGAGATATATATAAATAAGTTTGCTAGACAAAATAAACATTTATTTCAATGTTAGCTTGATTAGATCTAATCCTTTAAAATAGTAACCTGGTTCAATTCCTGAAAAGAGGAAAAGCCATCTTTGAAAATCCACATTCGGCATCCTAGCCTAGAAAGTAACCCAATAACATTCCTAAATAAAAATTACTTCTTTCCCTGAGAAGCAAGTAAATAAATAATAAAATAACATAATCAAAGTTCATCAATAAATCATTAAAATCCCTTTCCCAAAACATCAATCAGGGAAATACACTTTCCAAGCAATAATCTATCTCTTGTTCATACAATTGCATCCATAAGTTTGTCAATTTTATATAATTTCCAAGTCCATAATTCAATCCTAATTCCCAATATAAATAGTATTCTAAGTGATTTAAGCAATCTCACTGTCATATATGTGACATGAGCTATCTCAGTCTAATTATCTTTACAACTAAATAAGTTTTATATAACCTTTAAACCCTTATTGTCACTGTTGTGACAGGAAGTTCAGAATTAATAAAAATAGTCTTCCTGCCACAACTGTGATAGGAATTGTCGCAGAGATAAAATATAGAACTTAGAACAATGTTTAATCAGCTTCCTGTCATTCAAGATAGTGTTTTAAAATAGTGTTTTGGACAACAACAATCAAGGATAATTAAGCTATAGGAACCTCCCATTTTCTTCTAAATTTAAGAAGGTTCTAATCACTTTGTTTCAAAAAAATAGGTCGATCTTTAACAAGAACTAATTCCAACCAGCATACAGAAAATTATTCAACTATATTATCTATGTCAGACAAAGAATTATCTTTAACAATGCTAGAGGATTATAAAAACTCAATCCATGGTTTAGGACAATGGCTAGCATACTGGCCGAGCTTTAGCATGAAGTAGGAAAACAAGATCAAGAAACAACAAGCTGATTCTATGTGCTAGGCAGTAGTTTTGCAGATTGGTGACAAGGCAGAATAAAGGTGGGTCGATCTGCTCATCAAAATAAGAAACCAGATCACCCAGGAAATCAAACAACCAAAATAAAACAGAGGCAGCCAGAAATGAGGGAGAATTAGCAAACAAAAACAAGCAACTGGTGGCAAGAAGAAATCCAAGGTGGACGATTTTAAATAGCAGACCAAACAAGTAAGACATAGGCTAATTTTTCTATGTTAAACCACCATATCAGTCATTTAAAGATTGCATATATAAAAATGAGAATACCCAGATGAGTTCGCTTAACAATAGTTTGATCTAGCCTCCCAAATCAATGCCTTTCTCCTGCTTACTGTCGCAACAACTGATCAATTCCTCTTGTTGCCAAAGAAGGTCATCCTCCTCTGCTAAAATCATGAGTTTCTGCACTCCAAGTGTGGATTCTTTGCTAAAAGTTGTGGGGGTTTATGTTCTCATAAGCATGGGTATTCCTCTCTGTTGAACACTCCACTCTAATGATACGAAAACTGCCTTATTCTTGGCATTTAGATTTAGGTTTGAAGACTAAAGATTTTGATAACTGGTTCATACTCCAATTTGCATGAGATCGACCATTTAAACAGGCTCATAAATTCTATTTTATATTAAAATAACAACTATTTTTGTTAGCTTACTGTCGCATGAATGACAATAAGTTAATTTTAATTCTCTTATTCATTTCCTAAATATAATAATACTATTTTTAATATAATTTAACTATTTTTAAATAGACACAATTACTTTGAATAAATCATGAAGTGAAATTTTATATATATATATATACTATTTAATATAATTATTCAAATTTATTTTTTACATATTGTCTTCCAAACATCTATAGAAAACGTTTATTATTTTTACTATTATTATTTGACATATATAAAATGCCACCATATATATTCACTATTTAACAATACACAATTTAAAATATAATTCGAAAAAGATTTTCATAATAATTGAAAAACACAATAATTTTCTAAACATCAAATCATCATTCACGATTATTAACCGCACATTAATGCATAAAGACAAGCCATTCAAAAAAATGCATATGAAACTACGTGAGTGTGTGATTGCATCATGGTTAACCATCCCATCAGTTCTTGCCAAGTGGCTAGAACACCTCTACCTCAACCATGTTCTCATCTTTGATGAGTACCTGCATTCATTCGTACTCAACTCGATGTCAATAGGTTAGTATCTCAAAACATAGCCGAAGCAACATTATAATCGTATCGATAATATCTAATATCTAAGTCAATTTTCCAATTTACTCAAATATATCTTCATGATAATTACCTTCACACATGTGGAACTTACTCAAAGTAAAACAATCATGGTAAATGTTCATTAATATAGATTAATAATATAGTCCATAAAAATGAGACGTGACACTTGCATACTACATAACATTAATATGATCTGCAATAGGATGACAAGTTTATGTTTTGTTGGATGTACATGAAGTTGCTTGTTTAAATTAACCTGAGCAATTTGACTCTTGCTTTTTTCAATATATGTTTCTTATGGCAATTCTCATGGAGTCTATAAATGTGATCTATGATACCATATCAACTATTACTTTTATGAATTTTTCCTATCCTTCTTCTCACACTTATATCAACTATTGAACTCACAACTTAATTCGCTTTAGTTGGTCAAAGATAAATTTGTATTGTTTTATTTCATGTGTTACATTTTTTCTTTTGTTATTTTTGCTCTTGGTTTTAGGTTTGAAGACTAAACCTACTTAATATTTTGTTTGTTCATCACCAAAATTTTGCCTTGCAAAATATAGTACCATAGGCAATGTGATCCTACCTTGTCTTTAGGAATAATTGTTTATGGAGTTAATATACAATTTGCTTTGCATGCCACCAACTAGTTTGGGGTTCTCACTAATTGTTTTGTCATGACTATTGAGTATTGCCTTCCCTTAGCTTTCCTCTCTCTAAATTTGTACTCACAACTTTATATGTAACGATTCTATATAACCAACAATGAAGGTAAGATTCTCGCAATGAGTAATATAATTGTGACTTATATATAATATGTTTGGATTAGAAGTCTAGATGAGATTGTTTTATTTTATTTACATTGTTATTTCTACTTACTTAAGAGTTATTTTATTTTACTTATGTAAGAATTATTTAATTTATTTAATTTATTTTTATTTGAAAATTAATTCTTATTTATTTATGAGTTATTTTATTTCTTTGAGAGTTATTTTATCTTACTTTAGAACTATTTTTAAGAATTATTTTATTTTATTTGTATTGCTTGCTTTCTTTTTATTTAAAGAGCTATTTTTATTTACCTAAGATTTATTTTGTTAGTTGGATTTGTTATTAATTTTAATTTAATTCTTCAACATTTTAAAATATACAGTATATTAGTTTTTAATTATAATTCAAAAAATATATATTCTTAATGATATTTCTTGAAAAATGTTTTATCCCTTGATTTCCTTTGTTAAGGTTGTAGTTGCTCGGGTGGATTTGTTGGGGCTTCAACTCATACAATAGTTCTTCTTATTGTTATCTAAATCTAATGTTGAAATGAATTTAAAATAATAGAAATAAATTAATACAAACTTTTATTGAATCTAGGACTAACCCATGCCCTCTATCTAGTGCTATTCACACACTCTAGTCCTTCTCGCATAAATATGTCCTATACAGTTCTTGACTTGAAAAACTTGTTCACTTCTACCTCTACTTATGTCTAAAAGATTGATCATGTTGAGAAACATGTTTGGGGGCCACCTTAGAGGCAAAAGCTCGAAGATCTTGGCTTCAAGGCCCTAATCTTATGTACAAGATCAAAGACACACCATACAATAATAATAATGTATCTACAAATACTAAAGATAATGCTTGATACTACTTTCATGTGATGCTTATTTCAGGAAGTACTTGATAATGCTTCTTTGTCATCTCTTCATGATGTTCAAACTTGACTTAACATTACATATATCCTACTTTATTAAATAATTCTAGAATTTAGTTCCAAACTAAAACAGAGTAAGTCTTTTGGCTAGGCCAAAAAATTATATAATAGTCCTTGAGTTATAAAATACACTCAACCATTGCTGCAAGCACTTGCATTGCTATCCTTTTCTATAACTAACCCCAACTTAGTTCCCTTTATTTTTAGAAATGACTTTCTAAAAATAACATACAATCTATTGCTCTCTAATAGTTTTTCTTCAATAGCTTCCATAGAAATTTGATATTCTAAGATTCAAGCTTTGTTTGGAGTTACTTATTTTCGTGCAATTACAATTATTCTAAGGGCAGGTCCCCATGCGGTTGCTTAGCTTATTTTTGCTAGTAGCCACTGCTCAACATTTTAAGGAGTTATTTGTGGAGCTACTAGCCCCATGAATATTTAATTTTTCTGCATATTTTTAAGCAACAATCTTAATTCTTTTTTAACTATTTTTTTTTTAAACATTTTTTTTAGAAATTAATGTTTTTATCTACCAAAGCTTACAGTGAAGCATACATATTTGCTTGATGATTTTCTTTTCTCTGGTCCCACCTTCATCATATATTTGAATTCTCCAACTTGAACAGTTATTGAATGCAGGGAAGAAAATATAACCTTTATAGTATATAAATTGTCCCTGAAAAATAAAGTTCTTCAAATCATAGTTACTTTTTGTTGCACTTCAATGTAAACTACTACTTTCCAAAGAAGATTAAAACCAATAGTTAAACTACACGCCCAAGCATCACAAATTTGGAGAGAATGTTAAATGAAAACCTATATTTTGGTATCAAATGTTTGACAGAGTTATTACCTTCTCTCCTACATAAGTGCACATATCATTAAGTAGTGGCAATGTAATAATTTAAATTGATATTGTTTCTTGATCATCTAAACATCACTGCGATTGTAGATTACTTGTCATGGCTTCTTCCATGAAGCAAATACATGTGAACATTGGGTTCATGGTAATGTAATAATTTAATTGACACTGAGATTTGAGAGCAAATCTAACAACCTTGGCCACCAATGGATAGCTCAGCTACTCGCTGATGATGAGAGAAAATAGTAGATCTTCTGTTAGAATGAATATGCCAAAGGTGTTCCAAACATATCTAGAAGCTGCAATAGCTTATTGATGAGTACCATGTCTTCTTATGTATATTTGGTTTGGTGATGGAGAATACACTTGACACCCCATTCATTGAACCACATCCTTATTTTCACATAAAATGAAAATCCCCAATTATAAATGACAGTTTCAACATAGAGGAAATACTTTTATCAAATGTATGATCACTACAATTTGAAATGTCACAAGTATGGATG